>OW285237.1:150316167-150824622 GCA_935421215.2 Melolontha melolontha | reverse complement strand
CTCTCCCTCTCCCTCTCCCTCCTCCCTCTCCCTCTCCCTCTCCTCCCTCTCCCTCTCCCCCCCCCTCTCTCTCTCTCTCTGGCATACCTATATGGCTCTCTATATGGCTTACCTTTATGGCTCCTCTATATGGCTTACCTATATGGCTCTCTATATGGCTTACCTATATGGCTTACCTATATGGCTTACCTATATGGCTCTCTATATGGCTTTACAAGAGGGGGCTAACTACATAAAAATAATATCCCATTAAGACCGATCGTATCTTGCATTCAAAGCCCGTTTTATGAACTATCAAAGTATCTAACAAAAAACACTAACCAATGTCATGGATCAAAATAATATTATATTAAAAATACTTTCGAATTCAAGCAATACATCGATCAAATCAAAACAAATAACAACGAAAAAACTTGTTTCCTTGGATGTAGAATCAATGTACACCAATATACCTTTAACACTAGCAAAAAAAGGTAATTACAGGAAAATGGGACTCCATCAAAAATTCACAGACTTACCATTAATAGATTTCCCTTGACGCAATAGAATTAACTTAACTTCCACATATTTTCAATTCGACAATAAATATTTCAAACAAATTGAAGGACTAGCAATGGGAGCACCTATATCGATCGTAGAAGAAAGAAAATGTTATAAAATCCCTGAAAATCAAACCAACTTTTTTCAAAAGATATTTCGATGACTGCATAATGATGTTACCAGAAAAGGAAATAAGCAATGTACAAAATAGCTTCAACAACTTCCATCCAAATTTAAACTTTACCATTGAAATAGAAGAAAACAACTCTATAAACTACTTAGACTTAACAATAATAAAAACAAACAACAACATACAAACAAAATGGCGTTAGTGGACAGGGCTTTAAATCTCACCAATCCAGTTTTCAGACCAACAGTACTGAAAATTTCTTAAATCAAAAGTTTGCAAACCGCTACCAAAGGCTACCTTATTTAATCGTATAATTTATTCTTTCAAATAAAACCTAATGTCAAAAAACTTTAGTCAGCATGTGGTACATGGTATGAAATCAGAAAAAAAACTCTTTCTGAAGATGTCTAAATCCAATATGGCGCCTATAAGAAATTAGATAGTTGATGATGGCCAGAAGGAAACGAAACGTCGTATAAAAATTTAGAGTACACCACTGGATAGAGGGTTAGAAATAGCCGCAAGGATGTGTTTTTATATTTTCTCTACAACGCCAAATGTCGGTGCTACAGGTAAAAGAAGAAAATGGGGTTTTCGCGTTTTTTTTTTAAATAACGAAGGTCATTTGTCACAGGTCTATTTTCTTTACGGATTTATAACAAACACAAAATTTAACAACTTTGCCAAATTTAAACCTATACTCTATCTCCAATAATAAGCGAGATCCCCATGGTGAGGGCCGAAAATGAATCAGCCTGTGTATATATATATATATATATATATATATATATATATATAATAACTTCGTGACCTTGGTATGATATGGTAAACCTAATCAGTAGGCGATTAAAGGTCTGTATATTACTTCAAAATATATGTATTTAAAAAACTCTACATGTTTCGGCGGTACGCCTTTATCAAGAGTATACAAAATATAAATGACAGAATATAAATGTCAAGTAATTAAGTATTCCAAAAAATAGATAGCAAGGTGTGAACATATGTGTTGTTCGTTGCTAGCAATTTGTGTCTCTTTCTGGGTATGAACTTGTGTGTTGGTTGCTGCTGGCAGCTTGCGTCTCTCTATGGGTGTGTGGTTTTGTGTGAGAGCGTAAGTGTAGGGTTTTGTATGTCGGTGCGCTCGTGCGTGTGTTTAGTGACCGGTCGCGTGAATTTAGAGAGGTCGGATAACCAGCCGTTGCGTAGGGCCGCCAACCCTTTCCCGGCAACTTCTTTACAATTCCGTGCAGTACTTCGACGGCCTGACCCCCGCCCCAACGAGGTCAGGCGCAGACCAGCGCCTTGCTTTTCCCTGCCTTTCCCTGTTTTCTGTTTTTTGCTGATGTGGTCCTCTACTGGGTTGTAGCCTAGCATATGCGCTACAAAACTCTAGGGGGGTCTGCCCGTTGGGCAGTCAGGTGCCATTCCGTCTTTCCAGCAAGAGTGAGGAACCATGCTACGCGGCGCTAACACGGCGCCGCGCAATGCACACACCACTAGGACCGGTCCTGGGCGGAAACCTGGCTAGGCTGCTGTTAACTGCACACACACGTTCGACGTGTGTGCTATGCCCCCGCTTTACGTTAAGATGGCACAAGTGTGACCATCGTCGACCGAGGTAGCCACTAAGAGTGTTCCCTTGGTTAGCGATGAGCAACCCCGTACAGGGTGCGCTTCGCTGGTCTGCGCCTTACCTCGTTGGGGCGGGGGTCAGGCCATCGAAGTACTGCACGGAATTGTAAAGAAGTTGCCGGGAAAGGGTTGGCGGCCCTACGCAACGGCTGGTTATCCGACCTCTCTAAATTCACGCGACCGGTCACTAAACACACGCACGAGCGCACCGACATACAAAACCCTACACTTACGCTCTCACACAAAACCACACACCCATAGAGAGACGCAAGCTGCCAGCAGCAACCAACACACAAGTTCATACCCAGAAAGAGACACAAATTGCTAGCAACGAACAACACATATGTTCACACCTTGCTATCTATTTTTTGGAATACTAAGGCATGATTTATTATTATTACTGGAATGTATCTTTGAATAATTTAAACCATAGCAACTTAATTACTTGACATTTATATTCTGTCATTTATATTTTGTATACTCTTGATAAAGGCGTACCGCCGAAACATGTAGAGTTTTTTAAATACATATATTTTGAAGTAATATACAGACCTTTAATCGCCTACTGATTAGGTTTACTATATATATATATATATATATATATATATATATATATATATACATATATAATATATATATAATGAATAATTAAATAATCGGGTAAGCGGTCTGTCAACTAAAAGACTCATTTATGTTAACCTCTGTATTTCGTAGCCATTTGCTACTTCTTCAGGAGACTAACAACAGAGTTAAAAATTAGCAGTGGACGTCACTAAACATATTAAAATAGATTTACATTTAACTATTTTAATATGTTTAGTGACGTCCACTGCTAATTTTTAACTCTGTTTTTAGGCATATGAAATTTTTTACAACTGATTTTTATTTAATAATTGCATCAGTTACGAATGTAACAAAAATATACTCAAAATTAGCTAGCAATTAATTTCAAATAGCTTAGATTATTTATAGATCATTTTCAATCAACGTTTAATTTCCTAAAAGATCCCTCAATTCCAAATAGATCGCTGCTAGTTTTCGGTTTTCCAGGCCTTAGGGATTCATCTGTTTTAAACTCTGCATCTTGTTTAAACCATTCACCGTAACTTTCGATTTTCTCCTTCCAATAATCTGAAAATAGTAAATGTCAAGTATTAATAAAATCTATTAAAATCAAGGTTCGTTAATTCATTTTCGTTTCGTAATTCATTAATCATTATATTTAATCTTACTATCAAGTTAAATCACGAGACTTCTCTCGTCAAGTGACTTATATTTCAGGGAACATGTTTCTTTATGAACGTAAAATTATTTCTAATATTTCATAAGAAGCTAAAAGGATTTTTCTATAAGTACATCCACAACAGTACAAATTAATCATCGTAGAGGAGATAATCTATAATTAGCGCTGTGATTGATAGTACGTGTATCAAAAGTGCAGGTGTGTTCTTGTGGAAAATTACACTTAAATCTTTTAATAAATATATAAATTATTTGTTTTAACACTTATATTATTTTCTGATATAGTCAATTTAAAAAAAATATCCTAATTGCTAAATCGCAATCATTAATATTCATTAATATATATGACATTATTTTGTTAATGTAAAATAATGTTATAATAGTATTTGAATACACAACTTTCATAAGGCCGCATGACAATAGTATATTAAAAAACGAGTTTCATAAGGCACCATTTTGCCGCACGAGATCAGTTTAGAAAACGAGCCGCTTGCGGCGAGTTTTCTAAAGAGCGAGTGCGGCAAAAGGCCTTATGAAACGAGTTTTTTATACTATTTTTTCTATTTTGCGTTTTTTACATTCATAAATTGCTTAAATTGGAATTATTTAATTTGAAAGTTCAGAGTTTAATTTTTATATAAAGCATGCAGTTGGTCACATTGATACTTGACATTTTCAAATTTAAATCTTGCTATCCGCGAAGTATATTATATTACATATTATTTATTAATTTTCGTTAACATTACTTGATATTTCATTTAAAAATATAAACATGAGTGACATAGAAACATATATATGTTGTTGTCAATTGTGTACAACATACGTTGTTTGTGTAAAATACGAATATATATCATATCTGTCAAATGTACATAAATTCTTAAAATCATATGACAGCAATGATCTTTATTTCTGTATTCGAACAACGCCACCATTGAAAAATGAAAAAAAGCGTATCGAAATAGAGCTCATTTCGATACTGTTTTTGGTTTCATAATGAGTTCATTTCGAACGCAAAATAGAAAAAACCTTTTTTCTATTTTGCGTTCGAAATGAACTCATTATGAAACCAAAAACATTTCGAACGCAAAATAGAAAAAACCTTTTTTCTATTTTGCGTTCGAAATGAACTCATTATGAAACCAAAAACAGTATCGAAATGAGCTCTATTTCGATACACTTTTTTTCATTTTTCAATGTTGGCGTTGTTCGAACACAGAAATAAATATCATTGCTGTCATTTGATTTTAAAAATTTAGGTATATTTGACTGATATGATATATGTTCATACTCTACATACACAACGTATATTGTATGCAATTAACAACAATATATATTAGTTTCTAAGTCACTCATGTTTATATTTTTAAATAAAAGATCAATTAATGTTAACGAAAATTAATAAATAATATGTAATATAATTTACTTCGCGGATAGCAAGATTTAAATTTGACAATGTCAAGTATCAATGTGACCAACTGCATGCTTTATATAAAAATTAAACTCTGAACTTTCAAATTAAATAATTCCAATTTAAGCAATTTATTAATGTAAAAAACGCAAAATAGAAAAAATAGTATAAAAAACTCGTTTCATAAGGCCTTTTGCAGCACTCGCTCTTTAGAAAACTCGCCGCAAGCGGCTCGTTTTCTAAACTGATCTCGTGCGGCAAAATGGTGCCTTATGAAACTCGTTTTTTAATATACTATTGTGAAACGAGTTTTTTATACTATTTTTCTATTTTGCATTTTTTACATTAATAAATTGAAATGATTTAATTTGAAAGTTCAGTTTTATTTTTATATAGTGCGACACAGAATAACTTCGTAATTTTCAGAAATGATACAAATAAACATTTTTTTATTAATAAACTGTTTGGAAATTTTTCATTATCGAGATAAAATGAAAAAAAGTGTATGTCACCCCAGGACTTTCCCGGCGGTATACAAAGTAAAAATTTAATCATAGCAACATTTCAAAAACAACAACCATTTTAGTTCCTTATTAGAGAAATTAATCTTTATTAGATAAATTAATGGTTGATTAAAAATGCATCATTTTATAAACATTAAATTAGCAGACATGCATCTTTCCTATGGACCAGCTTACGGTAATGTTGACGAAGTAAGGCGAATTTATGCGGAACAGCATCTGTAGCGTCCTACTCGCTCATACTTCGCTGTCATACATCATTTTCAAGATTGTATCAGCGTATCCCAGATACTGATGAATTCCAACTAAAGAAAATAGATTCAAGAGTTTTTCGGCTTTTATATGAAATATTTGCAAATATTATCAAATTAGTATGTAATTGTGAAGTAAGTTTGAATTTAACATTACTGTGATGTATGTCGACCTGACTGTGGCATATGATGCGATCTGGAGAGAAAACCTTCTCTTTAAATTTTTCAACATAGTATCCTGCAGCCGAATAGCATCTTTATTAAACAGCATGCTTTGCGACAGGCCTGCCAAATAATCACAGGAGAGAGCAAGAGTAAAACGAAACATCTTAATAATGGATTGCCTCAATGATCGGCACTTGCACCTATCCTGTTTAATCTGTATATTTCTGACTTGCCACACACAAAGTCAAAAAAGTTTGGATATGCCGATGACCTGGCTATTGCATACCGGAGTAAAACCATAGAGGGCACTAATAATATACTTTCAGAGGACCTGCCCATGCTGGGAAAATACTTCGCCGACTGGATACTACTCCCGAATATGAATAAAACAAAAGTGTCGTGCTTTCACCTCAATAATAAAGAAGCACGTCTAGAGCCGCAAGTGTATTTCAATAACAATTTGAACACTCATAGAAAAAACATCTAGAGAACACTGCAGCTAAAATAAACACTAGAAATAGCATAATCCACAAGCTCTGCGATACTGCTTGGGGTGCGAACGCATTCATCCTTAGAACGTCAGCTCTTCGGGTAGCTGAATACTGCGCCCAAGTCTGGTTGAACAGCTGCCACGCAAAGAAGATCGACATCAAACTCAACGAGACCATGAGAGTGGTTGTTTAAAAAGTACACCTTCACTCTGGCTCCAGGAAAGGAGACAGGAAAGCCTGGTAAGAAAATAATATCAAATCCCCACCTTCCAGTACACAGTGATTTGCCTGATGTCGAGACGGAAGTTGAGATCTCCTCAACTACTGCTAGCAGAGAAACTTATAGCAGAAGATTTCAACCCAAACGATAGATGGAGATAGTTTTGTGAAGCCCTGAAACCCGTTCAAGCGACCCATATCATTAATTCTACTGTACCTTTACCAGGAATGGAGCTGCCTCGCCATGACTGGAAGACACCCAATAGAATAAGAACATCTCACGGAATTTGTCGTGACTCATTCTATAAATGGGGACTGACTGATGCACCAACTTGTGAATGCGGAGAACCTCGCCAGACTATTTACCATATTACAGCTGAGTTCCCCCTAACAACAACTTTTAGATGGATAACCTATGTTAGCCATATGCTAAATAAATAAGACTTTAAAGAACATAAAAATCTGCCAATATACTTCGGCTTGGTCCTGACAAGATGCAAACCATGTTCAAGGATTATTCAAGTTTCTGAAGGAAGTAGAAGCGGACTACATACACATTTAAAAATACAACATAAGATTAATTTTAATTTATTGAAAAGTAAAGAATCCGAGGCAAATTCTAACTCACCTAAATTTGATATTACTAAACCAAAAACATCACAAATTACAGGTATTTTTAATAGAAAAAATTACTGTTTCGATGAAGTTTTACCTAAAATGGCAGCATTAGATGGTTTGTTGTTCAGAGTCTTTTGTACTTCAACTAAATTGAGAAAGTCATTAATTTCAAGAGGTTTTAAAAATATACGAAAATCTGTTAATACTATAAGAAAACTGTTAGAAATTATAGTAAATTAAATGGAACAAGATTTAGTTTCGCATTTGATGAATGGACAAGTCTGTTATTCAAATATAAATATTCATTTAGAAAGGAAAATTTGGCATATAGGACTCACACATGTTTTAGGAAGTATGCTTGCTGAAGAACATGGATTATCTCTGAAAGAAGATATTGTCTGCATAACTACTGGTGACGCTACGGTGATGAAAAAAAGTTAGGAAGTTGGTTGATGCAAATCAGCAATTATGCTATGCTCATGGAATTTAACTTGACGTAATCAGTGTGCTATATCAACAAAATCAAGAGCAGAAGAAGCAAAATACTCTGGATTTAGAAACGTATAATTCTGACTTCGAAAAGATTGACGATACGCCGAATACCGTAATGCTAGGTGCGATATATTTTGTCCCACATAAAGAATTCCACAGTGTTTAAATCTTGGCCCAGCTTTATTTCTAGTATTATTAATAATAACGCCAATATCAACAGTTGAACTATGGTGTAGAAGTAATCACTTGTCTTTGAATATTTTAAAATTTAAAGTCATATCCTACACCAAAGAAACCGCGCTTGTTACCGACCACCAGAAATTTTGAAGTTACGTTTGATCCCAGATTCGTCAAGCACATCAATCTCTTGATCGAAAGCGCCTATATGATGTATAATGTATGGCTACAGAAACTGTCAAGGCTTCAAAAATGTCAGGTGTTTGTTGAGATGTTATGAGACGATGACAAGATCAAAAGTTGAATATGATTCCTCAGTTTGATATCCGATATATCAAATAAGCATTGACAGTGTTGAACCTGTCAAACGACATTTTCCTAATTATATGATATATTTTTGCGACAGGGTGTATCTGCAGTTAAAGTTTGGGATGATATCCGTTATGTAAAAGAAGAATTATTTTTAGATTTAAAATTTTTATTTACTTTTAAATAATATTTTTGATTGTACTGAATTACTGAATAGCAAACAATTTCATGTCCCCAAATCTGTTATATGCTAGTAGCTGATGTTTTATGATGAAACATCTAAAATGTATTTTTTATTATTGTTATTATCATTGTTATTACAGTTGCTGTGTTTGCTCCTTTTTGGTTCAAATTAGTGAAGGTTGTTTATTATTCATTTGGTTTTGGCTTTTACTAAAATATTCTGTTTTAATTATTATTATTAAGGAAGCAATTAATTGTTGCTTTATTAATTTATATTATAATGTTTTATTACGGAAAAATAATAAATTAATCAATGCAGTTTTCTAATAAGAAACTGGTAACGGTGTATCAGGAAATCAATTAAAGAAAGACACCAAGAGGCGGCATTACTACAATTATTATCATTTTCAAAACTCATTTGCTAATATATTTAAGCGACCAGCTTAAACTCAATATTGCCTTTATCATAATGATCTATCATAATTTGGTAACGTGCAGTATTTTTTATCAAAGTGTTAGTCATAAGTGTCATAACACTTATATATTATCTACCTTTTAGTGTTTTTATTCATCATTTGTTTGTTCTACGATTTACTAAAAGCTTATCAGTATTGGACTATGAGTCAGATAGCTATACATTATGAATCAGATAACGATCTACATGAGAATAACCACATCATAATCATTAACTTTGTATGATACACGGTGACGAGAAGTGATTTCATAAAAAATCGCTTGTTAAAATACCTATCATGTCTTGTATTGGACCAGCTGTCCCACCATATTCCGTCGGCAGAATCGATTTCGGTATGTGCTTATGCAAACTCGTCGGTTCACTTTTCTTGTGTACAATAACCTAAAAAGAAAGAATAACAGTTAAAATTTGTGTTTTCATTGAAATATTAAGAATATGCATTGTTTGAAATGTAAATTAGATTATGCAAATTATTTCTTCAAAATTAAAAACACGAGAACGTATAAAATATAGATACGGTCTGATATCGTATCTTTCAAATTCACTTTACCCTTATGCGAGTATATTCAATTATTATTTCGTACTAGCCACACGTAGCCCGGCATTCCTCGGCCACATTCTATAGAAAAATTAAAACTTGCTTTGTGTTAATTTCCATTGACAGATGTATTCTCTAGCTAAACAACGAATCAATGATATTTTATTATAATCAATCTATCTCTCCTATGCTTTTGGTACACAATATTCTTCGTTATTCCATCTGGTGTTTAAACAAACAGAGCAGATGGTTTCCCAATTCGCGAACATGCTACATGTACATGAGAATAAGGAAGACACACAAAATTTTATCAAAATCGATTATGTAGTTTTCGAGTCTGTAAATAACTAATTAAATGTTTTTGATTTTTATGTATGTAGATAGATTAATACATAATAATATCTAATAATAAGTATACCTGTTTCCTTACGACTTATCATGTTGATTTATCCAATTAAGCACTATTAAAAAAATTAACAATTAGATGATTTTCTAAATTTTATATTTTAAATTAATGTTTTCTGTCGTCCAGCAAGTGTTTGAATATGGAAAAAGATCGTTCAATGTCGACGAAAGTAATTGGAGTATAATACTTTAACTCTTGCATGGTTCGGCACTTATAGCCTTTTTTTTAATGTGAACATTCAATTACATATATTTATAAAAAACGTGTATAGTATATTATACAGTATGGCCCGAAATATACAGTACTGGACTTATAATTCCTTTATTTTTTTAATAAAAACATATTATTTAGACTTTATTACATATTCGAAAAGTGCAGCTCCTCGTTCAAGACATACTTCACAACAAAGTTCCAAGTTGGTCATCATGTTATCGAATAAGGGTTGTCTCAGTTGTGCGAAGAAGGCTCGAAAGGCATCTTTTAATTCATCGATGTTTTCTAGTGACCTTTTGAAGATGGCATCTTTGGTCATGCTCCAAATGCATGCGTCTGGAAAGGTAATAATTGAATTGAAGTGAAATGAATTTGGTTTAAAAATGTTCCTGATGAAATTGACGAACAGCGGCAGCAGTATGACAGAAATTGCCAAATTACGTGCACGACAGAATCAACGTAGATCAGGGATAAAGCGTGTTAAAATTTGTATGTACCGCTGTAGATTAAATGTGACTTGTCTACCATTCTCTTCGATAAAGTACGGACCAATATCCGGTGTCCCGAAACTGCAACCCAAACTCTCGCTTTTGCACTGTGTAAAGGAACTTCTTGAACCTCATGGGGGTCTGGCAAATTCCATAAATCGATTTGTGCGCCATTCACATGGCCCGACAAATGAAAATGTTCATCGTGTGTGAAACCGTACATTTTTAAAAAATTCAAGATTTTCATACAGTAACGCGAGAATTCTCCTACAATATTCCACTCTACTGCGATAATCCCGAGGATGTAACTGTTGGTGTACCTGAATCGCATACGAAAATGCACCCAGCTCTTTCATTTTCTAAAATCTGCTCAAAAATGCTGTCATGATTATTGTTTATGTTAACGAAAATTAATACTGGTAGCCGTAACTATGTGGTAATTCATTTTGAAAATAAAATAAAATAAAACAATAACTTTGTTATATATACCACTTTATTCACATATAATCGTGACCGCGGTTTCGACATACAATGTCATTATCAAACTGCAAAAGTTACAGGCCACATAGAACTTTTTTTTTTTTGTCATTTATAAGTTCTATGTAGGCCTGTAACTTTTGCAGTTTGATAATGACATTGTATGTCGAAACCGAGGTCACGATTATGTGTGAATAAAGTGGTATATATATCAAAGTTATTGTTTTATTTTATTTTAGTTTATGTTAACTGTCATGAGACGACCCGAGTTTGCTTTTCATTGGCACAGTACGCTGTCAGTATTTCCGAACTTTTCAATAACTTTTATAATTACAGCATTACGCAGAGAACGTTTACTAAATTTTTGTGTGAATTTATCACATACGTATCAATTGAGTCGGCCGATTCCGTATGGGCAAAAATATTGCTCCACCATAAAAACTATCTCCTCTGTACTTAACACCATTTTTAACAATTAGGCCCTACTAACAATTTTATTTAACAATTTTTTTATTTAACAATTAGGCCCTACTAATTAGGCCCTACTAATTAATTGCTTAGCGTTTACTTGACAGGTCTATCATATCTCACGTGGGTATGGTGGTGGGTAGTGCGCGCATAGAGACATCGTGAACTTAGTTTCAGTATTGTTTATTTCGGGCAATACTGCATTTTGTACTGTCATATTTTATATGTCACGTTATCATGGTTTCTATATAATAATTTAAAATTACGTTACGATTTTTTGCTATAGAAATTCATGTAGTTTCACATATTGTTAACTCTTTAATATTTGTTGATAAAATTTTGAAAAAAAAATATGATAACAACCTCCCACATACCATAAAAAACACACACAATTTTATCAAAATCGATTATGTGAGTGTCTGTGAGTCTATAAATAACAAACGAAATATGTTTGAGTTTTGTATATATAGATTCTGCATGGTTTAATAAAACATATCAAAAATCGTTACCATGGTACTATTTGGAATTTGATGTATATATTTCAACAAATACAATCAGATTCTCAAAAAGTTTTCACGATTATAGTAGGTATGGTAATAAATATCAGTATTAATCACTACTTATATAATACGCTAGTATGGGAAGGCTTCATTAGAAGATAGAAAAATTTCTTCTGCTATCTTCATTGACATAGCACAAAGTTTAAATAAAGAGTGGTATGAAGGACTCAAGCACAAAATGAACTGTTTTTTAGTAAAACAGTATTCACAACTGCTAGAATCCTATATATCAGATCGAGTTTTTGGAGTAAAGCAAAAAATGACTTATTCTGAAATAAAGAAAAAGGACGGCAGAGTACCGCATGAAAGTGTATTGGGTCCGATCTCATATTTGCTCTACATGTGTGACTTTCCTTCTCTAAAATATAGCACTTTGTCTGTTTTTACTGATGATACAGCTATCCTCGCCTAAGGTAAAGATCACGAAGAAGGAAACTAGCAACAAGCCTCCATAAACCATATGGTTATTTGAACCAAAAAAAAAAAATGGCAAATGAAGTTATATGAGGTAAGGTCGGTTCACGTTGATTTTGGCAACAAAAGGGAACATAATTTTAGTATTAGTATAAATAACACTCAGATTCTTTATTTTGAAACCTCCTCTAAATATTTGAGTATTGATGCGAGACTCCACTGGAAAGTGGACGTAAGGAACAAAAGAACAATTGGAACTGCAATTCAGTAAAATGTATTGGTTGTTAGGAAGAAACTCTACACTGTCAATATATAATGACGTTGTATTGTACAAACAGATCCCGATGCCAGTTTACACCTGATATCCAGATATGGGATTGTATCAAAAGAAGCAATATTTAGAAATTCGGTGCTTTAGAAACAAAGTAGTGAGGAACATTGTAAATACTCCATGATACTTAAGAAACAGCAACCTCCATAAGGACATGGAAATAGACACTGTTAATCAAACAATCACCAAGCTCAGCAAAGGCCATGAATAAAAATTTTCAGATCATGTTAGGTATTTACAATATAATATTAGCACAGTTCCGTTAATAAAGCCGAATGATTTCTTTTGGACGAGACCCTATTTCTAAGAATTGCTCATCACAATTGCTCATTAATCACATTAACTGTTCAGATTGTTATATTAGTAAAAACTCATTAGAAATATTAAAGTGAGAATATCCTTTCCACAAAAACCACAATGTAAATTCCTTGCTGTTTGTTATTAATAAGGAACAATTCTACAATTCTGTTGTATTGTTACTGTGGTACGCGTGCTGGCAATTGATGCAAATCACAGGCCATATTAGTACCAGTTCTCTTCAACTATATTTGAATATACAACCTGAGTAGTATGAAAACATTTTAAAAAACATGCGAAATCGTATCCTTGAAGCCGAACGTTCTGTAAATATAAATTCAAGCATTTTACCGCTGGCCAAGAAATTTTTAAAGCAAGAAAATGTTGATGCTGATGATTCAGTAACAGTAATTTCCAACGTTTCATTCGAAATGAAAACAAGAAACGAAGCACGGGATATATTTAAAAATTGTATCTTTCATATTCAAAATTTTAATAGTAATGATTTTACAACTACTAGTTCTTCTCGTATTCCAATTCATTGTTTATCATATTTTTTAAAAACATTAAAATAAAAATATAAATTTAGCTTTGTTAATTAATGTGTCTCATTATACTCTCTTCCTAAATATAATTCGTGATACGCTTAAGAATCGATAATTGTTTTGAAATGCCAACTCATCTAGCCTCAACTCTTAAAAAATACAACTCGATTATCGATAATGCGCATACCACTTACTATATTACTCTTGACAAAAGTCTGGAAAGTTTTCTGTGTCTTCTGAAAGTCGTTTCTTTACTGAAAATATCAAATTGATTGCAATAATACAAGTGTCCCGTATCGTTATGTTCAAATTTTAGGAGTGTAAAGTAGACTTCATTTCAAGTAACAAAAACGCAAAACTTGTATATCCATTTTTATTTGTTTCAAAGTTACAGATCTATGAATGTGATTGTCAGATCATGAAAAAGAAAGTAATTCTAAGGTCAATAAAAACTGATTTTATTTAAAAAAGGTCAATTAATAATATTTTCGAAATGTCCACCTCCTTGTTGAATGCAGGCTTGTGCCCATAAGCCAACAGAAGAGGTACTTATCCGAATTTCATACTTGGTCTGTCGGATTTGCTGGCAGCCAGGTGAATACGATCCAACAACTCTTCTCTTGTGTTCGAAACTTGCGCGTAGACTAAATTTTCCATGTACCCCCATAAATAAAAGTCAAGGGGATTAAGATCTGGTGATCTGGGTGGCCATGCAACAGGACCACCTCGACCAATCCATCTTGGATAATTGATGTTAACCCAATTTCGGACAGCTATTCCGAAACGTGGTGGTGCCCCATCCATGTGAATCCGTCTTGTCGAACATTCAGTGGGACATCCTCTAAAAACCTGGCAGTTCGTAAATAAGAAATTGAAGGTAATTGTCCGCATTTAACCTCCCAGGAAGAACGACAGCACCAATCAACAAGTCATCGATTAGGGCCGCCCAAACGTTAATAGAAAATTCATGTTGAAACTTAGATGGGCTTATAGCTTTGGCATTTTCTGATGACCACCTGTGCAGGTTTCTCAGATTTGTAACACCACTTCTCCTGAACGTAGATTCATCTGTCCAGAGGACTGTTTTGCAGAAATTAAAATGAAGCCGTGACTGTCTTAATATCCAGGTAGAATAAACTATACGAGCATAGTGGACTGCCTCAAGCAAACCGTGCCCCCTGCGATAGTGATATGGATATAAGCCCTCACGTTTTAAAATTCTCCAAACTGTAGTTTGTGGAACTCCTAGTTGTCTAGCAATTCGACGTACACTGAGAGTTGGATCCGTTGTAGCTATTAAGCTTCTGCTTCTTCCTCTAAGTCTGCTGGCAAATTTACTCCTCAGTCGAAAAGATAATCACGCAGTCCGCATTCCCGAAATTGTCTGTGTACTTCCAGAAACGTTCTGTAATGAGGAATGCGGCTATCAGGAAACCGATGTCGGTATTCAATATCTGCTTGACGTGCACTGCCGTTACAGTAGCCATACACAAAATGCACGTCCGCATACTCTTGAGAAGAAAATCGGTAAGGCATTTTGAATAAAGAAAACGTGTCCACTCACTAATAAACTGTTGTATGAACTGAAACGTAATGTAATCCTTTATTGAAAAATGCAACGTTAACGGTCATCTGAACATTTGTTTATTGTATGATATTCATGGTTCAGCACTTACGAAATAAGTAAGAATCATAAATCAATTTCCTGTACTCTTTTTTGTAGATCTCCAAGAAATTACCTTATGCACTACGACACGTGTTTATTTATTTTAGGATAATATGTTATTATGCGACGTTAACAATCACAGGCTTGTTATTGAATCGTATGATTTTTTTAAATAAAATCAGTTTATATTGACTCTAGGATTACATTTTTTTTCATGATCTGACAATCACATTCATAGATCTGTAACTTTGACACAAATAAAAATGGATATACAAGTTTCGCGTTTTTGTTACTTGAAATGAAGTCTACTTTACACTCCTAAAATTTGAACATAACGATACGGGACATCTTGTATATATTTAGAATTTCAAGTTATTTTATGTTAAAGGTTATAGTCATCTTACTTAGATTTTTAGTCACAATTTATTATTTACTTAATAATAATAGTAATAGTCTCCGTAACTAGCCTTGCAGGCCCTTGGGGGTGTAACATGATAGGCTTGTTACGACTTGATCCATGAGGTATAACTACGATGGTAATGTTACTGGTGTTATACACCGACCGCCTATTATTAGCCCAGAATTTTACATCCAGGTACTCATTTTTGTCACCCTGAGTCGAGTTGATGCCGAAAAAACGCCATCAATATTACCGACTAGGTCAAGATTCTAACCTAAATCATTAGATTCATAGTCTAGTGACCTACCTACTAGACCAATACTATATTTGCTTACATCACGTAAATATAATATATACATACATATTTAAGGCAATTACCATTATCATTATAAGTCTAAACATTGTAAAGATTAAAAAGGCATTCACAATAAGCACCTAGCTATAAAACCATAAAATTTGATTTAAAATAAATAACAATTACAACAATTTTTTTTTCTTGATACCGGAAAAATTAGAATTGATTTTGGACGTATTTGATGTGCTGATTCCAAAAATACATGGAAAAACTGAAAGCAGGCGCATTCGATGGCCCTCAGATAAGAAAGCTTATAACAGATCCACAATTCACCGCACTAATGAACGAGATTGAATCTAATGCTTGATACTCATTTGTTATAGTAGTACAAAATTTTCTTAGCAATGATAAGGCAGAGAATTACACAGAATTAGTGGAAAATGTTCCTTCTATATTTAATATTCTTGATTGCAACATGAGCATGAAACATCGCTACCTCGACAACTACTTACATGGATTCCCAAAAAAACCTAGGTGATTACAATGAAGAACAGGGGGAAAGATATCATCAGGTCATTAAGGTGGTGGAAGAACGATATCAAAGAATATGGCATACCCCATACTGTTAGAATCTGCAGGGAGAGTGTCCTACGAAACCCCATGCTAGAAAATCATGTGAAAGTTTCTTTTTTGTAATAAGCCTTGAATGTATATGCAAGGTAAATCCAGAAAGTAAGTTACGTTTGTATTTTTTTCCGTGGCAGCGTCGCAATGACAATGCCCTGCATGCGCGGCAGTTGCTACATGCATATTAAACAGTAATTATTATTAGTTAAAACCTGAACGATCAATAGTTTTTAATTTATATAGTATATATACAATCTTAAGGCGGCTTTACACAGTCAAAGAAGTTCATGAATTTATCGAAAATTCATACATGTATTACAAGATCAGATATTTTATTGAAATTATGCAATTAATGCTAACCATAAGACAGTGCGATTTGTTTACTGCCAACCTGTTTGTATTTGTTCTCATAAATTTAGTAGGTTATGTCATATGTATGACAGTGATTTTAAGCATATTTGTCCACAAATGTTCACAATTGTTCACTTGATCTATGCAAACGATAACCTCTAATAACCTACAACAGTTACAAGTTTCACATTGGCGCCAAAATTGGCAAAGACTTTTAAACCAAAATTTCCCAAAAAGTTGACGAAAAATTAGAGCTGGTTCTAATTCGTCAATTTCTTCATGAATTTATTGTCGTCAAGAAATTCATGACCATTTTGGGTATTACACGTTTCAATAAATTCAAAATTCATGAATTTCTTTAATCGTGTAAAGCCGCCTTTAGTTTTGTATAGCAACAAAGGAAAAAAGGAGTGAAAGATACATATGAGTAATGCTCTCATATAAAAAATCGCCATTCAGTGTTCACGCAGTAACAAGAAAATGATTTTCCTTTATGTGAGTCCGGCCTTGCGGCAGTTAATTTTCCGAGTGGTAAACCAGGCTTCCACCTCCAATTCATAAATAATTATTTTTATCGACAAATTATTTTGTTCTATTATAGACAGTATATCATTGATATCATATATATTTTTAATTCTTTGAAAAAGTCACTATGTGTCGAAGTATGTCATGTATGTCATGCCAAAGTAAACCAGACCTTAAGTCGCCGACTAATTTAATCTACTATAACATACAAAGGTCAAGAAATAATTATCTTTATATATATATATATATATAAATATATATATATATATATATATATATATATAGATAATTATTTCGTGACCTTTGTATGTTATGGTAAATTCAATTTGTAGGCGATTTAAGGTCTGGTTTTACTTCAAAATGTATATATTTAAAACAATCCTACATGTTTCGGCAAATGATACCTTTTTTCAAGGAATATAAAATATAAATGACAGTATATTAATGTCATACTTATACATTAGCAGTTGCCATGGATAAAATTATTCAAAGATACATTACAGTTTAATAATAATAAATCATGCCTTAGTATTCTAAAACAGATATACAACAAAAACAGGGAAAAGCAAGACATGAGTTATTATTATGTATGCGCCCGTGCATACACAAGCACAAAAACCTACTTGGACAGCCAGTCAGGGATCAAAACACGGAACTGTCAGCATGATAAGCAAATGTATAGATATTTAAATAACATAAGATATATTATTATATAACAGCAACATATATTATAATGGAAAATTGCAGATCGTTACATAATTAAGTTATAGTATATACAGTTTAAATTTTTTATATCACTTCCGTTGTTAATTGAATTGTTTTCCTGTTTAATACTAATCATTTCTTTAATTTCCCTTTTCATTCTGTGTTGATCTTTATCAATTATCTGTGTGTTTTTAAAATTGATTACGATAGTTACTACATAGGCCAAACTAAGCAATATTTATACAAAAGAATACAAGCTCACAAATACTCTAAAACAGACAAAACTGCTTTATCTACACACAAACTACAACACGATCACCATTTCGATTTTGAAAACACACAGATTAAAGTTTGTTTGCCTTTAGTTCTGCAAAGGATCTGCGAAACTAGTCCAAGAGGAAGGATTATCTGGCATCACGAGAACGTTGAAAGTGTTGAAAAAAAATTGGAAATTGGTTTTTTAAAAAGATTCGAAAGTTCAGTTTTAAATCATCGAAGTTACACTGTTGAAGATAATTTTAACCAAAATTTTCTTCAAGGACTATCAGATATTACATCCTCCTGTTTTAAGATATTTGTATAATTAACGTGTAAAAGTATTACTGATATCATATCATTATGATAAAATCTCGTTACTGCTATAGTTTACACAATAAAAGATGAAGTAAGCTATCAATATTTTGCGCGTAAGTTTGCAATGTAACTAATAAGTTTAGTATAGAAATTAACTTACTCTTTTTAGCATTTTTGCCTTCATAAACGGTTTAACCATTTTGAACATGGTTTCAAAGAAAGATGGTATTCTATAAAAATGTATTTCTTTAGGTCTAGTAGGATAAGCTTGTTCGAAACATGTAATTACTTTCTTCATAATGGCCGGTGAATAGCTCATCATTTGGCTCACAGTCATATTACTCATATCGTTTACTATAGCTATACCACCTATGATCATTTGGTCATCTTCGTTCATCAATATGTCATTTATCATTAAATTAATTTTAAATATATCTATAGCACTGTGTTTTGACGGATCAAAGGTTGTACTTCTGAATAATAAATATTTTGGAGCCGTTGGATTGCTATACTTTACTAACGGCACTAAAGTTCTATTAACAAAAAGGAATATTATCTATCATTGTGTCCTTGACTTTGCATGTAGTTACTCACCCAATTTTTAATAACTCCTGTATATTTGGAGAAAAAGGATCGCGATTTGTTAAAAATTCCGGTATGATGGATCTCATGGCATAATACATATCCAGTTTCTCTTTCGTCCTCTCCAAACTAAATTTGCAACCTCTCAAGAACGTAAGTAGCCATTGGTCCTCTACAAAAATTGCAAAGTTCTCTATACTCGTAAAAGTAAAGCAGTCTTACCGACTCTCGCTTTAATATGCTTCTGTTGGCTAAGCCAATTCTTAATATACTTTATGTCATCTCGAACTCTTTTAGGATCCTCGTCCAACTCACTTTTAGCCTTCGCATGAAGTTGTTTTGATAAAGGTCGAATCGACATGCTGGCTTTAGTTTTAATGAAGTCTTTACGTTGTCAGACTCGTATATAACTGTATCTGTATCTACGTTTTGGTGAAGAGTATATTGTTGAATGATGGTATCATATCGCATCATTAAATCTAAGATTAGATAAATGTAAACGAATAAAATATAGACAAAAATCTTAGTTAAATGTTAATAGGTAGCGTATATTTGCACTTGAAGTTAAGGATTTTAAAAAATATTTTGAAATATATGACTCGCCTTAGCTACTCGTATAACCTAGTGCAAGTAAAAGTGTAGAAAAAGATGCTGCATTTACTTCCTGGTAATACGAGCATATACAGAGTGTAAATGAAATATGTATACTTGTATACTTTAATATGTAATAGCTGCAATAATATTAAGCATAAAATGCTAATGTACGAAAACTCTATCTCGAACGAGATCAAAGGAAAGAAATATTTAATAAATGCGCGTAGCTCGATCCAATTCTGATAAATTTAATATTCCTTTATAACTGCAGCGCTACCCCTACTGAAGCGTAATGGTGGGTGTAGTAGATTCGATGATGCATACTGTAAGTCAGAAGTCAGTCTGCTAACAACTTCCGCGATTAAAATATTCTGACTCAACATTAATTTCCAAATTTATATTTCAACATAATTTAAGGATTAGTTTCATAATTGGATTCTTAATGTATGTTAAATTACGGCTATTATAATATTTTTAAACGGTTTTTCTATAGAATTTACAAATAATGGGTTAATGCTCTTGCATGAATAGGTGGGGTTTACCAAAATGTAGGTAATTTTTGTAGCATTTAAGATTGAAGAATTTAGTGTTAAACTAGAAGACGTTCAGAACAATCCTTCTGTGAGTGTTTTTGTGCGTTCAAGTGTTACACTATTTTTTCTACTGAAGATGACAACGTGGTTGTAGAAATACGTATTTAGAATCATTAAATTCTAGTGTGGTAAGGGTTTTTTAATTTTATTTTATTTACTGAATCCTAATTTACAAGTCGATTGTAATTAATATTTAAAACCGCTTGAACTACTGTTTATTAATTGTTTTGTATGTATTTCAATGAGATTTTAAGCTTCAAACGACTTGAACACATCGAAATAAACACAGTCCATCATAATTATTGGTTTACAAGATGCTGATTTTGACTTGGTATATAAAATTGTTGATGTGCTGACCCCAATTAAATTAATAGTAGAAGCAATCTGTCGACGAGATGCTAATTTATGCACAGCTGATGCCGCTTTCAAATTTCTTATAAAGCAATTGTCTAGCCAAAACTTAGCACTCGCCAATAAAATGAAAACATCCTTAGTGGAACGTATAAAGCAACGACGAAATGAAGATTTAACTGGTTTGTTGAATTATTTGCAAAATCCACAAAAAGAGGATGAAAATCAGTTATTATGGGATTTGGAATGGTTTGACTTATTTCTGGTTCCTACACAGGCTTTAGTGAGGGCGCAAAAAAAGGGTATTGCTAAAAGACTAAATAGTCGAGATGAGACGGAAGAGGAAGAAAGTTCAGGATCACAAACAGATGATCAGCCAAGGCAAATAACCTCCCAACCCCAATTGACACTAAAGGAAACGTTACAGCTGGAAATTAATAGTATTAGAAATTAAAGTATTAGACGCGAAATGAACCTGTTGGAGAAGGAAAATGGAGGAGTTCTTAGAATTAGCATATAAATATCTATTGTCTATTCCTCCAACCAGTGTAGAACCTGAGCGAGCGTTTTCAGCTGCTGCATATGTTGGCAATAAACTACGGAGCAGGCTTGGAAGTCAAACATTGGATGCTTTGATATTTCTGCGATTATATTTTCGAAATTCCAAATAGTTTTTTTGTATTGTCTTTTTTGTTCCTTATTTTAGTATATTGTGTATTGTGTTGTGCAACAATATTAATAAATAATCTCCCGGGATCGCGGGATTACGCTTCAAAAATCCCGTAATCCCGGGATTGAAAAACATGCTCGGAATTGTATTCTCTAGTACCTGCCCTAATTTAGAAGGTAAAGTTCACCCTTGAAGAATCTTGTCTATTTTAAATAAATTACTGAAAATTTGTTAAAGCAATCTACATTTTGTGCCGCAGATGACATTTTTTTCCATTTTTAAAAACCTTTATTAGAAGCTGAGCTATTAATTCGCGAACTACCCTTAAAAAAGTTTTCAAGTCGTACGGTTATTACGTTTGGCTGCAGGCTCGAGTTCAAGCCTATTAGTTCCAATTTTTTTAAATTTGTTATTTTCATGTTTGTTTGTTTTTATGTAAAGTGCTTTATTTTGCTCTCCTACTTAGTTTTCATAAGACAAAAATTAATTAATAAGTTGTAGTTATCGATTTATTTGAAACTAGCAAAAATTTTCAGTATCATTGAGCTGCTCTTTTCAAATTAGAATTTAGTTTCGTAAACTAGATAAAGGTAATTATCAACATTTTTAAGTTTCGAATGTTGAACTGCTGTTTTGCTTTAAATAAAATTTATAACGACCGATTTTTTACTGTATTTTTACTTTGGTTTCTCATAGCGTTTTCACCGAAAATGTAAACATTTCTGTGGGCCTAATCAATGCCATTATTAATATTTCACTATTTAAAAAAAATTAAAATCCAACAGTGTGTGTGATGATTAGACTGCGGAAACGGCGCTATCCCGTATATCGGTGTCGACAATATACAATCGATCAACTTAACATGTATATATGAATGTAATTAGTAGAGACCGAACGCATCAGGCCGAAATTAGGATGGATCATATAAATAATCTATAACATCGCTAAGTACATCACGCAGTTATTGAGTAGCACTATTCATTCGGTTAACCGCACACAAAAAATAGATTTGCAATTAACCGAATTAATAGTGCTATTCAACAACTGCGTGATGTACTTACAGATGTTGTAAACTCTTTATATTATCCGTCGTAATGACGTCCATTTCAGCCCGATGTATCCGGTCTCTAGTAATTAGCCATACAAGATACAAAAGTGTATTAGTTTCTATCTATCTAAAACAAATCATGGCTGCAACAGAGTAACTAGCTCAGCTATGAAAAATACTATTTTTTAGCATGACATAAGATTTTTTTGGGACTTTTTTGGGATCTGGAATCCACAATTTTCATCAACTTGACACCTTCTTGCTTATTTTGTTAAAGACCCAAATACATGAAGTATATTTTTTTTTCTGTCCCATCGGGGAATTTTGCAATAAACTAGTGCATATGTATTCAACTGTTGTTTATTATTCCATATGGTTCAATGCAAGAAATTCAAAATCGTTATGATGCTATTTCGAATTTTAAGTACATATTTCGAAAATTACATTATCTTCGCAAAATTTTTCACTATTATACGAGCAGTATAGTAATAAATGTTGGTAAAGCTATTTTTCAACCACTATTTATGTATTACGCTAGTACGGTAAGGCTTCATAAGAAGAAAGTAAAATCGGTTCTGCTATCCTTCTTGGTGTAGCGCAGGTTTTTGGTAAAGTGTGGAACGAGGTACTCAATCAAAAAAAGAAACGTGTCTTACCAAAACAGTATTCAGAATTGCTAGAAACATACACATCAGATGGGGTTAGACTAAAGCAAGAGAAAGCTTATTCTGAAATAAAGAAAATTCACAACAGGAAAATGTTTTGGGCCCGATCCTATATTAGCTTTACAGGTGTGATTTTCCTAGTCTAAAATATAATACTTTAGCCATTTTTGCAGTTGGCACAGCTATACTTGCCTAAGGAAAAAATCATGAAGAAGCAACAAACTGGCTACAAAACTCCATGGACCATATAGATATCAGAATAGTTGAAAGATACATGAGTAGGTAAACCCCACCAGTTTTGTATAATACAAAGGTATTTTTAATAATATAAAATATTATTAAAGATCTGGTGTGAAGAACACAAATGCAGGTTCACTATTAATATTTTCTGTGAACGTGTCCGAATATATCCTATCCCCAGAGACGTAGATACGTATTTCACCTTTCTACAGGCTCATCGGTACGCCCCTGCTGGAGAAAGGATATTCCCAGACCAGCAGGGGCGTACCGATGAGCCTGTAGAAAGGTGAAATACGTATCTACGTCTCTGAGGATAGGATATATTCGGACACGGTCACAGAAAATATTAATAGTGAACCTGCATTTGTGTTCTTCACACCAGATTTTTAATAATATTTTATATTATTAAAAATACCTTTGTATTATACAAAACTGGTGGGGTTTACCTACTCATGTATGTTTCAATTATTCTGATACATTACACATGCGGTTAAGCCGTAGTATGAGTGAAGATACAAACAAAAATGCAGTTTTCTAGAGAGATTGGCTGTGCCAACCTTTGGAAGGACGTCGTTACTTCACATTAATTATGTGGACGGTATGCGAGGTACTTCGGCTGTCTGATAACAGGCAGCGCCAAATTTACTTCTGCGCTCGGTCTATAATAATATAAAATATTATTAAAATTATTAAAATATTATCTTCACATCAGATTTTTAATAATATTTTATATTATTAAAAATACCTTTGTATTAATTTAAGTTAAAACAAAATTTCTCATTGATCACATTAACTGTTCAGATTGAAATATTAGTAAAAGCCTATTCGGCAATGCTTACATTCACATTTACTTCGCAACTGCATCCTAATTTGATAATATTTATAAATATTGCATATAAAAACAGTTGATATATTTAATGAACGGCTAAAAAACACTATATATATATATATATATATATATATATATATATATATATATATATATATATATTATTATATTTCTGAATGGTGTTATATAAAAATGTATGTAAATGTAATATTTATGAACGCCCCAGAACGTTGGGCTCCATATATTATATTTCTGAATTGTGTAGCGAGTAAATTAAAGAATGAATATAATGAGAATAACTGTTATCAATGCCCCACTAAGTTGGGATCGCCAAATGTAATGTTACGTTTATGTTGATAAATAAAATTGTTTCTTACGTACGGAAAAATAAAATGAATGAATGTCATAAAAACATGTAAAATTCAAATCGGGCTCATATAATACTTATCTGTTTTATTATCTTCGGCTAGCTTCTTTCTCTCTTCAGGGCTAAGGTAGGTTCACTTCTCTCCACTTTTACTTTCTTTACGTAATTTATTAAGTTGGGAACGGAACAATATCTCAAGTATATTACAAAAAAAAACAAAGTAAAATATTGACAATTAACTTTATTAGGGATAAACGATTTTTTCAAAGTTTGAGAAATTTATATTAATAATTTCGTGACACACAAGTAATATTAAGCGAGACACACTCGACGGTTGGTATTCGTACAGTATAATAATATGGTGTAAGACAGGTGCAATAATGTGTTGTCTTAGTAAAATAGTTTATAACAGTGACATGGCATCAAGTTTTACAAATACAAATAGTAGATGCCAATATTTAAATAATTTGACTAAAGATTGCAGTGATAAAATATCGGTGAAAGTAATATAAATAGTTAGTTATGGAATAACAAAGTAAAGTTCTAGAAATGTACATGCGCAAGTAAAAATGGCGCGGGAGCGTTTGTTAAAATTAGCAAAAACCTGAATTTTCGTATATGATCTCCGTTGCTTCTTGTGCCTGTGTTCTGGATACGTCTTCACAACGGGAAACGGGAGAATGTTTCTGCTACGGTCCCTCGGGATAACTTGAAATTTGTTGAAATTTCCAAGTCCGACTGCGTCTAGAGCGAATGACCGATTTCGATCGTCAACGATGGTGGTCAAGCTACGGTGAGATTTTTTTATGGCGGTAAAAATCTTTAAAAATTCGTAAGTCTCGGACTATTTGGTCGGCGGCTGTTAAATTTTGTCCACAGGTGGTTGGTATGCAGGTGTAACGTTTGGTAATATTAAAAATCTCTTGCACTTAATAATTTTGCTTAATTATTTTAATTATTACGGAGCACCAAAAAACGTGACCTTTCACTGTGACGACTAATGACCGACGCTTCTTTTTTTCACTTGTTTTTAATTGCATAACTTTCCGCTAAATCGCCCCATTCTTTACTTGCATTAAATTTGTTAATATTATTAAATTAGACAATTTTACTGTGTAAAATAGTTAAAAAAATTACAATTCGATTTATAAGATAATTTTAGTTGCATAACATATGTTTTATGTGTTTACAAACACTCCGTCAATATTGGTTTTTTCCTCGGGTTATTGCACCGTTGACATTGTGGGCGGGGCTTCATCGTTCAAATACATTTGAAAATAAATACGTTACATTTGTTTGAATAAACACGCGTTAAATATGAATTTGAAAGAAAAATGAATATAAACATTATAATAAAAAAAATTAGAAAAATAAGTTAATTATTTCAAGGTGAATTTGTCGTCACAATAACGTATTTATTCTTTGAATCGATCTTTCCCCTTCTTAATATTAACGTACAAAGTAGAAATAAACATTATGGTATAAACATTATGGTTACATATATTCTTTGTTTCTTTCAGAGAGCGACTCCTTCTTGCAATGCCTCAATTTCCCCCTTGATTAAAAGATAGAGACTTATTGAGAGCTTTTAATCAACCGTATCTAGGAGTAAGACAGAAATATATAAATGCAGTATAGTGATCAATGAAAATTTAATGAATGTGTGTGTTCACGTTAAAAATATTTCAAATTCTATAAGTAGTTCTTTATATTATTCTAGTTAATAATTCCCTATTTAGTAATTGTCATTAAATGGTTAAAGTTAATTGTTTTATTTTGTTTGTTCGGGTTCTTTTGTTTGAAAACCCCTTTTTAATATTAAGTAGTTATTTTCTTCTTTCCCTTCTTTTTTTTTTCCTTATTTCTTATTTAATAATAATATGATTAATTTAATTAGCCTAGTCTAAATGTAAACTTGTGATTAATATAGATTATATAATACAGTAATGCAGTACTTGTTATTGTTTTACGGACTATAACATGCTTGGCGGGTTTGTTCTGGAAGTTATTTCGGCTTGTTATGTACACATATTTATATAAAAAAAATTCTTTATTATTTTAAGTGTGGTAGTCTTGTAACATAGTTATGTGGTATCTACCTTTAATGTAATTTGTTTCGGGTTCGAAAAGTTCGTAGGTGTTGTTTCCAATGATTCTCTTAATCGTAGGGACCTTGGTAAGCTTTCAGTAGCTTTCCCATTATTTTGTGTTTTAAATCTATTACTCTTAATCTCTTAACTATAACTTGGTCTCCTACATTGTAAGTTTTATACTTTTTAATTGCCGTATTTCTCTTTTCCTCCCATTTTCGCTTTCTTAGTGATAATCTTTCTCTGACTTCTTGTAAACGGTTACGTAAATTTATATGCTCAGAATCAGTCCATGGTCTTTGTGGTGGTTGTCCAGTGAATAACGTTATCGGACAGTGATTATGCACTGTGCTAGGTGTATTGTTTATAGTAAATTCTATCTGTGGTAACAGTCTGGCCCACTTTCTGTGATTTTCGTCCAGTAATATACGTAAATATTTTATCGTTTCGCGTATATATCGCTCGGTAGGATTTCCTTGTGGGTAGCGGATTGATGTATAGACGGTGTGGATGTCGTGTGAGTGTAAGAACTCCCTGTAGCGATCGTTAGTAAAATATGAATCGGTCCCTGATTGATATACCTTTGTATTCACCTACAGTTCTTAAATGTTGTCTTATTTCATCGAAGTCTGGGCTTGATTGTATTTGTAAGATTTTTGTTTTCGAGAAAATGCCTCTCCTTTGTAGATTTATTAAGTTGATGCAAATATTCTGCCTCTTTACGTCCCCCTCCTATCTCGTGAGTGCATCGGCCGTTACCATTTCTTTTCCAGGTTTATATTTTATTATAAACTCGTACTGTTGTATTAACAAAGTCCAACGATAAATGCGACTGTTATTAAGTTTGCAGCTCATGATGTTGACTAAAGCTTTGTGATCCGTTTCTAATACGAATGACTTTCCTATCAAATAATATCTGAGTTTCGTTAACGCAAACACGATAGCAAGCATTTCCTTCTCGGAAATCGTGTATCGAGTCTCGCATGTTTTCAAAGTGCGTGAAATAAAATAAATAGGGATTTCTTGATCGTCTTTCATTTGTACTAGCTCTGCTGCAATTGTCTTGTGTGAAGCATCTGTTCGCACAACAAACGGTAGAGTAAAATCTGGGTGATGTAAACGAAGATTTTCTACAAAGTTTTCTTTTAAAGTTGTGAAGCATAATTCGCATTCCGCTGTCCAGTTCCATTTCTTCCCCTTTTTGATTAGTTCCAACAAGGGTAACGTTTTCTCGCTATAGTTTGAGACAAATTTCCTATAATAATTTAACACTCCTAAAAAACTTCTTAACGTTTTTAAATTCTTCGGTCTCGCATACTCCTGAATGATATCTAACCGTGTCGGGTCTAATAAAATGTTATTCTGATTAATCACATATCCTAGATAGTTAATTTCATGTCTAAAGAATTGACATTTCGCTAAGTTAAGTTTCATACCATGAGTTTTTAAAGTGTTAAGGATAATGTTAATATGTTGTAGGTGTTGTTCCACAGTTTCGGAAAATATAATAATGTCGTCTAGGTAATGCAAAGCGAATTCATCATATCGGTCTAGTATACGATGCAGAAAACGTATCAGAGCGGCTGGTGATGTCTTTAAACCAAATGGACATACTCTAAACTGATATACTATTCCATTCACTAAGAAACCACAGTATTTTCTGGATTCTGGTTCTAAGTTTATTAACCAAAAAGCATTCTTTAAGTCTAATTTACTATAAATTCGTTTACTTCCGCATTTCGTTAATAAGATGTCTATGTTTTGCGGCATTTCGAATTCTGGTTTAATTCGTTTGTTCAGAGCTCTCGCGTCTAAGCATATTCTTAATGATAGGTCCTTCTTTTGAACTATTACAATAGGATTAATAAAATATGTGTTCGATCTCTCGATAATTCCGGATTGTTCTAATCTCTCTAATTCTAAACTAACTTTCTGTTGGTAGTAGTACGGGATCGGGTAATTCTTACTTATTAATGGGCAGTCATTGTCAATATTAATTGGATGTTCATATCCTTTTGCAAAAACAATATCGTTATTTATTAAAGTGATGTTTTCGTTTAAAATGTTAATTAATTGCGGTACGACGTTTGTATAAGGTATTTCTTGTTTATCAATTATATTCGTTATATCATTTTTATTATTTATAATGTCAGTTGTCTGTAAATCCTCCTTAATCTTTACTTCTCCTTCGCCCTCGTAACTATCTCGCGTTCCTAACAAATCTGGCCTATTATTCACTCCTATATATTCATTATTTATAATATTATCATTTCCAACTCTATCAATAAACCTTTCTTCTGCTCTCCTATAGTACGGTACATTATATTCTAATAAATTATTTATTACAACTGCTAAAACTTCTTTCTTATACGTGTTATATTTTTGCACTTCCTCTACGGACAAATGTTTGTTAAATGTTAAATTATTCTTTCCAATTGATAAAATACCCTTTTCAAAATTCAATATCATTTTCAACCTGTTGATATTATCTATACCCAATATACAGTCATATTGTAACTTCTCTATTACGTAACAGTGAATTAAATAACTGATTTCGTTTATTCTTATTTCGGTATTGAGTTGCTTTGTGACAGTGCCCATTTTTCGTCCGTTCGCAGTAACTATGTCGGTACCCTTGGTTTGAACAACTTGTTGTTCGTATCCCTTTATTTGTTTTGCGAGATCTTCTCTAACTAATGTAATCTCGGCTCCGGTGTCGATTAAACAATTTAATTTTATGTTGCTGAATTGTAAAATAATAATGGGTAGAGAATGTACTTCATTTACGGCGTCCCCTGCGTCTTCTATGTTTAAGAATTCCTCCGGTGATTGGTAGAATTTTATGTTTTGTAACTTCCAGAGCATGTTATAGCCGTTGTCATTATTTAGTTTTGTTGGTTTGACGGTCCGGGTGTTGGGTTCAGATATGGATCGTCTTGTAAAATTGAAGTTTTTTTTTGTAGCCCCTCTATGTTCGTTCTGTCAGGTGATAACGATCGATATCGCCGGTGAGCATTATTACCTCGACCTCTTCCTCTGCTTGCGTAATGATTTATTCCGCGTCTCGATTGGTGAGTTTGTGCGCGCTGCGTGTTATAAGTATCGTTATTGTCGGGTCGGTTATTGTTATAGTTATTATTTGCCGAGTTATTCTGATAATTGTTCGGATAAGGTCGGTTATACGCATGTTGTGTATTCGGTCGATTCTGATTGTTATAATTATTATGAGGACGATTGTTGTAGTTGTTATTGTGATTATTATTCGGGTTGTATGGTCGGGAGGTTGCTGGTTGATAGCGATTGTTTTGAGCATAATTATTGGTATTGTTATTGTTCGTATAGTTGTTAAAACGTGGTATGGGGTTGGGAATGTAGTTCGGTGCTTGTGGGTTCCTAGTGTTGTTCGTCCGATTATTAGGCTGCTGTTGTTGGTTGGTTTCAGCGAAATCGTCCAGTCTTCGGAGTATCTCGATGAGGGAGTCCATGTCAGTGACCTTCTGGCAGATAATCGCCTGAGTATCCGTGAAAATAAAGTGGTTTAACAATAGGCGCGCGATCATTGATTCACTCATGTCGCTGATGTGTTTGCACTGGTTGTATACGCGAGACGCATACATCTCCCTCGTCGCTTGTCCCAATCTAAATTTCCCTGTTAGTAAGCGAACTTTGGCCCGGTTCTGCTGGTTTTCGTCCCAGTAGTTCTTCGTAAATAACACAACAAATTGATCTAAAGTATGGCAATGTTCCTCTATCCTCTGAAACCATTCTTGTGCGCTATTCCGCAATGTTGCTCGCACTACTTCGATCCGGTGTTTCTCGTCCATCACGTCCTCTAAATACCGTAGTATCCCATTTAAATACGCCATGGGGTGTACTTTGGTCATATCTCCGTCAAAATGTTGTAAGTTTTCGATTTTTATTATCGAATTACCTGTATTTATGTTATGTATAGGTACCGTGTACGTTCTAAGTTTATTTTCTAATTGGTGTAAGTTGTGCTGCGTTTCATTATAGTTTTCGATTTGTACGGTTTTCATATTATCTAGATTTACGTTCACCGCCTGTATTTCTTGGTTATATATTTCTTTATTTTCGTTAATTTGTGTAGTAAGTTCGCGTCTTAGATGTTGGTTCTGTTCCTCATTGATTTGGTTATATGTTGTTAATTTTGTATCTAACGTACAATTATTTTCGAGTATTATTTTATTTAAATCTTTGTGAAGTTCTTTATTCGCTGCATTAATTTTCGATTCGGTTGTTTCGTAAATTTGAGTGGTAGAAGTTTCTAGTTGTTGTGCCCACTGTAAATTTTGTGCTTTGACGGTCTCATCCAGTTTTAGGAGATACTTCAATTCATTTTGTTCCATGGCCTTTTGTGTGGCGGTGATTTCTGCGATTTGTACGTCGATATCCCCCTTGAATGTATTAAGTTTTATTTCTATGTTAGCGTTGTTTAATTCTATTTTTTCATTTATGTTAATGAGGTTAACTTCTAATCTCGTTGTAAGTTCGTAATTTAAGTTATTTAAATCTTGTTTTAATTCTTGGCTGTTGTTGTCTAATTTGGCATTTAAATCTTTATTTGAATTGTTTATGTCTTGTTTTAGTTCGCGGTTATTAGTATCTAGCTTGTTATTAAGGTCTTTATTTGCCGTGTTCATGTCTTGATTATTAATATCTAATTTGTTATTTAAATCTTTGTTGTTGGTGTCCAATTTGTTATTTATATCTTGTTTCATTTCTTGCATCTGTGCCATTAACATATTGAACATGTCCATGAATTTACTGTCAGGCGAAATACTGGCTTCCCCGGAAACGGACGGTTGCGGTATTGTAATGTCCCCCTGTTCACTCCGGTCTTCTTCTACTGCGTCTTTCGGGGTCTTAGCTCTGTGTCTAGTATCCATTTTAGAGTATAGTTAATTAGTTTGTAAATTATATTAGTATTTGTACAGGTAGTTGTAATTATATTATTAATATTTTGGTTTCAAAATATTGTTGTTTATAGTGTTATTGGATTTAATGTACACACGTAACTGCAATGACAAATAACAAAATATATGTATATAAAAGAAATATGAGTCTGCACTTTAATATTTCCCTGTAACAACCTTTTGAATATCTTACCGATGGTCTCGAATACAGCAATCCCCTGAAATGCAAAACTGTGCTCTCTCTCTGAAGTTCCACAAAGACAAAATAACAAATACATAAACAAATAGTATAATATGGTAAATGCGAATACAACGGTTCTCCTTGTTTTTATTTTTTTATTTTTATGGTTTATTTATTGATTCTTTGTGCCACGAAACTTTGCTACTTGAGAAAATGTTCCTTCTTAATATTTTTGACAATAGAGTGACTTTTTATTGAAATGTGGAGTAGAAGTACGCCCCAAAACGTTCGGGTGCCATATATTATATTTCTGAATGGTGTTATATAAAAATGTATGTAAATGTAATATTTATGAACGCCCCAGAACGTTGGGCTCCATATATTATATTTCTGAATTGTGTAGCGAGTAAATTAAAGAATGAATATAATGAGAATAACTGTTATCAATGCCCCACTAAGTTGGGATCGCCAAATGTAATGTTACGTTTATGTTGATAAATAAAATTGTTTCTTACGTACGGAAAAATAAAATGAATGAATGTCATAAAAACATGTAAAATTCAAATCGGGCTCATATAATACTTATCTGTTTTATTATCTTCGGCTAGCTTCTTTCTCTCTTCAGGGCTAAGGTAGGTTCACTTCTCTCCACTTTTACTTTCTTTACGTAATTTATTAAGTTGGGAACGGAACAATATCTCAAGTATATTACAAAAAAACAAAGTAAAATATTGACAATTAACTTTATTAGGGATAAACGATTTTTTCAAAGTTTGAGAAATTTATATTAATAATTTCGTGACACACAAGTAATATTAAGCGAGACACACTCGACGGTTGGTATTCGTACAGTATAATAATATGGTGTAAGACAGGTGCAATAATGTGTTGTCTTAGTAAAATAGTTTATAACAGTGACATGGCATCAAGTTTTACAAATACAAATAGTAGATGCCAATATTTAAATAATTTGACTAAAGATTGCAGTGATAAAATATCGGTGAAAGTAATATAAATAGTTAGTTATGGAATAACAAAGTAAAGTTCTAGAAATGTACATGCGCAAGTAAAAATGGCGCGGGAGCGTTTGTTAAAATTAGCAAAAACCTGAATCTTCGTATATGATCTCCGTTGCTTCTTGTGCCTGTGTTCTGGATACGTCTTCACAACGGGAAACGGGAGAATGTTTCTGCTACGGTCCCTCGGGATAACTTGAAATTTGTTGAAATTTCCAAGTCCGACTGCGTCTAGAGCGAATGACCGATTTCGATCGTCAACGATGGTGGTCAAGCTACGGTGAGATTTTTTTATGGCGGTAAAAATCTTTAAAAATTCGTAAGTCTCGGACTATTTGGTCGGCGGCTGTTAAATTTTGTCCACAGGTGGTTGGTATGCAGGTGTAACGTTTGGTAATATTAAAAATCTCTTGCACTTAATAATTTTGCTTAATTATTTTAATTATTACGGAGCACCAAAAAACGTGACCTTTCACTGTGACGACTAATGACCGACGCTTCTTTTTTTCACTTGTTTTTAATTGCATAACTTTCCGCTAAATCGCCCCATTCTTTACTTGCATTAAATTTGTTAATATTATTAAATTAGACAATTTTACTGTGTAAAATAGTTAAAAAAATTACAATTCGATTTATAAGATAATTTTAGTTGCATAACATATGTTTTATGTGTTTACAAACACTCCGTCAATATTGGTTTTTTCCTCGGGTTATTGCACCGTTGACATTGTGGGCGGGGCTTCATCGTTCAAATACATTTGAAAATAAATACGTTACATTTGTTTGAATAAACACGCGTTAAATATGAATTTGAAAGAAAAATGAATATAAACATTATAATAAAAAAAATTAGAAAAATAAGTTAATTATTTCAAGGTGAATTTGTCGTCACAATAACGTATTTATTCTTTGAATCGATCTTTCCCCTTCTTAATATTAACGTACAAAGTAGAAATAAACATTATGGTATAAACATTATGGTTACATATATTCTTTGTTTCTTTCAGAGAGCGACTCCTTCTTGCAATGCCTCAATATATATATATATATATATATATATATATATATATATATATATATATATATATATATATGTATATATATATATATATATAACATTTGATAAATTATTGGAGTTTTTCGGCTTTTTTATATGAAATATTTACAAATATTAAATTAGAATGTATGTAATTGCAAAGTAAGTGGGGATGTAAACATTGCTGTCTACAAATTACAAAGCAAATAAATAATTGCATACAAATAATTAAAAACGGACACGCTACATAAAGTTCAGGATTAACTATTTTTGTTTAATTGAAAACCTAATAATTTTATTTTAAAAGAAGTTTAACGTTCAAATTATTTAACTATAATTACAATAATTAAATTGCGCAGTAGGCTTGTCGACATATTGGTCGTAAAGACTATTATTGATATCCACCAAAAAAAAAAACATTGCTATAAAAGTGCCATATGTGGGGGCATAAACGTTTTAGTAAGGAACCAACATTCACTATTCTTAAGTTTAGAAATTCTATCGATTTTTGGATATCAACGAACGTGAATTACAGCCGTATTTCGGTAAATATATAATAACCAAAAATATGGACTGACTACTACTATACGTATGATTATATATATATATATATATATATATATTTATATATATATATATATATATATATATATATATATATTAACATATATATATATATATATATATATATATATATATATATATATATGTTACTCTTGATGTTCTCGCGGACGTATGATGAAGGTGTAGTTTCTCGGGTTTTTGGCCGCGTGTGAGTTTTGTCCTGAAAAGGACTATTTACTCTACGTTTCAACGAGATCGCACTCGTCATCTTCAGGAGCTAGTCGGTCTGTCGCTGGTTAGAGCTGGAGATCGTCTAATGTTCGCCTCTCATGAGTCGTTGGATTTTGTTTTGTGGTCGGAGTTGCCTCCATTTCCACTCCATTGTTTCGTATTTCCCAGGGTTGTGACGTGTTTGTGTCTGATTAATAAATAATCGTGTGTTGTTGTGTGTTTTTGTGCGGTCCTGTGTTGCGTGTGTGTAGTCTGTGTGTTTGTCGCTTTTTTGCGTTTAAGTCACTGGTCATCGGTTTCTTGCGTTTCAGTCATGTGTGTGTTTAATGTTTGTTGTTGTAAAGCGTGATTATTTTCTCTGTTTGCGTTACGAAGTATTGTATCTGTTGTGTTGTTGCGTTTGTGGAGTGTGATGTTATTAGCATATTGCCTAAGGCAAGTGCTAGTTCGTCAATTGTGTTAGGTGTTGTGTTTTTTTGTTTTTGTGTCCAGGGGTTTATTGGTGCTGGAATGTATTTGAGTTTGGGTATGGTTTTGTTTGCAGGGTTGTTTGGGTTGTTAGGACAGTTTATGATTGTTGATAGGTGAGGACCACCGCAGTTTGCACACTTTGGTGGGGTTGTTTTTGGTTTTGTACATAAGCGTGTTGAGTGTTCGTCTCGTTTTACTGTGGTAAAACCGACAGTCCGGCAAACTATAGACTTGGGTTCGAGTCCCAACATAGACAATATTTTTCAATTAAAAAATTTCGTATGATTTGCTTTGTAATTTGTAGACAGCAATGTTTACATCCCCCCTTACTTTGCTATTTATTAATTAATTAATCACTATTGAATTCATAATATCATAAATAATCTTAATATATGTTCTCTTTCCACTGAACCTTTCTAGAAGACCATGATATTTTGATATAAATTTTATTTTATATTTTACCGTAAATATTTAAAAGCTTAATTACAGTGACTGTTAAAAAATTTACTTGATTATTTTTAAATTGTGAATATTTAAAATAATCATTTGCATATGGCATTATGAATAGAGAGGGTCATTTGAAGATAGGTTTTCGCGGATGCAAAAAGCATTGACTGTGGTAGAACATACTTTGAAAATTTTATGTGTTTATTCAAAAAAAATGTTTCCGGACTTGTATTGTATTGAAGATGAGAAAAAATTCGAAGTTTCAGTTTTGAACCATGGAAATAACACTATTGAAGATAATTTCAACCAAAACTCTAGGATTATCAGATATTCCCCCTGTTTCAACAATTTGTTATATTTCTATAATTAATGTGTAAAAGTATATCATATCATAATGATAAAATTTTATTACTGCTATAGTTCACACAATAAAAGATGAAGTAGGATATCAATATTTTTCGCGAAAATTTACAACGCAGATGTTTAAGAACGTTACCTTAAATAACAAGTTTACTACAGAAATTAACTTACTCTTTTCAGCATTTTTTCCTTCATAAATGGTTTAACCATATTAAACATGGTTTCGAAGAAAGATGGTATTTTATAAAAATGTATTTCTTTCGGCCTAGTAGGATAAGCTTCTTCGAAGCATGTCATTACTTTCTTCATAATGGCCGGTGAATAACTCATCATTTGGCTCACAGTCATATTACTCATATCGTTTACTATAGCTATACCACCTATGATCATTTGGTCTTCTTCATTCATCAATATGTCATTTATCATTAAATTAATTTTAAATATATCTACAGCACTGTGTTTTGACGGATCAAAGGTTGTACTTCTAAATAATAAATATTTTGGAGCCGTTGGATTGCTATACTTCATTAAAGGCACTAAAGTTCTATTAACAAAAAGGAATATTATCTATCATTGAGTCCTTAACTTTGGATTTAGTTACTCACCCCATTTTTAATAACTCCTGTATATTTGAAGAAAAAGGATCGCGGTTTGTTAAAAATTCCGGTATGATGGATCTCATAGCATAATACATGTCCAACTTCTCTTTCGTCCTCTCCAAACTAAATTTACAACCTCTCAAGAATGTAAGTAGCCATTGGTCCTCTACAAAAATTGCAAAGTTTTCGACACTCGCAAAAGTATAACAGTCATACCGACTCTCGCTTTAATATGTTTCTGTTGGCTAATCCAATTCTTAATATAATTTATGTCATCTCGAACCCTTTTGGGATCCTCGTCCAGTTCGCTTTTAGCCTTTGCCAGAAGTTCTTTGGATAGAGCTCGAATCGACATGGTCACGTTAGTTTTAATAAAGTGTTTATGTCCTCAGACTCGTATATAACGATATCTACGCTTCGGTGATGAGTATATTGTTGAATGATCGTATCATATCGCATTATATAATCTAAGATTAGATAAACGTGAACGAATAAAATATAAACTTCATTTAAAAAAACAGAAAAAAATCTTAGTCGAATGTCAATACGTATGGTTATACTTGAAAAAGTATTCTATAGTTAAAAATTATTTTTAAATGTACGACTCGCCTTATCTACTCGTATAATCTAGTGCATGTAAAAATGTAGAAAAATATGGTGCTAAGTGCATTTTTTTCTTGGTAATATACTGTGTGGAAACTATTTATGGAATAAAAACCTTTATTTCAAAGCGAATGATATTTTTGTAAAACGCTAAAACAGATCAACTTTTATTTTAAATAGCGCTGGTTTTAAATTACAGCATCTATTAGTGGCGTCATCTCCTACAGAGTCTTATGCATTCTTTTTATGGAATGCTACATTTTTTTTATAAATTAGAAGATTAGACTATTAAAAATATTTTCAATGAACCCACACTAGGTCACCCTATTTCCAACAGTTCTTGAGATTTTTACGTTTTTACGTTCGAACAACAACAACAATTATAAAAACATTAAAGTTAAGTGATTGTTCTTTGATCAAAGCAATATTACTATTTTTCTTGTATTCTACTATCGTAAAATCAATTTTATCATAAATATTTTTTTTCGTGTTGATTTTCTCTTTTTAAATATTTTTGTTGCTATACATTTAAGCCTTTATTAGTTAAATCACTTAATCTTATAAGTAATAATCCGTCATTTGATTAAAATCGATATTTTTGATTGAAAGTTTGTAACGAAAATAAAATATTTAACGGAATCTCTTTGAATTGAAATTCTGATGGTGATCGAGTATGGAAACATATTGTCATGGATTTTTCCATGGAGAAGAAAGGAAAATAATAGAACTATATATTAAACTTTTTTGTGTAGTACATTTATTAAATTTATGTATTTCATTGGTGTTTATTTTATTTCAGACGGGGATCGTTATAAATATATTTAATTTTAAGTGATAAATTTTATTATGTTTGAAATTTTGATCCATCCTCGTATATTTAGGTTGGTCAGATGTTCAAAGCTGCCGCCATCCCGGATATTATATTGAAATAAGATATATATTTTTCTCTATATTTTGATTTATAGTTGGTGGGGATATCCGTGTGGATGCTGGAACTTCATTTTCAGAGATTTTTTGAAAGTCCTTGAGGATAGGTGTGTATAAGTATATTGGACACGATTTAATTTTGTCTAATATTTTTGAAATTTTGAATAATTCGTTTATAGTTTTTGGTGCGTCGTTTGTGATTTAGAACGTAAATTTTCGTGAATTTACAAATCTTTTATATTTGTAATTTTATTTAAATGATACACCTATCTGAAAAAGGGAATCTCTCGTGTGTAATTGTGACTTACTTTAATTAATGTAGGTATCTTTATAATTATTAATATATATTGATGAAAGCGCTATAATTAACTTGTAAAAATTTTGTTAAAATTTTTTATGTATTCAGAATAATATCTAAAAAATTTATTAGTAGATTTTTTGTGGAGGTTGGTTGTTTTTTTTAGTCACTTTGAATATTTCAATACGTAGGAAGGTGGGGACGAGTTTGTAAGGTCATGTGATTGCATTCATGACAGTTCAGATTTTGATTTCGCGCGCAGAGTAAACAATTCTTTACTTTGACGTTTGAGTTCTGATTATATTATTGTTGTTTAATAAATTTTCTTGTATATTAAAAATTTATAATTTTGATCGTGGATAGTCAGATAGAGATTTTTAATGGTTTGTATCTTCATATGATATCCAAACCTTTTTGCCCTCTTCACTGTGCCTTTAGCAGTTCAACGTTGCACTTAGTAAAGTTGATTTTTTTTTTATTTTTTTTTTATTATATTTATGTAAAGGGAAAATGTGTGTATAATTTATCTGACACCTCGTGTTTTATTTTATGATATAACCTGAATCCGAGAGGATCGACCCGAGTGACGTAAGCTCAGGAAATCTACCAGCACATTCCACTGCAATATGTAGGACGCATTTTTAGGTAGTTTAACTATTCCTAGAGAGACACTTCGAACAACCCCCCTTTTCACAAGGTACTGTATCCAAAATTGAGGCACAGTGTTACGCCTTTATTTCCCTTCTAAAATGTTCTTAATAGTTTTCATTATTTATTGACGAGTCTCGATATCTTATTTTGCTTGCGTATCATTTAATACGTATGAGTTCTGATATCGCTATGGTAGAATTGGTAACTATCATCCCCTTCTGCGAGCGTCTACTGGTACGTGGAAGAGAGAGACTGGCCGACAGCCTTTTGTAGTGTAAGGTCGTTTAAAAAGTTACAAAAAGTACATCTTTTTAACGGAAGTTAACTCACGCTTTTTCGCCTTATAGAATTTCACGTTTAATTACGGATCAGGTCAAGAGTTAATGAATATTTTAGAACAGCCAATTTTGCCGCTTGCGACTCAAGAAAGTTGGAGAAAATTATCAACCGGCTTTGGGTTTTTTGCTGCTTGGCTTTCTACTTCGACTTCGTTTTCGTAAAAACAATTATTAACTTTCCGCGAAAGATACCACGCACGCTACCATCTCTCCATCCAGGGCAGTTCATAGTCATCTAATCCACGGAACAGCGATACACCGGAAGAAATGAAATACCTTCACAGACGAATAGGGAAAGGATACACGTAACTCGTTTTGTTAAATTTTCTTTTGTGTAACTTAAATTTCCTCTAATAGTTTATATATATATATATATATATATATATATATATATATATATATATATATATATATATATATATATGTATATATACAGGGCAATCCAAATTAAGTGTTCACCATTGGTAACTTTGTTATTATTAAAGATACAAGATTGTCTAAATTAGCAAACTAGTAGTACTTTTAACGCTCTTTAAGATGGAAGAATTAAAAAAATCAAATGAGCAGCGCGTTTTCGAGTTTTCCCGAAAAATATGTTTTTTTCAAATGGAAATCCCTGTATATTATATCATTTTCTGTTAGAAATTCAATTTTTAAACAAAAAATCTTATAAGAACTTTTTTATGGGATTAAAAACACTTGAGTTATAATTTATAAACCAAAACAGCTAAATAATTTTTATAAACTTTATTTTATACATAAACATATCATTAAAAGAAAATAAAAATCACTGATTTTTTCATAGAAGATGTTCAAAAATACCACCTTGTTGTTCAATACATTTTTGAACACGTTTCTGAACTTGTCGAACTGCTTTTAGTATGGTCCTACCATCTATTTGGTTTATCTTTTCACTAACTGCAATTTTTAGGGCGTTTAAGTTTTCGTACCTTTGCTTATAAATCTCTGTCTTTAAATAACCCCATAAAAAAAAATCAAGCGGTGTTAAATCTGGTGATCGGGGAGGCCACTGAATAGGACCATTTGTTCCTATCCATGAATTGTTAAAAATAGTATTTAAAATTTGATGAGTACCTCTGTAGTTGTGCGCAGGTGCGCCATCCTGCTGAAAATGCAGATTCTGTCTACTTATGAGATCAATATCGTCTAAGAAATTATTCAAAATTTCAGTCAAAAATTATATGTACCTTTCACCAGTTAGAGTGCCCTCATAAAAGAAAGGACCAACAATCCTTGAACCAATTAAACGGCACCAAACATTAAAACTGTAACGGACTTGCGGGCGTCTTGGATGTACTAAAAGAAGATTTTCCTTTGACCAGTAATGATGATTTTTTGTATTGTACATTCCAGAATTTGAGAAATTTGATTCATCGGTCCATAAAATATAACGAAAGTTGTTTACATTTTGGCGACAAAAGTTAAGATACCAGTGGCAAAAAAACATTCTTCTCTCTGGATTCCCTGGCAAGAAAACTTGTACTGGTTTGTACTTATAAGGAATGAATTTGTGTTTCTTCAGAATCCTATGCACAGTACCGTGACAAATCAGATTCCTTGATAATATCTAGTATGGAATTCTCACGGTTGGCCTCAAAATATGCAAGAACTAGAATTTCCGTGGCCTCGCTTATTATAAAAGTCCTTCTTGTTCTTGTTTTGGCAAAAACACTCTCATTGCCTCTAAATTTTCGGTACAGTCTCAGAAAAAATTGCTCATTTGGTTGTGTTCGGAGTGGATATAATTCAGCGTAGTGTTCTTTTGCCCTCCTAGAGGATTTTCTGCACACTAAATAAGATTCTAACATATCACACTTTTCTGCATGGGTAAAAATCATTTTTTTGTCAAATTAATAACTAGCAAAATGAAATTTATGAGTGAAAGACTAATAAAACTGTACTAATATTTGACGTTTACTAGAAAGAATTAACGTCGTTATCATAGAAACATAGAAAAATGCACTTGACTTAGCTGTTTTTGTTTATTCACTATAACTCAAGTATTTTTAATCCCAGTAAAAAATTTCTTATAAGATTTTTTGTTTAAAAATTGAATTTCTAACAGAAAATGATATAATATACAGTAGTTTCCATTTGAAAAAAACATATTTTTCGGGAAATCTCGAAAACGCGCTGCTCTTTTTTTTTAATTCTTCCATCTTAAAGAGCGTTAAAAGTACTACTAGTTTGCTAATTTAAACAATCTTGTATCTTTACTAATAACAAAGTTACCAATGGTGAACACTTAATTTGGATTGCCCTGTATATATATATTTATATATAATAACTTCGTGACCTTGGTATGATATGGTAAACCTAATCAGTAGGCGATTAAAGGTCTGTATATTACTTCAAAATATATGTATTTAAAAAACTCTACATGTTTCGGCTGTATACGCCTTTATCAAGAGAATACAAAATATGAATGACAGGATATAAATGTCAAGTAATTAAGTTGCTGTGGTTTAAATTATTCAAAGATACATTCTAGTAATAATAATAAATCATGCCTTATTATTCCAAAAAATAGATAACAAGGTGTGAAAATATGTGTTGTTCGCTGCTAGCAATTTGTGACTCCTTCTGGGTATGAACTTGTGTGTTGGTTGCTGCTGGCAGCTTGCGTCTCTCTATGGGTGTGTGGTTTTGTGTGAGAGCGTAAGTGTAGGGTTTTGTATGTCGGTGCGTTCGTGCGTGTGTTTAGTGATCGGTCGCATGAATTTAGAGAGGTCGGATATCCAGCCGTTGCGTAGGGCCGCCAACCCTTTCCCGACAACTTCTTTACAATTCCGTGCAGTACTTCGACGGTCTGACCCCCGCCCCAACGAGGCAAGGCGCAGACAGGCGAAAAACGTTAAGATGGCATAAGTGTGACCATCGTCGACCGAGGTAGCCACTAAGAGTGTTCCCTTAGTTGCGATGAGCAACCCCGTACAGGGTGCGCTTCGCCTGTCTGCGCCTTGCCTCGTTGGGGCGGGGGTCAGACCGTCGAAGTACTGCACGGAATTGTAAAGAAGTTGTCGGGAAAGGGTTGGCGGCCCTACGCAACGGCTGGTTATCCGACCTCTCTAAATTCATCGACCGATCACTATACACACGCACGAACGCACCGACATACAAAACCCTACACTTACGCTCTCACACAAAACCACACACCCATAGAGAGACGCAAGCTGCCAGCAGCAACCAACACACAAGTTCATACCCAGAAGGAGTCACAAATTGCTAGCAGCGAACAACACATATTTTCACACCTTGTTATCTATTTTTTGGAATACTAAGGCATGATTTATTATTATTACTAGAATGTATCTTTGAATAATTTAAACCATAGCAACTTAATTACTTGACATTTATATCCTGTCATTCATATTTTGTATTCTCTTGATAAAGGCGTATACAGCCGAAACATGTAGAGTTTTTTAAATACATATATTTTGAAGTAATATACAGACCTTTAATCGCCTACTGATTAGGTTTACCATATATTTATATATATATATATATATATATATATATATATATATATATATATATATATATAAATATATTGTTATAATGAGCCGCTCGCTTACATAATGTTAGTGTATATAATTTAATGAAATATCAATATAACTAGGTCAGTTGCGTAAGTCTTAAATAGGCCAATATTTAAAAATTTAAAACAAGAGCGCTTGTTAATCTCAGGCTATGTGGTAGGTTCTAGATACCCAAACAGTTCACAAACATACATAAAACAAAAACAATTTCATAGAGTAAAAAATAAATATAATTAAAACAATTATTAATTTATTTTTCTACAAGATACAAACATGCACTTAATATACTATGAAACATTAAACAATGTTGGATTGCTTATTTAACCCCTTTTATTAATTATATATGGTTGCCTACACAATAATCATATGGCTCGTAAAATAATCAAATAACAAAATTAAGGTTATATTTGAAGTGAGTATACTGACAATTAAATACTATGCATATATGTTGTTTGAAAATGGTATTTTGCCCCAAGATAACGTGAGTTTAATGTTATTTAATAATATGATTTAACAAATGAGGTATTATCTTTTAGAAAATAAGCATATCTATTTCCACCTAGAGTACCTGTTATTAACGGAGAGCATGAAGTTTTCAGGCCTTATATATAAAAGGTTGATAGGAGTTCAGGAAATACCAAGCTGGTTCTGGAAAGGTTGGTTGTTGCGTAGGGCTGGAGAATTTCCTTTACATAGGGCTGCTTTCGGAATAAGTTCTTGAAGTAATGAACCCGGTTTAATTAAATTCACACTTTTAGATGGTTCTTGGTGTTCTAAATATAGTTTATGTAATTCTCTTAAGCCAATGCTTCCAAAATTAACTGGCTTTGAAACAGTAAAATTTTTGATAATTGCTATTATAGAAAAAATGTTGCTTTTCTATCGGAGGCAGTCCTCAATTAAGGTATTTACCTTTACTATTTGTTTTAAGGCGACATTTATAATTGAATTAGGCTTATATATTGGTTTTTAATCAATTTTAAAAATGATGCGTCGAAAGACGTCGTTTCTATTACAAGTTGTTCAAAAATCTCTCCGTAAACAACTTTTGTTTTGTTGTCATGACTACCACAGGAAGTTAGTGATAATTAATTATATTTTTGTAAAATTTTGCTATAACTCAAAATAATATAGATAAAGTAATTTTGTCAATTTTAATAAATTAAGTTTCCGGATATTTCTGTGTGCTTCTTGTTTGTATGTCAACATTGGTTATTTGTAGAAGAGCCTATTTTTATTCTACTATAATACCCTCACGTGATCACAGTTGCATACTTTTTACAATGTTCAGCCGAAAGTCAAATTAACAATGATGTTTATCATTATTTGTACGTAAATATTTTAATCATTATTAGCTTTAAAATTCTTGATTTCACGCGATATTAAGTTATGATAAATTAAAGAAATACCAAATAAAATAATAAAATAAAATAAAACAATAACTTTGTTTTACCACTTTATTCACATATAATCATGACCGCGGTTTCGACATACAATGTCATTATCAAACTGCAAAAGTTACAGGCCTACATAGAACTTATAAATGACGCAATCAAATATATTGGGGTGGTTTATGATGTTATTTAAAATTACTACTATATACTTAACTATTATATACAACATTGGAAAAGAGGTGTATATATAAGATCCAACTGTTCATTTAAAACGATATCTATTGTATTGTTCCGGCATTTAAAAATCTCTAGGGCCTCTAAAATATTTAATTTACGACCTTTCTCGGCCAAATGCAATATTTTACGGTGACCAAATGTATGTCTTTCTGTAATAAGATGGTTTGCGAATGTTGAATCTGTTTTCTTTAGTTTATATGACCTCCTGTGTTCTTTTTCCCGTATAATAAAACTTCGACCAGTCTGACCTATATATACACTTTTACAATCATTACAATATAACTTATACACTCCTGATTTGTTATTGATATCTGTTTTAAGTTTTGTGTTAAAAATGAAATTACTTGTTTTTACATATTGTTTGTAAGCTATACTAACATTACTATTATTTTTGAAATTATATTTCCAATTTGCTCGCTTATTTTACCGAAGTAAGTTAACGAGACAAATTGTTTCAAATTAGCACTATCTTTAGGATATACTAAACTAAGGGCCACTTGTAACTGTTTTTTCTTTAGTATACTGTCAATTACGCTTCTTTTATAACTATTGTTTACCGCTATTTGTTTTATCGTATTGATTTCACGAACAAAAGATTCATTAGACAAAGGAATATTTAATGCTCTATGTATCATAGAATTAAAAAATGAATGTTTGTGTGTCTTAGGGTGTAGTGAATCTTTGGGAATAATGCAATCAGTGAAAGTAGGTTTACGATATATATCAAATTTAAGCTCTGATCTAATTTGTTTAATTTTAAATCCAGGAAGTTAATACTGTTATTCTCTTCTATTTCTACTGTAAAATTGATATTTGAATGGATTGAATTTATGTAGTTCACAAATGTTTGTAGTTGTCTATGAGTACCCTTAAAGCAAGCTAGCAAGGATGTCGTCTACATACCGATACCAAAATTTAATATGTTTTTTACCTAGTTGTGATGAAAGGTAAAAAACATATTAATGAATAAGCAAATAAAAATATTCAATTAAGTTCGGTATCATGATTAAAAAACTAATTTTGATCTTACATCGTGTTTACATATTATTTACTTAATCATTAACGTTTTCATTACCATTATTTTTTAGATATTACATTCTTGGGACAATATAAATTAATTAAATTTTTTATATACCGTGGGTATAAACTGTACTATAACAATATATACAGGCTGATTCAAATTAAGCGCGCACCATTGCTATCTCTGTTATTATTGATTCTAGAAAGTAGGTTAAATTAGCAAAGTATTAGTGTTTTTAACAATTATTAACATGCAGTTCATGAAAAAAAAATTGAATAACGCATTTTCGAGAAATTTTGAAATTTATAATTTTTTTAAATGGAGCAGCCTGTATATTTTTTAAAATTCTGAATGCTAATATTCTTTGTAATGTAAAAGTTTCAATACACTATTGTCCTAAAACGAATAATAAAGTAGTTATAGCAGTTTCTATTTCGTTCTAAATGTTGTCATTGCTCCGCTATCTTTTGACAAAACAGATACATATTTTGTGTTTAATGTTTATTTTAACATATTACAGCTTACAAAATTAAATTAAAAAGAAGAAAGTATATGTATAAATACTGCTCAAAGGTGTCACCTTCCTGCTCAATACATTTTCGTGCCCGCTTCAGTACACTCTGGGTGACTCTTAAGATTGTCCTTCTATCTAATAGGCGAAAAACTTCTCTGACCTTGTCTTGCAATTCGCGCACGTTGTCGTATCGCGTTTTGTAAGTATCCCCAAAGAAAAAAGTCGAAAGGTGAGAGGTCAGGGGAGCGTGCTGTCCATTGAATTGGACCATTTGTACCAATCAACTTTTCGACAAAGATGGTGTCGAGGTAGGTTTGCACTAGGTGATAGTTGTGTGCAGGAGCACAACTGGAGCACACTGCTGAAAGTATAAATTTTGGCGCATCAGGTAATTGGCGTTATCAAGTAAAACCAAAATGTTTAGAATAAATAGAGAACTAATGAACACAACACAAAATATAAAAAAAATATTTTTAATATCTAAACATGCGAAAGATTTATATTCAGTACGTTATTGACATTTACAAAGGGCATACATACTATTTGTTCTGTTTAAAGTGAAAGAAGCCTACTACTGATTTTACAGAATGAAAGAGTATCTTTGACATCAACTAAATTCCACCGTAAATACTTTATTATTCGTTTTAGGACAATAGTGTATTGAAACTTTTATATTACAAAGAACATTATCATTCAGAATTTTAAAAAAGATACAGGCTGTTCTATTTAAAAAAATTATAAATTTCAAAATTTCTCGAAAATGCGGTATTAAATTTTTTTTTCATGAACTGCATGCTAATCAATGTTACAAACACTAATACTTTGCTAATTTAACCTACTTTCTAGAATCAATAATAACAGAGATAGCAATAGTGCGCACTTAATTTGAATCAGCCTGTATATATATATTATATATATATATATATATATATATATATATATATATATATAATTGAAAAGAAATGATCGACCGTGATATATTATCAAAAATTTATTTAAATTCGGGTAAGCCGTCAATTAAAAAACTCCTTTATTAAATTACCCTATATTTCGCAACACTTTGTAGTTACCCCAGAAGAAGCGACAAAGTGTTGCGAAATATAGGGTAATTTAATAAAGGAGTTTTTTAATTGACCGCTTACCCGAATTTAAATAAATTTTTGATTATATATATATATTTATAATAACTTCGTGACCTTGGTATGATATGGTAAACCTAATCAGTAGGCGATTAAAGGTCTGTATATTACTTCAAAATATATGTATTTAAAAAACTCTACATGTTTCGGCTGTGTACGCCTTTATCAAGAGAATACAAAATATGAATGACAGGATATAAATGTCAAGACTTGACATTTATATCCTATCATTCATATTTTGTATTCTCTTGATAAAGGCGTACACAGCCGAAACATGTAGAGTTTTTTAAATACATATATTTTGAAGTAATATACAGACCTTTAATCGCCTACTGATTAGGTTTACCATATATATATATATATATATATATATATATATATATATATATATATATATAAATATAATTATTTCGTGACCTTGGTATGATATGGTAAATTCAATCAGTATAATGTAATTTTGTATACTGTCATTTATATTTTATATCCTTGATAAAGGCATCATTGCCGAAACATGTAGGGTTGTTTTAAATATATATACTTTAAAGTAAAGCCAGACCTTAAATCGCCAACTGATTGAATTTACCATATATCATATTTTGACCGTAATAAATTTAATTTCTTGAGCATAACTTAAATATTAATTTTGTACTCATTAAATCTTGTACTATCATAACTTATACATCATTTTTCGGCATACTAAGATATCTAATTAGTCTTCTTGTTAATGCCAAATTATTAATTCATCTTCTTGAAATTAAAATCTAAATTTTTTAAAACATATATAGTTATCGATAAATTTTATAGATATATCGTCTGCAGTCACGATTTTTTTGTGCCACCAGATGTACTGTTTTTTCACACAGGTACACATGCAGGTGTTCAATAGACGCCTTTTTGTAAAATAATAATTTTTGATTTTAAGATTTAAGTCATTAGCATATTTGTGTAAGATATTTTTACATCCGCCTTTTCGTTATAAAATTTTTGCAAGTTTGAATCTATGGTACCGCAGAAAAAACGACGTGATTTAATCATTTAATCTGTAATTGAAATTAATTTTCTATTTATTTTCATCGGTGTTTTTTTCTTTCAAAATATATTTACCGGACTGTTACACTTTATTTTTGCGATACTTAGTTGTGGCTTTTGTATAGACATTTTTATAAGTTTGATGCCGGATTATACAGTCGGTACTTAAAAAGTGTGAAGATTTGATTTTTAAAGTACGTATATTTTCATTAAATTCATTTTTGCGTATATTAATATTTTCGTTTAGTTTAATTTTTTCTTTGTAATATTCAAATATTTCTTGGTTAGTGAATATACGAGTTATTTGTTCCCAAGTATTTTTCTTTGCCTTTGGCACTTCCCTTAGAAATTTCTTTACAGGTATCCTCGTGCAGACTTTTGGTATAGTACGTACGTACATAGTAAGTTTATATCTACCGCGTGTTTATGTAGTTTGTATGCGCATGCGCCTAGGATCGCGCAATCTCTTTTCTCAGTTTTTAAGTCTGAGCTTCAATAAGTAAAACAGCCTTCTAACTTTTAATTTTAGTCACCCACACCACACCCACTAATAAGTAGAAACTTCCATACTTTGCGCGATACAACAGTTTTTTTTTTTATTCCGAACATCTCCAGAAGCCTTCGCTGCGCCAGCTTTGCGGTAAGGCAGCAAACTCGCGGTAAGGTCGAAAACTTGGTCATGTGAAACCCTTTGCAGAGACAGCCTAATTTTGTTCCCAACAACACCACAGTTAACGTTCTTCTCAGTACTGCAGAAAATCTAACATCTACGTTACGTCAAGTAGCTTTGGAAAATGGCATCAGTCATACAATCGTCTTAAGATGTTTTAAAAAATAGAAGCTTCATCTATATAAACTTCAATACGTACAAGAATTAACAGAAGATGATCTAGATCGCTGTTTTAAATTTTGTGTCGCAAATGATGGATCAGTTGGATAGAAATGAAATTTCTTTAAACAACATAATGTTTTCTGACAAATCTACATTTACTCTAAATGGGGAAGTGAATCAAAATTGTAGATATTGGGCTGCCACAAATCCTCACTGGATGCGCGAAAATCACGCCCAACGCCCAGAAAAAGTAAACATTTGGCCAGGCATACTCAATTATCGTATACGAGATCCTATATTTATTGATGGAAATCTTACCGGAGTAAAATATCTGAATCTTCTGAGGGATGAACTTATTCCAGCCTTAACAGTTTTATATCCAGATACTCAAGATCCAGATATTCCATGGAACACAATATAGATTCAGCAGAATGGGGCATCAGCTCACTAATTCCTTTGTGCTCAACAGTATTTAAATCAAGTTTTCCCAAATAGATGGATAGGGAGGAGGGAATTGATAGAATGGACAGCCAGATCGCCTGATTTAACTTTGATCGATTTCTTCCTTTGGGGTTATTTAAAGATTACAGTTTTTAAAACAAAACCTACCAATTTATATAATTTGAAAGAGCGTATCCGAACGGAAGTTAGAAATATTATACCTGAAACTTTACCCAACGTTGACGAAGTGCTTTATTTTGGATTAGGTGTGAACGGAGACCACTTTGAGCATTTGCTACGTTATTGACGAATTTAAAGTTGTTTGTAATCCTAATCCTATTTAACAAATTTTTGCCATTTTCTTGCGATGTTTGCTTACAGTGTTCTTTGGTTCAACAATATGTGATTGTTTTAGAAACGATTGCAGGTAAAATTATCATGTAGGATTTGTTACTAAGGCTGTTGAGATCCAAGCTAAAAAAAATATTGCAGTACATTAAAAGAAATAGTGTGGAGTCATCGTTGTTATGAACAAATGAAGCAACTTACAATAAGTGCTATGAGAAATAAAATTGACCTGTTTCAGCGTTTTCGATAAATGTCATTCGTTTTGAAGTTACTGGATTTATTCCATAAGTAGTTCCCACGCAGTATATAACGTATACAGTCAATCGGTTACATTTATATATAATTCGAATTGACAAAATAATCATATAATATACATCACTATTATAAGTAATATTGCCTTAAAGTAATTATTCTAATTTGTTTATTTTGTTCCTATTTTGTTTAAACAAAATAAAATAGAACCTGTTACGCTAAAATGTACACCTGGTTTTTCTTTTGTCATTACACATAGCTATAATGTAATGACTTTTTTCATTTACCCTTACACATAGGCATAAATGGTGGAGGCATAGTAGGCAACCAGTTATACACCAGTAACATTTTTCAAATTGTCAAATATTTCTGTTTTTCATTCATACTTAAATCTTAAATTAAATACATTTGATTGAAAAATACGTAATTTATCTAAAACAGTTAATTATCCCAACAGGTGTATACCTTGTGCGAAAACAATTTTCAATATTTTTAACAATTCAATGAAGATGGATAGTATTTCTTTAAGGTTAAAATACCTGTATCTAAGATAGTAAAATTAGTGTATCAAAAAAGAAAATATAACAAAAAAGTACAAATAGATTTTACCACATAATGAAATTGTAGAACGTCCTCACATTACTTCTAATGAATTACCGAACGTAACGCACGCATTGAGGCTAGTTCAGTAACACGATAAAAACAAATAACACGTCGTGGTATCTTACCAATAAGTTGTTTTATACAATGGAGAAATTTATTTTAAAAAGCAGTAGTGGGAAATTCTTGTGGGTAATAAATATGTTACTATTTCTTTAATAATCCCAATAACATTTGGACTGTACAATTATTTGACAGCATCATTACTAGAATTAAAGATTGAGGAAAGGAAGACACTATGCAACAAACATTTGGAATCTGTTAAAGCAAGGTTATTTTCATATGAAGGAGGATCAGTTACTAGAATAGCAACTATTTGAGACCTTCGATTTAAAATAGAAGGCTTTCGTAGTACTGAAAATGCTACTGGGGCTACTTCTTTTCTAGAACAAGAATTGTTTAATATTATGAAGAAAATAAATCCTGAAAATAGAGAACAAATGCCTGTAATCGAAACAGACATTAGTCAACATCAAAAGTCACTTTCATTATTTGGATTTTTACAAGAAAGAATTAGAGAAGGTAAAATAAATTACAGGCGATGTAATAATAACTAAAAGGCAATACCTCGAAAGGCCAAATTCAAATCAGGATATACATCCTCTTTTATTTTGGAAGGTAAGTTTATAAAACAAGGGTAATTACATTTTTTATTTGGATTTTCTTTTAGGTGGCAGGGATGGAGCTGAAACTTATGTATTCCAGCAGGTTCAGTAGCAACTGAAAAAGTGTTTAGTACAGCTAGTTTAATAATAATAAAATAAAGGCGTACAAAACTAGAACTGAAAACTGTTAATATGATAAAGTGGCTAAATAAAAATTTAAGAAAATTATAAGTAATCTAAGTAATTAGTTTATTAAAATTACATCCAAACTTTTCCTATTAGCTAAAGAAATAACAGACTAGGTTTCATCTTACTATGCTTTCTAGTTATTAAAGATATCATTGTTTAAGCTTTCAAAGGGAAATTATTTAGATTCCTATACAGAATGTACATGAAACTCTTTAAATCCATTTCAAAACTTAAAATTTATCGCGAAAGTATGCTAGAAACTAGTTTGGCAATAAAAGTTATACTGGCAACAGTGGGTAATACCAAACAAAATAAACCACAAAGAATTAAGATATGTTTTTGGAAAAGAAAGAAAATCTCAGTTTGAATAAAAAAAATTATCTATTCTAACGATTAATTAGGACAAGCAAGACAAAATAACAAAAGTGTTCATAGCAAGTTTTCGAAATGTCCTCTTTGTCTTTCAAGGCAATAAGCAAGGCGATTTTGAAAGCAATATTCCGAATAAATTCTGGATTTATTTCATCACATTCAGTAAGTATACGTTCTTTCAATTCGTCCATGTTACGCATTTGCACGTTATTTTAAATTTTACTTTTTAGGTAACCCGAAAGAAAGTAATCATTTGGAGATAAATCAGCTGATCTTGGGGGCCATGGTATGGGGCTAAACCTGCCAATCCACCGTCTTTGAAATGTGTTATTTAACCTGACGGCGTGAATAGAATGTGCCGGAGCCCCATCCGCTTGGAACCAAAGTTGATCAACATTTAGTATCTCAATTGACAGAATGATTAGGTTTCGCAAGAGATTCGAATATTTTTCTGCAGCGAGGTTACCGTCAATAAAAAATGGACCAATAAGTCTATCGCTTATTATTACAACCCAGGCATTGACTTTTTGACGGTACTGCGTTCGGGTTAGATTTTGGGCATGAGGATTTGTACAGGACCAGTACCTCATGGATTAATGGAAAGGAAATTTAATATTTTTCAATGGATAAATATAGGATATAAACCGGAAATTCTTATTGTTGACTTTACCTTTTACGTTAAATGTAGCTTCATCAGTAAGAATTATTTTATTAAAAATATCTTCGTTTTCATTTAGCAAATTAAACATTATATATCAGAATAATTGAAACATACATGAGTAGGTAAACCCCACCAGTTTTGTATAATACAAAGGTATTTTTAATAATATAAAATATTATTAAAAATCTGGTGTGAAGAACATAAATACAGGTTCACTACTAATATTTTTGTGAACGTGTCCGAACATATTCCTCCCCAGAGACGTAAATACATATTTCGATTTTCTACAGGCTCATCAGTACGCCCCTGCTGGAGAAAGGATATCTTCAGACACATTCACAAAAAAGAACCACATCGCCACATCACAGAAATTATCCAGACCGAGCGTAGAAGTAAATTCAGCGCTGCCTGTTGTCAGACAGCCGAAGTACCTCGCCCCGTCCACATAACCAATGTGAAACAACGACGCACTTCCAAAGGTGGCACAGCCATCTCTCATAAAAATATTAATAGTGAACCTGTATTTGTGTTCTTCACACCAGATTTTTAATAATATTTTATATTATTCAAAAAACCTTTGTATTAAACATTATATCACAAAAATCAGTTCGTTTTACTTTATCTCCCTCGAAAAGCTTTTGATGGTTTGATACCTTGTATGGCTTATATTTAAATTCTTTCAGGGTTCTGTACACCGAACTGTACGATACCCCAAAATGCCTGGCTATATCTAAAAGCTATCCTATTGACCGTTCTTCTACATAACACAGGATATTCAGCTTCATGTCTTTTGTTAACACGTAATTGATTTAATTTTTTTTTTGTAGGAATTTAGAAGACAGTCATCTTCATTAAATTTGTTAAAATTATTTAAAATTGTATAGGATAATTAACAGAAAACATGTCTCTGGCCGTCTTTAAACTGTTATTCTTCTGGTACTGCGTTACCATTGAAACTTTTTCGTCTTTACTATACGTATTATTGATTTAAATAAATTATCTATTTTTCAATAAAATATATTTAATTTAAGGTTTTTGTAATTAATAAAAATTGAGAAATATGTGACAAAAAAATTTACTTTCTCTCCATGGCAATCTATTTAAGAATTAAACTATTGTTTGTACGTAGATTCTGGTCTATAACTGGTTGCCTACTATATGCCACCATACATTTATGCATATGTGTAAAGGTAAATGTGTAAAGAAAAACCCGGTATAAGTACATTCAGGGTGAGCACGTTAGGGCTTTATCCTAAAACACTTGGCATAACGAAACGCTTGTAATCATTCTGGATCTCAGCAATCAATAAAGCTTTTTTGTTGCATTTTTTCTTAAAATAATCCTCATATATACATTATAACTGACGTGTGTCAGCGTTTTTCGCCAAAACGCACTGGGGTTTCTCAAAGGTATTTTCCATGGTATAGGTCGTATAAGACTCCAAGTTTGGAACCTCCTAAGTCAGTAAATTTTGAAACTAAAGCGTTGTGGGTAGTGCCAATCTATTTCTTTCGGCGAGATACACTTTGATATGTCTCGACTATTCATAATTACAAACCCATAGAAAAGATGTTTCAATAAAAGTGCAGAAATGGATTTTTACCGCCCCCCACTTTTTTCCAGGGAAATTAATATTGCGCAACCCGGTATGATTTTCAGAATCTCCATGGTCGATGGTTTTCAACATATTTTTTTATATTAAAAAACATTTGTGTAAAGAAATATATGCAAATATATGCAAATTTGGAAGGTAAAGTTCAACCGAATGAAGAATCCTGGCCATTTTAAATAAATTGCTGAAAATTTATGAAAGTAATATGTGCTGCAGATGACATTTTTTTTAAATAAATTTTTATTAGAATCTGAGCTATTAAGAATTTTCGGGAGTACCACTAGAGAAATTTTCAAATTGTACGCGGTCTAGCGGTTATCACGTCCAAGTTCAAGCCCTTGAAAGGCAATTTTTTTTTTTAATTTCTTGTTTTTATGTTTTATTATGTAAAGTGAGTAATAGATTTCAAATTTTAGCTTTATTGTGTAGTTGTTAGAAGTAGTATTGGTAACATGTAATTAATTTGGTAAATCCGCCTGCCTCGCAAAGGGCTAAGGTAAACTGGGCGCAAGAATAATCTGTTTACCTGGATGTCCAAAAGGGTCTCTTAGGTATGTAGGTATGTAGGTAAATTAAGCGGGAGACTTTCTTTAATGACATAAACATTAATCGAATTTTAAATGAGCCGATCATTAACATTAATCGATTATAAATGGTTCGAATATACAACACCAAAATTTGTTTGGTTCCGTGTTTTCCTAGTTCAGTTTATTTCTTTTCTTTATAGCGAAAAGATCGAAATACACTTGTGTTTTCTTAGTTTAGTTCTCTTTTTTATAGTGGAAATATCGGAATACACTACGAAAATGTCCGTGTCAGTGATAATAAGGTGAACGTTGAAAGGATTTGCTATTATACAAAAATTTCCCATTTTCATAGAACAAAGTCTTAAAAAGCGGTGAAACGTCGTGGAGATGTTGCCAAAAATGACTGCATTGTAAAGTCAAAATTTACAAAGTTAATTACCTAGTCACAAGAGAACACGATGTTCACAACCATAAAGCAGCCGAACAAAAGGTAACAAGAAAAGTAGTTTCAAATACTTCCAAGAGAAATGCTGAAGAGGACATAAACGAAAAGTCTTCAAGAATTATTAACAAAGCACTATCATCCCATTTAGCACCATCTCTCACAACTACAGATGTCGGTTACATTAGGAGAAACATTTATCTGTCGTCGAAAGATACAATAAGGTTCGGTGCTTAAAAACAGAGAAGAAGTGGATGGAGCTCTCAGTGCATATAATGAAATGCTATTAACCAATAAAAATGAACAGTTTTTGTTTATTAATGACATAGAGAATAATATTTTTGTGTTTACATGTGAAACAAACATTAATATTTTAACAGAAATGGATCAACTCTACATGGATGGCATATTTTCGTCTTAAACGAGAAGGCGAATGCCAACAGCTTAACATCTTAAGCCGCTCCATGGGCGCATACATAATAATAACTCATGCCTTGCCATTCCCCGTTTTTGTTGTCTAACTATTTTTAGAATACTAAGGCATGATTTATTATTATTAAACTGGAATGTATATTTGAATAATTTTATCCATGACAACTACAAATATATAAATATGACATTAATATACTGTCATTTATATTTTACATTCTTTGAAAAAGGCATCATATGCCGAAACATGTAAGATTGTTTTAAATATATACATTTTTAAGTAAAACCAGACCTTAAATCGCCAACTAATAATATACCATAACATACAAAGGTCACGAAATAATATATAATATATATATATATATATATATATATATATATATATATATATATATATATTAGGGTGGCCCTTATTAACAAGTAAAAAATTTTTTGGGTATTTTCAAGGCTCTACCCCATAGAATGGTTCTTTATTATGAAAAAAAAGATTCCTTAAAAATTATTTATATTATTTGAATTAAGCGAAGCGATATTAACTCACTCTACATATTTTTTAAACGCAAAAGTTCAAGTATCTTAAGATCATATATCTTCAATTATCTAATTAATTAAAAGATTAATTACACTGACAGTTGAAAAATATATTTGACTATTGTTAAACTGCAAATGTTTAAAATCATAGTTTTCATATGGCATTATGAAATTTAACAATAGTATTATCGAACTGTGATTATTTACAATTTGAAACCTGGGCTAAACGGAAAGTACTATTTTGGGCAAATCGATCAAATATTTGGTGAAAAATCATGTTCGTTAACAACTTTACAATGAATTTTAACGGTCAACTTTCCATAAATGACACGCTTTGAATTCTTAAGTCAAAAACAGCTGATACAGAATAGAATATTGCAAAGATAATTTGAAACATACTCGAGCGGGTAAAACCTTTTGTCTTCTTCTTCTTCTTTCTCTTTCCTTATGACTTAGTCTTGTTTCTTCTACTATTTTCAATTTTGTTCAGCATCTTGGGAAGCAGATGTCCAGCTCTCGCACCATCTCTTGGGAGGCCGGCCTGGAGGTCTCCTTGAGTTTTTCGTTCTTTGACCATTTTGCCCATCGATCCCCCGTCATTCGGTCGACGTGGTCTCGCCAGTATCTTCGTCTATTTCTAGTGAATTGCACCACGTCTTGAATTTTAAGGTATGTTCGTATATCCCTGCTTCTTACATGATCTCTCATGCTTACTCCTCTGATATTCCTTAAGGTCCTCATCTCCGTTGCTCTCATCATGCTCTTCGTTTTTGTTGTGTCCGCTCGGGTTTCCACTGCGTATGTAATCACCGGTCATACGGCTGTTTTATATATTCGGACTTTACTTTCGGTGGACATGTATTTATTCCTCCATATGAGGTCCCTTAGGTAGCCAGAAATTCTTGAGGCTTTATTCATTTGTGTTCTGACTTCCTGTTGTAAGTTTTTGGAGCTTGTTATCTCGACTCCCAGGTACGTGCATCGCATACATTGTCGGATGGGTTTGTCATCTACAGCCAGTTTACATCTAGTGGGTTCTTTTGCTATGATCATTGATTATGTCTTCTCCACTGATATCTGCATGTTAAGGTTCTTTGCTTTTGTTTGGAACCGATATAGCAGTCGCTGAAGATCGTCCTCGTTATTCGCCATCAGGATTGCGTCGTCAGCATAGCACAGTATCCGCATCGATTCCTGTCCCATTCTATATCCTCCATCCACTTCTTTTACGCCGTTGATTATTTGATCCATGATGAGGTTGAATAGTACTGGGCTCAGGCTATCCCCCTGGCGTATGCCCGTCAATAACGGTACTTGTTCTGTGAGTCCCTTTGGTGTTTTGATCTTGGTTGTATTACCTTTACTGAGGTCTTTTATTATGTTAATGTACGACACAGGTGTCTTGTTTTGCTAGAGTATATCTATGATGTCGGCTATTTGTACTCTATCAAACGCTTTTTTGAGATCCACAAAGCAGAGAAACAGCGGCTTGTTGTATTCTAGGGATTTTTCGATCATTTGTCTAAGGATGAAGATTGCGTCAATTGTAGATCTATTTTGTCTGAAACCTTGTTGTTCTTCGTTTATTACTATTCTCTTCATTATCTTTGTTGCAATGATTTTTGTAAAGAGCTTGTTTATGCTAGGTAGGAGAGATATCATTCTGTAAATTTTCGGGTCGTTCTTATTTCCCTTTTTGTAGATCGGTATTGTGATGTTGTTTTTCCAATCATTAGGCACTTTTTGGGTCGAGATTATTTTTTGGAATAATAATGTGATTGCTGTTTCCAATTCGGGCCCCCCGTACTTGAGCATTTCATTTACGATTTGGTCTGGGCCGTGGGCCTTCCGGTTTTTCGATTTTATTAGTGCCTCATGTACATCTTCCCGTGTTATGTTGTCCTCTTCAAGGAGTTGTTCTGTGTAGGTGTTGTCTTCATTCTCTCCATTGTCGTCTGTCCGCGTTTCATACAAGCCCTTTACATACCTTTGCCATTCTCCTGGGGTAATGATGTTTATTTGTACTTCTTCGTTTACCGCTCTTTTCCTGTTCCTCAGTGTGTTCCAGATCCTTCTCATAACCGCAATGTTTGCCATCAACTTACAAAAAAACTTCCGAAATTTATTGTGAAGTGTGTGAAACGTTATTGTAAAATTGCAATAAATCAACCGTAAAACGTCACGTAGGATCGTTAAAGCACGAACAAAAATTGAACCCGTTGGAATCTGACAATTTTAACGAAGAAGTCTCTGAAACTTTTATGGCAGCTAATATTCCATTATTTAAATTGAACAATCTAATTTTGAAGACATTTCTGAAAAAATATACTGGTCGAAATGTTCCTGATGAATCAACTTTACGAAAATATTATGTTTCTAGGTGCTATACGAGAACAGTAGAACGCATTAGAGAAGCCATCTTTTAAATCAATACATATTGATAAGCGCCGACGAAACGGTGGATATGTTAGGACGCTGTGTGGTAAATGTTGTAGCTGGTGTACTACATCCTACTATTCCCTACTTGCATCAGCTTTTAAAAAAGTTTTCAGAAAAGCGCCACTGAGAGTAGCTCTTTTCAGGGAAAAATTTCCATCTCTGTCACTGCCTCCCACTCCAATAATAAGTAGATGGAGAACATGGCTGGAAGCTACTAGTTATTATGCTGAGAATTTCGATAGTCTAAAACATTTCGTAACACTGCTAAAGGAGGATGCTAGAAGTATTGGTGAGTGCAAGGAGCTCACACAAATCCCAAATTTAAAAAATCAGTTGTACTTTCTTCACGAACACTTTGGAAAATTGACAAAACTAATCACTTATTTTGAAAATCGAAATCTCAAATTAAATGACGGATTAACCACATTAGATGTGGCTGTTAATAATTTGAAAAGTATTCCAAGTGACTTCGGATGTGGCCTTCGGCAAAAGTTTGAAGCAATTCTTAATAGAAGTCCAGATTTAATTACATTGCAGCAATTATGTATGGAGACAATTCCACAAAATCTAACGGCTAAATATGAAGAAATAAAAGAATATATCCAGTATGCACCTATAACTAGTTGCGATGTAGAAAGGACGTTTTCTATTTATAAGGATGTACTTAATTCAAAGAGAACAAAATTGACAGAAGAAAACCTTGAGAAACTATTGCTAGTTAATATTAATACTCCTTTACTCAACTTGAACGACAAAATGAACAAATAAAAATGTTCCAATTATAGAAATAAAATTAAAAACTTTAAAAATACAACTTTTCAACAAATACATATGTATTTCGTAATTTTATAGATCACCACCCGTTTGTTTTACAATTATATAAATAAAATTAATTAATAAATATATATTTCGTAATTTTAGATAGATAGATCACCACCCGTATGTTTTCCAATTATATAAATAAAATTAAAAACTTTATAAATACAACTTTTCAACAAATAAATATGTATTTCGTAATATTATAGATCACCACCCGTTCGTTTTCCAATTATATAAATAAAATTAAATATTTTAGAAATACAGCCTTTAGCCAGTACTGCACTAGGCTTTGCGTCATGTGGTAAGCGTGTCCGTTCTCTAATTATTAATATATGCCAGTGTTTAAGGTCTGTCACAATACCGACTCTCGCTTTAATATGTTTTTGTTGGCTAAGCCAATTCTTAATGTAGGTACTTTATATCATCTCGAACTCTCTTAGGATCCTCGACCAATTCACTTTTAGGCTTTGCCTGAATTTCTTTTGATAAAAGTCGAATCGACATGGTGGCGTTAGTTTTAATGAAGTGTTTACGTCGTCAGACTCGTATTAACGATATCTACATTTCGGTGATGGGTATATTGAATGATCTTATCATATCGCAGTATACAATCTAAGATTAGATAAACGAAAACTAATAAAATATAAATTTCCTTTTAAGAAATAGAAAGAAAATCTTAGATAAATGTCAATTAGGTAGGGGAATTCGCACACTTTCTTATGGAACTCTATATTTCAGAAATTTTACGCGATACACCTTTCTTTTCTTTAAATAAAAGATCGTATGATGTATTATCGTTGGTAATAGAAAGATTAAACTTAATAGTACGGCCACACTCTTCGTTTCTGTCGTTGCGACTGGAACGCACCTACAGAAAAAATTTCGACCGACATTGATGCAAACGGTGCCGGCCACACTTGTCGTTCAGCGACAACGACAACGTTTCGAACGCTGCATGTACCGTTTTTCGTGTGCACCGGCAAAAACGCTACCCGAGCTATTATATGCATTCTGTCACACAATGGACAACACTTTACCAAACGATGCAGCACCCAGTCGAACATAAGAAACGAATTTTTTCTCCTCATTACGCAAATCGCTCATTATTGTGTGATACTGGCCTTGAGATAAACGCACAAAGTTGATCGGCTGAACACCAAACCTCCTCTTCCTTTTCTTTTTCAAATATGGCCTTACCGCAAAAGCCAGTAATACATTTGCCTCGAGTAAAGACATCTTTCAAACTGCGACTCTGCAGTCAAGTGTGCCCCATGCCAATAGTGCTATTCTGCGTGTTGTACTTAGCGATGTTATAGACTACTTATATGGTTCATCGTAATTTCGGCCCGATGTGTCCGGTCTCTAATTATGATAGTAGAAAGATGATCGATCGGGGCTATTCAAATCGATTTATTTTCATCAACAATATCCTTGAGTAAGCTGTAAATTTTTTCGTAAGTTGTCATCCGCATTAGGTAACATTAACATACACACTGTTGAACGTGGGGCACAGTAAAGCTAACAAAGAATCGCAGAAGACTCTACAAGGCGTCCACGTATCCTCAGTGTATGTGTGGATGTCTTGTAAAGAAAATCGCAATTCTTTGTGTTAGTTTTACTGTACTCCATGTTTAACGCTGTATTTGTTAATGTTTCCTACTGAGAATGACAACTCAGTTGTCAAAAGACGGATTTGTGATACTACTATTGATTGTAGTAATGAGTTTTGTACCTTTTTTAAGAATAAATTTAATAAAAACTAAATATAATACCAGGAAGGATTGATATAAAAGGTCTTCAACTCCATAAAATACTAATAAGAAAAAAAGACGAAACAGTAGAACCAGTCTCAAAATGAAATAAATTTATTGTACCACGTACATAATTATATTTCCACATAATCACCATTTATGTAACACAGTTTTCCAAACTCTGAATCCATTTCTTCATTCCGTCCATGAAGAAACTTTCCTATTTATTGTTGATGAAGTTGTGAACAGCAGTCCGAACTTCAGTGTCTGATGAAAAGTGGGGATCTGAAGGTGCCAAATCAAGACTGTACGGAGAGTAAGAAACAACCATGAATTTCAGACTCGTCACTGTCTTCATCGTTTTGTTGCTGCAATGCGGTCTGGCATTATTGTGGTTCAAGAAAAAATTGTTCTTTCCGAGTTTCCGACCGGATACGATTCTTTATTGATCGAAAATTTTTCAGTATCTTATTGAATTATTCGTTGATCCCTGTGGCATATATTCGGTATCAATAACTTCCATTGGTAAGATTTTGTGTTCGGCTATGAAAATTCAAGACTGCACACATCTTTTGTCGCTCAGTTTACTTAATTTTCAAATTAATATGCATTGTAAATAAATATAATTTTTAAATTATTGCGGAATGAAATTTAAAAAATTACAGCCAATGTTTGAAAACCAAACAGTGTTTAGACTTTTATATAAATTTGATTTCCAAATTTACTTTTTATATTTCAATGTAACCAGCTATTTATTTCATATTTATTATATCGACTTGTTTTTATCAAAACTAAATTCAAAACAAAAAACTAAATAAAAGACCAAAATCTAAAACTTGCTGCCAGCCTATTCAGTGAAGGGGACCGTTTCAAAAAATACATTATCTCTTTGAAAGTCAAGGTAAGCTACACCTGCATAGTGGTCGTATACTCTAGGATAAACCACGTGAACTAGTTTATAAGAAAAATAAGAAGTAAGGAATAAACACTCACTTACAAAGACGCAAAACAAAACTAAATGAACGGTAAGGAAATAGAATTAACGGAAAAACTAATTAAAAAGTGAATGAATTGAGAAAATTCTAAAATCAGATTTAAAGCAATACCAAATTGCAACAAGTGTTAAACGAAACTATATGCACAAAACTTCGACTATCGATAGAATGTATTCTGAATATACATGAACTTACTAATATATCAAACTAAATTAACCTAAACAAACAACAAACGACAGAAACAATGGACAGAGAAGTTCGATTGCCACGAATAAAACAAAGTAAGGTCGAAAATTGGAATATTAGGTCGTTAATCAAACACGATTTCTAAGCATTCAAGAAGTAAATAAAGTTTAAAACCAAAACAAAATAATGAATATCGAGGAAGTTATATTAAATACTAATATCAGGAGTCACATGAAGGTACAAAAGCCAAAGAAGTATTGGAGAATCGAAAAGGAGGTTTCTTAAGGAAAGTATGGTAAAGAACGTGAATTACACATAATAAACATTGAATTTTTAGGGGCCACGTAGAAAAACATGTCATTCGGAAGATATAAGGAATTAACCAAAAGGTGTTACACAAGGAAACAGCCAATAATGGAATGTTAAGGAATAATACGCAAACTGAATGGAACGGGATAATCAAAATTCTTACAAAACAAAAACGTTTGTAACAATATAAAAGCATTATTAAAAATCGGATGTATAGAACACAATAGAAGTTCATATTTGTGTGAAAATATCTCTCCAGACATGCAGACACATGTTTCCTCTTACTATAAAATCATCAGTATATGCTGCTAGAAAGATATTTTTACCATAAATAACAACCTTACTATATTACAATAGCTATTAAGACTCAGCTTAGAAGAATATTTAGCGCCGATCGTTGACAAATGTCAACATCACGAACGCCAAACTAACCACCGCTGTCTTCATAACAGATTGCTATGGATTTTTAATTAAAAATAATTTAATTTAAAAATGTACATACTTTGTGAGATAAATTGTATATTGAAAATGTATTTAAATTTTGCGAAGAGAAAAACTGTTTATTCCGGTGTCTATCTCATGAGAGGCCGAGATAAATTAAGGGAGATGAAATTTATAGTTTGAACTAGAAGGTTGCTTTGTGAAATATATTTAAATATATTTTAATTAATTCGGGTTGATTGATTGAAAGTGATTTTGTTATATAAGTATTAAAGTCCCGATATTTATAGAGATAACTTTCTCGTTGTATTATTGATGTTTAAATTAATTATGCACCTTCTTTGTTCGTAAGAGTCTCCACATATGTTTTTCTTGTAAGTAGAATTAAAATTAAATGACGTCGTCATAGTATATAAAATTACTATAAGTATATTTCTATTGTATTCAAGCTTGTAGTTAAGAGAATTAATTATTAGATATACAGATAATACAGTTTACTATTAACATTTCTTTGTTAAAAATTATAATTGAAAAGTTTGTTCGATTGGTATCAGGGTTTTTTGTCCGTGTCTTTTGTACATGCGTAAGTTTTGTTCGTGTATCAGTATCTGATTATACAGTGTGGTTCTCTGGAGAGAAATTAATATTAAACTTGATTATTTTTAGATAAGTTTGGATCTGAGTCATTTAGAGGATGTTTTCCATTCATTAAGCTGTCAATTTTCAATGAATGTTTTTACCTCAAGTATTTTTGTATGATACAGCATCTTTATACTTTGTAAAGATAATTTTTTATTTTTTTTTTATTTTTGTATTAAATATTTATTTTAAAATTTTTATCCTGCGTTTGTTTCATTTGACACTCCATTATTGCTAATTAATTAATCAAATAAATATATAAATTTTTATGAACATTTTACTGGCGCTCAATTCACTTTATAGACACGCTTTTCCTGAGTGAAACCCGAGAAGTTAGAAGTCTCATATTTGAAAATGCACCGGCTGAGAAACCTAGTTGGGAAAACTAGTTGTGGATGGTGGCGTGCTAAATTTTCAAACCACTATTCATAGCAATATGTAAGAGTAAGTCTACCTAGCCAAGAATCTTATAAATTATTTTGTTATATACAATAAGGACAATATATATTAAAGGGAGTACATTAAGTAATTTCAAAAGGAGGTACATAATATACTGTATACTATGTACAGTGTACTGTGCACTGTTTACTGTAGTTAATTAGGATCAAGTAAGTTAAATGTAACAATATTTATGTTTAAACTTAATGAGGGTTTTTCTGTTTTAATTTTCTATTCATAATGATTCTGTTAACAAACGTGTAATTGTTAAGCCCCTTAAATGTAGAAACAAAATTTCCAAATTAACTAGGCGTCTCATGTTATGTTTATGATTTTATTTTTAAAGCGCTTATTTATGACTCTTTTTTTACGACGTACAGCTGTTTGGAAATTTTTTATCCACGCAGTAATATTCTAGCCGCTTCTCCTCCTTTGCATTTTCTCATTCAATTTATCAGAGATGTTGGGAAGCGGGTGGCTAGTTGTTATATGACAATTATTATTAATATATTTGAGTTTCATATTCTCTGACGTTACCAACTTTACTATTATATGTGAGCGATCTTTATGCAAATCCTAATGCATGGATGTGAAACCTAAACCTGAACAGAAAACAATAAATACAAAAGTACATAAGAATTTTATAGATAATATTAACTGCTTATAGCAAACATCATAGCCTCATGATGTTGAAACAGGACAATTCTGATATCGACCAATGAAATGAAGTATCTAGGCATAACACTTGATGCGAAACTGAATTGGGGCAAACACCTAGTCAAACTTACAGACGGAGCGAAGCAGCTCTCCTGGAAATGCAGAAGAGCTGTTGGGATGACTTAGGGACTAAAACCAATTGTGATACACTGGTGGTAGTAAGACCAACGATTACCTATGGGGCAGTCGTCTGGTGGAGGAGGACGGAGTTAACATCGTTGGTGAGCCTCCTTACGACTTTTCAGCGACAGCCTCTGTTGGGAATCACGGGAACTATGAACAGCACGGACACCGCCTCTAAGGATGCCATTATGGGTATTTGTCTGCTGAAATTATTTGTGAAAGCGGAGGCCGTGGCTGCGATCCTGATGCTGAGCGGCAATGTCTTATAGTGTCTTAATAAGGTTGTAGAGGGGGATGCAGATACCACGGGAACTATAGTGGAAGAGCCGATATTACAAATTCCGGCGGAAAGTATGGCACTTGAGATCATGTTTACAGCTAAGCTGAACATATCTATACCGACTAGCGAAAGGCAAAAGTCGCTCGAGTGATTGGGGTGCCAATGATTGGATCACAATCCAATCGGGGCACAGGCGTAGGTATATGTGGAATGTGCCCTAGAAGGAAAAATATTATGGTTTTCCAGGCTGAATTGTTTACATTTGCAGCCTGCGCCAAGGAAATTCAAAAAGCCAACCGCGCAAACAAAAAAATATAACAATTACTGATAGTCAGGTGGCTATTAAAGCCATTATGAATCCATCTACCAGGTCTAAACTGGTGAAATTGTAAGTAGGGTCTCAATAGACTGGCATGAGACAAAACTGTCACTGATATGTGTACCAGGACATGAGAAGTTAAAGGCAATGAATTGGTCAGCGAAGGTTCTAAGACCAACTTCATAAGACCAGAACCTGTATGTGGAATCGTCAAAGATTCAGCTAGAAGGGAGATCTGACTATGAGGCTAACGGAAGGTCAACTTTATACTGACACACTACTAGAGGAGCTGGACACTAGGCCTTCAGCAAACCTAATTCGTGGTAACAAAAAATAAATTAGGATTATTACCCGGACATTGTCCTTTAAGGAAGCATCTGTACAGATGGGTTTTGTTAGTGAGCACTTGTGAGGAACTGAAGGGACTCAGACGTATTTAATCCTACGAGGGTACTTAAATTTCTCTTGAGGAGGATAGTAACTTTTATGTAGAACACAAAACTAACAGAGTGGAACTAAGACATCTTTATTGGAGGTGATATAAGGCCACACTGTGCTCAGGTGCCTGGACTTTCTGGTGTCCAACCCAAAGGACTAAAAGTAGAAGAATTCTGTTGCTACACACTAACCCAAACCAAATAAGCTAAAACATATACCACTAGGTACACTAGACACCACTACAATAGCTATTTAGAGAGTAATTGAAACTATATTTATTGTTATAACAATAATAAGAAGGTACTCTTCTTTAATAATTAAACCCAAAAATCTTGAAAAAAAAACAATGATGTTAAGAAATAAATCTTAAAAAGGCATACCAATATTTACATCTTAATTTAAATATATTTTTAAATATATATACCCATATCTACAAACTTTAAATCTAATCTAATCTACATCTAGTTTTCTAAATGATCCTTCAATTCCAAATATATCACTGGCAGTTTTTGGTTTACCAGGTCGTAATGATTCATTCGTACCATAACATTCATCATCTTCCTTAAACCAATCACTATAACTTTCCACCTTGAATTTCCAATAATCTGAAATAACATTAATTGGCATATAGCTTTAATTTTTTTCTAAATATGTACGTACCAATTAACTCTTGTATTGGTCCAGCATCACCTCCATATTCTAATGGTAGAATCTGTTTAGGTATATATTTATGTAACCCTTCAATATTTCCCGAATGATGAACTACAGTTCTATTGAACAATTTTTCGTTCATGAATGATTTCATTACGTTAAACATTATTTCAAAGAAAGATGGGATATTGTACATGTGCACACCTTTGTTTCTATTTGGATAGGCATCTTGGAAACAAGTGAAACCTTTTTTAACTGTTGACAGGGGGGACGACAGTAAATGAGCTGTAGTTATACCTGCGAGGTCTTGAATGCCTATCATTCCAGCTATATTAGCGTGATCATCTTCCATTAGAAGTATATCTAAGATCATTACGTTAGTTTTAAATATGGTTTCATACGTTACTTTAGTAGGATCGAATATGCCGTTCCTGACAAGATATACTTTTGGCAAATCTGAACCAATAGGTGTTTTCAGCTGAAGCAAGACGCTGTTAACCAATACATAAAAAGGAGAGAAATAACTATGATGTTATCAACCTTCTGTTCAAAAGGAAATCGAACTTTTCGAAAATAGAATAAATTGTCGGTGCTACTTGTATCTTTTTGTTACCGCAAGCTGCAAACTACGGTCGCGTTCTTGCTATTGGAAACAAAGTTATAGTGTCACGAGTGAATATGTGTTTTGACGAACGATCAGAAAACGAGTTTAAAACAAAGAGCAGTGATGGACTTTTTTATTAACCTTAATAAAAGTTTTAATTCGGATTAGAATAAAAGTTTTCATACGTTACTTTAGTAGGATCGAATATGCCGTTCCTGACAAGATATACTTTTGGCAAATCTGAACCAATAGGTGTTTTCAGCTGAAGCAAGACGCTGTTAACCAATACATAAAAAGGAGAGAAATAACTATGATGTTATCAACCTTCTGTTCGAAAGGAAATCGAACTTTTCGAAAATAGAATAAATTGTCGGTGCTACTTGTATCTTTTTGTTACCGCAAGCTGCAAACTACGGTCGCGTTCTTGCTATTGGAAACAAAGTTATAGTGTCACGAGTGAATATGTGTTTTGACGAACGATCAGAAAACGAGTTTAAAACAAAGAGCAGTGATGGACTTTTTTATTAACCTTAATAAAAGTTTTACCAAATCACATAGAGTTCGTCAAAGAGCATATTTTGATCACATACCCAATTTTACGAGAAGTGTAAGCGAATATCCAGAATCGTTTGTGAAATTGCTGGAAGGATATGTGATTCCATAATCAATTGTAGGCAAACCTTTTGCCGATAATTGGAATCTCCGTAAAATGAATTTACGATTTTTTCTGTACAAAATTACCGATGACCAAAACGTATCAAAGAGCACTACGCAAAGAAACTCAAATTTGCCTGAAACCATTGTTATTGGCAACGAAACCGGGTGTTTTGAGAATTAGCTCGAAACAGAGTGCCAGAGTGATAAAAGGAGACCACCAAAATAGGTGCATTCGATAATCACTTACAAAAGTCAAAGGTAAAGACTATATTCATTTATTATTAATCGTGTTCCAAGGGCCTTCTTAGGAAGAATTAATTTTGTCTCGTCAAACATCGAATGAAGAGTTTTATTTTGTAATCTGAAAGCGAGAATTTGTCAAGTACGGATGAATGCCATCATACAGGCTGCTGGTCCTTAAGAGTAATCAGCTGCCTGTACCAAGATGACACACCACCTCATCATTCAGCCCTTTTGAGAAAATGTTTCAGCAAGAAATCAGTTCGTGTATTAAATTACTCGTCGTATTCGCCTGATTTAGCATCATGTGACTTATTAAAGACATTCATATTGAACATGACCGTAGCTTATTCTGTAAAAGTTAATTTAAAAAACTCTTACTGGGAGTCATTACTCCTTTAAGGGTGCCACACTTAATGCGTCTCAGGTAATCATAAGCATAACATTATAAGTAGACATAAATAGGGTTAGTTAACTTTTAGAAATTAGATTGAATACGTCGATGATATACGAGGGATGTCTTTTTAGTGTTGCATATAACCTCATAAAGGGCGCTAGTAGTAAAACGCCAGTTGTCAAAATTAATCTCAATCTTTCGTTAACCAAAATCTAAAATTTCATCAAGATACTGCAAGTGATTTAATCGAAGTGAATTTTTAAAGTTCGTCGAAAAATGGAATTGAATTAATTTAATAATTTGCGCGCCATAATTTTTACAACTTTCCGAGAGAATTAACTCAACAACAATATCTTGCTGAGTTGGTTTCTGATTTTTTGAAGATGAAGCACCAAGACAGTTTCGCCAATAACCCAGAGAAACCCAAAAAAACTTCGATACTGTGCGCCGCCTAATTAAGGAAGATAGACATGCGACATATCGTGAAATTAAGACATCCATAGGTATCTCAAAGACGTCAATTTAAACGATTCTGCATGACGAACTGGGTGTGAGAAAGTTAGTTTCCAGTTGAATTCCGCATCTTTTAACCGAAGAGCAAAAATCGGCTCGCGTTAATTGGTGCCAAAAACTTTGAGCCAGTTCAATAACGCAAACTCAAAAAACGTCTATAGCATCGTGAGTATCGTTGAATCATATATTTATTCCTATAAACCGGAAAATAAACGTCAGTCCGCTTTTTGGGTGTTTCAAGATGAAGAGAATCCGACAAAACTTATCCGTTCGCGAAGTGTGTCGAAATAGATAGTTGCAACTTTTGTCTCAAAATCAAGTCATGTAACAACAATTCCTTTGCAAGATCGAAGAACGATTAATGCTAATTAGTACACAACCGTTTGTTTGCCAGAAATAATCGCCATGCTCCGAGAAATCAACCCACAACGGCGAATCATCCTGCATCGTAACAATGCTTTTTCGCACACAGATCGAAATACAATTGAGTTTTTGAAGCAGCAAAACATCGAATTATTAGATCATCCTCCGTATAGTACCTACTTATGTCCCAATGATTTTTTTGCGATCCCGAAGATCAAGAATGGAATACGTGATCGACGGTGTCAGTAGCCGAAAAAAACAGTGGATGCCTTCAAAATGGCAATTTTGACAGGCCCAATTGAAGACTAGAATAACTGTTTTAACAATTAATTTGAACGAATGCAGAAGTCTATCAATTTTCGTGGAAAATATTTTGAAAAGCAATAAAGTACTTTGAGTCGATCCACTGTTTGATTTTGTGACTATATCCAATACTGAAAAGACATCCTTCGTAGTGATGTGTAATGTCTGTGTTGAGGTTCTAACTTCTGTAAAGTACGATGACAACTCAAATGTCCAAATACTGAAGCTATATTGTGGTAAGAGTTTTTTAACTTTTAAGCAAAAACGCATCGAAGTAAATGATTACTTTTGACCAGTGTTTTATAGGCGTGTTTCATTTTGTCTCAAAAGTTCGATTTCTTTTTAGACACATGATGTATAATAGGTTTAACATACCCAGATTTCAAAACTTCTTGAATTTCTGGTAAGAATGGATCGCGATTTTTGAAAAATTCAGGAATTATGGTTCTCATTGTATAATACATATCAAGTTTTTCCTTAGTTCTTTCTAAACTGAATTTGCATCCTCTAAGAAAAGTTAATAGCCATTGATCGTCTGCAATTATATATATATATATATATATAATAAACTCCGCCAAAAACATATCGCATAAACCACAAAAAGACGTTTATATAGCATAATTCATTTTTAGAACTAAAAAGCTTCAAATATACCCTAATGCACTCTAAGAAATAATTTTTATGAATATTTACATAAAACTGAAACTCATATTTGAAGTTTTTATTAAGCATGTATAGCAAAAGAAATTATAATTTTGGAAACAAGAATTACATGATAGTAGCTTTTAATATTCGGTTTTACCACCTCTGGCTCTTATGACCGCTAGCATTCGATTTAGCATGAATTCAATTAATCTCTATATATAAGCCTGGTATAAATTATCTCACTACCCCTGGAGGGCATTTTTTAATCCGTTTAGATTTACTGGAGCAACATTTTGGGACCGTATCAATCTGTGAAGATGGTCCCACACATGCTGTATAGGATTCATGTCCTGCCTTAGCGCAGGACAATTTAAAACTGGAATGGCATCTTCATTAATGTATTTCTGGACGATTATTACTAAATACTGCCGCGTATTATCGTGCATTAGCATGAATTAGTTTCGTATTACTGACACGTATGGTATTAATCTAAAATGTCTGTTATATACCTTGTGGACAATCATTGAATCCTTGCTTACTGGTACTAACGACCATGCGACCTGCTAAACAGATGCCTCCCCTCCATAGATCTGAGATTGCACTAGGAAAAGCTCTCACAATCTCGTTTGTATACTGGTATTCGTCTATCAGAGGCGTAAAGACCAAATCTTGACTCATCTATGAAGTACATTGACCCAGTAATAAATTTCAATATTAACACTCTAGCAAACCTTAAGCGAACCACTTGGTGATTCCTAGTAAGACGAGAAGCTGTTACGGCTATTCTAGCTCTTATTCTACTCTCATGCAACCTATTACAAAGAGTTTGAATGCTCACTCGAATATTTCTGAGACTAGCCAGGTCGTTCTGTAATTTTCGAGTTACATGCCTCCGACGCAATGCTTGTAGCCTTAGATATTGCTAATTTTGGGGAGTAATCCAACTTGGATAACCTGGTATCGGTCTTCTTCTGTAATTACCTATTTCTCTATATATGGCTACTGCCCTAGAGACATTTGACTGAATGATATTCATTACATTAGCAACATGTGTTTGAGGCCATCCATCTTCGGTTAAAGCAGCCAATTGTTCTGAAGTACAAACATCAGTGCAGAACTGTAAGAGCGCACTTTAAAATTTGTCCGTATAGAAACACTTTCAATATTCAATAAACCTTGCGTGAAGAAAAACTTATTAAAAACCTACGTTGTATCTTTTGTATACTTGTAGTCCGCGAACATATTGTGAACATATAAAAAATATTTTAGTTTATGAACGCCTTTTTTGGGTTTATACGATACTTTCTTGGTGGAGTGTATATTGATTCGCAAAATAGTTACTTATGATTTGTTTTCGTTTATATAATAGTTCTCACCTGTTCTAGATATTATATGTTTCTGTTTAGAAAGCCATTCCCTGATATATTCTATATCCGCTTGGATTCTTTTCGGATCTTCGTTTAATTCCGCAATTGCTTTAGCTTGCAATTCTTTTGTTAAAGGTCTTACAGTCATATTGTTTATGAAAATAACATAATGTTTTAATAGTAAAGCAGCATCTCAATGTGAAAACGTTTCTTTTTAAATATGTTATCATTAGAGATTAGATTATATAGAATCCCTAATCATTATTATAATTCTTATCATAACTATGTAAATATGCTTTCTGCATATTACATTCGAATTTTGTATAGAAAAAAATTCGCCCTTAAGTAGAATTCGAAGCCACGTGCATGGCTTGCCAGACCACTAAGCTATCAAAGGCAGCGATTTCGAATCTTTTCTAATTTAAGTTTGTCACTGACAGTTATCACAATTTAAAATGCAATTTTAAAGTATCGCAGTGTCGTCAATCTTACTAAAGAAAATACTTAAAAAACCTACTCTAATCAGGAAAGTTTTCGAAGGCATGGTATATAATTTTATTAATATAATTAAGGTGTCCAAACGAAAATATAAAAAGCTCCGTAATGTTTTAACATATATCTAAATACTACGTGGGTATGTTATTCCGAATTAATGTCTTAAGAAACAATGAATTAAAACCTACAATTACCCTAAAATCTTGGACACTCTTGATCAGTAACAATTTCAATTAAATTTAATTGAATCGGCCGATACTTGCTGGAAATCCATTATATGTAAATGGGATTTAAGTAAAACACTTATACTAATTTCCAGTATATATTAGACTTTATTATATATTAATAAATAGATGACATGTTTCGCTACGATGTAGCTTCTTCGGATCTTATATTACTACTATTTTGTAATGTTGTCCTTCAAGATCAATGCACTTTAAAATCCTCCGTTCAAAATTTCTGATGATATTCTGCAAACATTACTGGATTGTTATTAATTTCCATGCATTTCTGTTCGATTCTCTGTAGCATATCATTCAAATTCAATATAGGTGTTCGAAATATGTTATTTTTTAGATAAGGCCACAAAAAGAAGTCGCAAGGTGTTAAATCGCATAAATGTGCAGGCCAGGCCATTTCAGTATTTCGACTAATTATACGCTCATCAAAAAATTCTCTTAAATAATCCAAAGATTCAGCAGTACAGTGACAAGGTGCTCCGTCAGTACAAAAATTGTTAGAAATTGATTAACCACGTAGACTACAGTTTTGTAATGGGTTTGTAAATATGAGCAATAATGGAGAACTTTCGCAAAGAGTCATCTTTACTGATGAAGCATGGTTTTATAAAACGGGATACCTAAATTCACAAAATACAAGAATTTGGAGTAGTGAAAATCCACATGTAATTAATGAAAAATCGCTACATCCAGAGAAAATTGGTGTTTGGGCAGCGATAAGCCAAAGGCGAATTATTGGACCAATTTTTTTTCAGGGAACGTTAAATGCTCAAAGGTACCATACGGAAATTTTACAACCATTTGTCAGTTGCATGAGTTGCATGATGATGAACTTCAAAATGCATATTTCCAACAAAACGGAGGACCTTGTCACTGTACTGCAGAATCCTTGGATTATTTAAGAGAATTTTTTGATGAGCGTATAATTAGTCGAAATACTGAAATTGGCTGACCTACACGTTCATGCGATTTAACACCTTGCGACTTCTTTTTGTGGCCTTATCTAAAAAATAACGTATTTCGAACACCTATATTGAATTTGAATGATATGCTACAGAGAATCGAACAGAAATGCATGGAAATTAATAACAATCCAGTAATGTTTGCAGAATATCATCAGAAATTTTGAACGGAGGATTTTAAAGTGCATTGATCTTGAAGGACAACATTTCCAACATTTGTTATAGTTTATATTATTTTATATTATACCTATTATTTGTTATTTATTTGTATGTATGAAACAGTCAAAATATACGACTTCGTAGGTTAAGTAGTAAATTTTAATTTACGACATACTTCAAAATGCTCTCAGTAAATCACATGCTACTAGATTGACTTTTCAAATGAGCACTTGTTATATTCAATATATACGAGTATATTCAATCAAAACAACTTCGTCTAATCTTTGACATTTTCTTCGCAATACACAGTGCTGTTGTGAGATACCTAATTTAGTTCATGATAGTAATGGTAATGCTTTTTTGAATTCCATTACTATTATTGATGACTTCGCAGATACATTCTCTACTGTGCTTACCTCAATTTCTGGCTTCACTTGTAATGGATCGGACTACTGTTCTCTGTCCCTTTCCTTCTCGTTATTCTCTGAGGAGTTAATTATTTTAATGGCCACTTTTCCTACTAAAAAACACAACTCGCGACGATTCGTATCGAATTTTTCGATACACAACTGTGGCATATCCTCTGAAACTACTTATTAGCCTACGCATAACAACGAATATCTTACTATCACCGAATATTTTACACATTCAAGAAAAAAGTAAAAAACTTAATCTGTTAGAAAACTTAGAAATTAATAGATACAATAGTTTAGGGATTAGCTTTAAATGACCAACTAGATTTAAACAACTCCCCTCTACTAAATTTAAGATTGTAAAAATTTTTCCACCACCATTTCCCCAATAATTTTCACATAAATATTCAAACTTGTATTGTACATATTCAGTATTTCATCTACCTGATGAAGCCATTGTATGGCGAAACAATATTGTAGTGGTATTTACAATAAAAGAATTTTTGAAACTAGAAGTTTAATTACTTATTTCTTAACGAATATCTTTCCTTATCGGTGGAAAAGCACAATATTTATTGCCGTGCATGAGAAAAGAGTGCGTTGATTAATAATTATAGGCCTATTTCTATTATATCAAACTTCGCCAGAGGTATTATATATACTCTAGACTTTTTAATGGCATGCGCTCTCATATGTCACCGAACCAGCATAATTTTATCATGGGTAGATCTAATCTCACCAACCTGGCGTTGATTGCCCAGTAGGTCGTTGAAGTTTTGGACAACCAAGGACAGGTCGATGTAATTTATACTGGCCTGTCTAAGGTATTCTATTGATCTAATTGATCACAATATTTTGATTCATAATCTAGGATCTCTTGGCCTTGTACCAGTCTCTGTTAGTCTTCTTCGGTTTTACTTATTTCAAAGGAAATGCTACGTGACATACAATGGATTCTGCTCCAATGATTCCGTTCTTCCTTCTGGTGTTCCTCAGGGATCAAATTTCTTCCACTTGCTATTTGTTTTGTTTACGAATGATCTCCTTCTTCGTGTGAAGTATCTCGTTCCGGCTGACATAGATGATATAAATACCTATTCTGAGATTTCAACAATTGACGATATAAACTTCAGCAAAATTTGGACATGTTAGTTGCATGGTGTGACTGCTTTAAACTTAAACTGAATGTTAATAAATGTTGCGTGGTTACTTATTTTAACAAGTAAGACTGAAATAAAGGATCTTGGAGTTTTATTTGACTAAAATCTTACTTTTAGATCGCATATAATTAGTATTTGTTTTGATGCCTACAAAACTGCGTGTGTCGAAATACTTTCAAGATATTAGTTATAGTATTGTATCATGCTTATGTATTAATCGAAATTGAATACGCCTCAAATATTGTATCCCGCCAATGCTTGCGTTCTATTCCTTTGGTCCGTATTTGCCGTAAGTTTTTAAAGATTCTCACATTCAAAATTGATGGAGTTTACCCGGAACGAGGTACATTCCAGGATGATTTGCTTATACGCCATAGCATGTCATCATCTCTGAGCGTTAGAAGGGAGAATATTTCTAGGAAAATCTTAAATAAACTGATTAAAAACATTATTGATTGTCTCTTCATGCTGAAACGAATTGTCATTTCTGGTTCCCCATATGAAGTCCAGGTTCGGTTTTCTTCTCTTACCTGAAATTACAATAAATTTAGTGCTCTATACTCACATAACTAGTCTACGAACCTATTGTGTAGTGTATATGGTAGCACGCTCAACTACACCGCGTGACTCGCTCAAAGTAGCATGACAGAACGTGCTACTGCCATTATCAACACATTCCTGGTCAATTGAGGCAAAAGGGAATTTTTGTTTATAATAGGGAACCATTCTAGGGAATAACACTTTGAAAATTTCGGATTTCAAAAATAAGTGCCACCCTAGTATACATAATCTACCATGTTATTGGGTCTAGCCTGTTAGGTATTAAAGAATATTATTGTTATTGTTATTATGTACAAGCGACAATTAAAACATTAATTAGTTCGCAAAATATTGTTTATTTATACATAATAGTAAAATATTTGCCAGAGGAATTAATCTACATTTAATTTTCTGAACGAACCCTCAATTCCAAAAACATCATCTGTGGTTTTTGGCCGTCCTGGTCTCAATGATTCGTTTGTTCCATAATTTGCTTCATCTTCTTTAAACCATTCGCTATAGCTTTCTACTTTCTTTTTCCAATAATCTAAAATAATATTGATTAAAATGATATTCTATTATATTTTTTTGGTAAATACAAACCAATTAAATCTTGAATCGGACCAGCATCTCCACCATATTCAGCAGGTAACACATGTTTCGGTATATGTTTATATAGTTCTTCTATGTTGGCAGAAGGGTGAACAACCATTCTCTTCAGCATTTTTTCTTTTAATATAGGTTTCACTATGCTAAAGACGGTTTCGAAAAAGGATGGTATATTGTACATGTGCATCGCTTTAGGTCTGGTCGGATAACATTCTTGGAAGCATGTAATACCTTTTCTAAAAGTAGATATAGGAGATGATAGCATGTGGGCCATAGTTATTCCTGCCATATCTTGGAAGCCTATCATTCCAGATATCACAAATTGATCATCTTCCAATAAAAGTGTATCCAGAATCATTAGATTGGCCTTGAATACGTCTTGATTTGTTACTTTCGTAGGATCGAAACTTCCATTACGAAGCAGAAGTACCATAGGAGAGTCTGGACCAGTATGTATTCTCAATGGTAATAAAACACTATTATCCAAAGAAAAAAAAATTCTTTAATGTTAAGATAATATTAAATATTTAAGCATTTGTTTTTCGTTATTCTTCAGCATATTTTGTATACTTTGTATTTATAACTATAATTCAAGTGTAATATTAAATTAAACGAATTATTTACTACCTATACCGTACGAAAAATAAATAAATAAATGGTTATCTTTAATGAAGTAGAATTATTTTAACTGAACTTCGAAGCATCAAGGTTAATTTAAAATACATGATGTGCCTAAAGTTTAAAAAATAGATTGTATATTTTTGGAATTCTTTTACGATGAAATTTTAAATTGTATAGCATTTACTGCCGAAATATGTGTAAATCAGTTCACAATGCGTATCTTCTTGTATAAGAGGTCCGGCTATAAAATAATGCGAATAATGCTGTAAAACTTTTATTACTTTCAATATACACCCCCTTTCTATCTCTACACTGCCCCATTAGAATTTTTCATTGTGCGAAACAGCACTGGAAGTCTTCTTCTGTGAGGATATTCATGATGCGTGCCTCTTTTTCTTTTAGAGCTTTAACGGTCCAAAATCTTGTTCCTTTTAATGCAGATTTTACCGTTGGGAACAGATGAAAGTCATATGGTGCCAGGTCAGGCGAATAGGACTGATGGTCTAACATTGGGAAGTAATACTTGGCTAGAAAGGTCTTGACAGACAATGCAGTGTGCGCTGATGAGTTGTTCTGATGAAAAATCTATGACTTCCACAATTCGGAACTTTCTTTTCTGATTTTCTCAAAGAGTCGAGCAACAACCTCAAGATAGTAATGCTGATTGACAATTTGACCTTGAGGAACCCAGTTAAGGTGTACAATCCCATAGATATCGAAAAAAGCAATCATCGCAACTTTGAATTTTTATTTGCTCATCCGCGGTTTTATTAACTATGTGACGTTGGGCTCTTCCGATGCATTGATTGACGTTTAGTTTCTAGATAATAGGCTAAAATCCAAGATTCATTCATTACATGTTGTCACTCTTTCCAAGAAGTTTGGGTCGTTGTCAATAACACTTAAAGGTTCGATGCAAATATTTTCACGAGCTGGTTTTTGTTCGATTGTGAGAATCTTCATCACCATTATCGCACACACTCTCTTACATGTTTAAATTCGTATTTATTATTATTCTCGACTGTCAGATCGGATCAGTTTACTGATTTTTTAAATATTTTAATCCCTTTTGACTTGGAAGGGCGTCCCGGGCATATGTCATCTTCAACGTCTTCTTGGCCATCTTGGAAACGCTCAAACCACCCTAATACCCGCACGCGTGACAAACATTCATTACTATATACTTCTTTTTATAAAAGATAAGTTTCTTCGAAGAGAAGGGTGCACACTGTCTGTTGTACGACTTTGTCGCATCTGTAATTCGTCCGTAGTAGCATGTGTCTCGTTTTTTTATAGCCCCACCTCGTATACATTTCTCATTTGTTACTTTCGTTCAAAAGTATGTGTCTATTATATGTAACATTATTTAAGGACACATGTGGACTTAAAATCTATTTATTAAAGTTATAAAATACATTTGGCATTTAACTACACTACAATTGATTAGTAAACATCGAACGTGGGTATTTTTACATATCATCGACGGTAATCAAAGGATTATTAACCTTTTAATTAATAATTATAAAGTAGAACCATAGTTCTACGTGCATAACGAGGCACGAGCACGCACGTATAATTGAAAAACACGGATAACTGATAATGTTTCAAACATCTATAAGCATTTGGAATATATGTATGTAATACAATATATAAAATTTAGAAAACTATGAATACACATATGCATAGTTGCGGATGTAAGTACGCACCTGAACATAAAGTTTATTCTTGTGACAAAAGATGTTTTAGATAGCACGAACATATACAGTGCGTCCATAAAGTATATGGACACAAGCCCGTAGTAACGTTATTATGCATTATTTGACAAAATGTAAAGATATGTCGATTAATGTTTTTTATTAGCTATATTTAGATGCTACCATTTTGTTTTTTCCGTCTACCTTGAAATAAGTTATGACGTCATTGTTTTTTTTTTTTAATGTCAACCCCATTTTTTTATGGATTTTGAAAGCTTTTACAATTCTTATTCGATGATGTAAAAATTTTGGTATGTTACATTGGAAAATTTTTGAGTAAATAGTGTTCCAATTCTAAGTTTTATTTTTGACATTTTCAGTATCAAATTTATAACAAATGCTCAACATGTTTTCCTTCATTTTGTTGACAAAATCCTAAGCGATGATAAATTCCATTTCGCACATTCTGTAATATTTCTTCGGGAGTGATTAGTCTGGTTTCGTAGAGGATGGGTTGTCGTAAAACGTACAAATTTTCCGGTTGCGTCGCATAGACTTTTGATTTTAAGTAACCCCACAAGAAGAAGTCCAACGGGGTTAAATCTGTCGATCTAGCTGGCCATTCAATTGTCCCTCTTCTTCCAATCCATCTGTTAGGAAATGTATTATTGAGGTATTGCCTTACTGCTTACTGCTCGGAGGAGCACCATCCAACAGTCAACAGGATGGTGCTCCTCCAAATACCAAATTCTACGATATGACAAATGTGGATCCTGATTATTTGGAAAAAGAACCGCTAAAACGGGTATCAATTCATTCCACAAAAAATTCAAGTATATTTCCCCAGTCAAGTTTACATAAAAGAAAAACGGTCCAACAATGCGATCGCCGATAATCCCTGCCCATACATTTATTTTTGGCGGGTATTGGGTATGTGTCTCTTGGATACAATGAGAATTATCAGTCGACCACAATTGGCAATTTTGTCTATTCACAGTGCCATTAAATGTGAAAGTAGCTTCGTCAGAAAACAAAATGTTGAAGAGAAATAGAGGGCCATTATCACAAATTTGCATCAACCGTTCACAATATTCCAAACGCCGATCAAAATCATCCTCAGACAACTCGAACCAAATTCATTTTGTAGGGATGATATTTTGATTTATGCAAAAGTTTCTCGACTCTACCCCTTCCTACGTCAAATTCTCGACTAAGTTGCCGTGTACTTATGTGAGGACGTTCTTAAACTGTTAACAAAATGTCAACTTGAGTGTCTAGGGCCGTTGATGGACGTCCACTTTTTGGTTTATCTCGAACGAACCCTTCTTCCAAAAATTTTCTGTGGATTTTACTTACAGTTGAAAAACCGATAGGGTCCAGTTCAGGATGCGTTTCATTGAACAACTCCGCTACTTCCCTAACATTTCGACGTCTATCTCCAAACCCAATCATCATGAGCACCTCAATGCGTTCCCGTTCAGATAAATGCATCTCAGAGAATGAATAATTAAAATACTTTACACCATCAATTAGGATTAAATAAAAATGTTGTGATTCGGATTATTTAAAATCTGTCAAAAAAATTACCTTGTCACTTTGAGAATGACAGAAAGTTGAAAAATGATTACTCAAAAATTTTCTAATGTAACATACCAAAATTTTTACATCATTGAATAAAGAATTGTAAAAGCCTGCAATATCTACAAAAAAATGGGGTTGACATTTAAAAAAATTATCAATGACGTCATAACTTATTCAAGGTCGCCCGAAAAAACAAAATGGTAGCAACTAAATGCAAAGACATATCTTTGCATTTTGTCAAATAATGCACAATAACGTTATTACGGGCTTGTGTCCATACTTTATGGACGCACTGTATAATTACTTTTTCAAAAAATAATCAGTCAGTTTAGTTTGCCGTCTTACTTGACTTTGTTTTATATTTTCTTTCATCGTTCCAAGTTGTAAACTATAACTTAATTCTGCCTGGTCCTGTTCACAAAAATAGTCTAGTAATGTTTCTACGCTTTCTATAGGTTGAGTATGAGATACAGTTGCACGAAATATATCTTTTGCTTCTTCTCAAACTTCATTTTCGGCATCACTGAGGATCTCCAAAACATTATCAGCACTTAACATTTGTTCTTCTGTCAGACACCAACCTGTGGATAAAAGACTCACTTTTGCGTAATCACTACGTATACTCAGAGACTTAACTGCGCAGCATTCGAGCAAAAGTCCATAGTCGTTAGCACGTTCTGGATAAACGCCATTCGCTTTGTATGATAAATGTTTAAGAAGCTTATGGGAATGGGTAGTCTATATTACTTAATGTCTATGAACGAAAACTTTCACATAAATATTGAACTACCGTTTATACAATACAGTTCATAAAGTGATAAAAATAATTCTTTGTTAAAGTTATGGTTTGCTAAATTAATATGAGAGGTATATGAAGAGCCACTTTATTATTTCTAAGGGAAGGAAAATGTTCCTTGATGCGTTTTTCAAAAGATCTACCTGTCTGTGCAAGATACGCCATGGGGCAACTACCGCAAGTTAAGTTATAGATCCTTGACTTCTTATTGTTAGGGGAAGGTGGGGCGGAACGGGGTACCCATTCTAACATCCTATCGTATCGTCGAATGTCCTTCTTACCGTGATTGTGCTCCAGCTTTCGTCTAGTAGTAACACCAGTCTGTCAACAAACGTTGCGTAGGTAGTTTATGTTGCGGACGTCACAAATTTTACGAAGATCTTATAACTTTTATTAATATTGAACAGAACGGTAAGTTATTTTTCTATTTATTTACGTTAATTTGGAATTACTGACAGATATAATACTTGTTTACCTTTAGTTAGATCAAGTATTTGGTTTATTAATGTTTTTGTATAGAATTATAAATCACATTTAATCAACTTGCAACTCGTGGGGCACAATGGGTTGGGGCAGAATGGGATAGTACCCCGTTGCGCCCCGTGTCTGTAACGACAGCAAAGCTTTTATAAATTGATTCACTACGTTAACTAATATCTATACAAAGTTTTTCTTTTTTTATAGATGGTACGTAATTATGTCCGTAAAACAAATCGGCAAAACTGGTCGACAGAATCAATGAATGAAGAAGTTTTATCGGTCGTTAGCGGACGAATGGGGTTCAAAAAAGCTGCCCAGCAATTTGGTGTCCCACAGACTATCTTAGAGAGATATGTGCAGAAGAAAAAGAAAAATGAGAAAGATTTTAAAATCGATAAAACTGAGGGTAAATTTAAAAGTGTTTTTTCAACTGAACAAGAGCTAGAATTGGAGAAGTACTTAAAAGATATGGAAATGAGATTGTTTGGTCTCACTATGACTGATTTTCGCCGTCTTGCATATGAATTGGCTGTAAAAAATAATTGTGCCCACAGGTTTAATATTGACAAAGAAATGGCTGGAAAAGATTGGACGGACTGTTTTTTAAAACGACATCCAACATTAACATTGCGCAAGCCAGAATCAACCTCCGGAGCTCGCGCAATGGGTTTTAATAGAGTTGCCGTATCTGAATTCTTTCGTTTGCTATTATACACTATATATATATATATAACCGGTGATCGCATCTATAACTGCGACGAAACTGGGTTGACTGTAAATTCAAAGGGACATACAAAGGTATTAGCCTTAAAAGGAAAACGCGGTGAAACCGTAACGGCCGAAATTTGTTTTTCTGCTTCAGGAGCATATATGGCACCTATGCTTATTTTTCCAAGAAAACGGAAGCAACAGACGTTTGAGATAGGATTGCCTCCTGGTTCATTTGTAGAAGTCAGTGATTCAGGATGGATTACAACAGAGCTATTTATGAAATGGTTTGAATCATTTATTATCTTTTCCAAAGCAACTAAAGAAAGTCCCGTGCTTCTCCTGTTAGATGGGCATTCAACCCATACAAAAAATTTGGATCTTATTTTGCGTGCACGTGAAAATAGGGTTATTTTATTGTGTTTTCCACCACACACCAGCCATAGAATCCAACCATTAGACGTATCATTCATGAAGCCGTTAGCACTTTCTATGAACATGAAGTTAGAACATGGCTCCGCAGCAATCCAGGTAAGGTGGTGACTCTATCTCAAATTTCTACCCTTTTTGGCAGTGCCTTTGTAAATGCAGCATCTATGAAAACAGCTCTAAATGGATTTCGCAAAACTGGAATTTGGCCCGCTGATCAAAATGTCTTCACTGAAGCAGATTATTTACCGGCTTCTACCACAGATATTCAATCCTATAATACGAAGGCACTTGAAACGAATAAGGATGAGTCGCCTCCCCCAAGAATTTCAAATAAAAATCAATTAACAAATGTTGATAATCCTACATCGAGTGAAGAAACGCCAACCACACCTCAACGAGTAGACACGATTGAAGTTCCCAAAGAAGTTGAGGAGACAACACTTACTGCAAGCGACATTTTAAATCCTCAACCACAATGCTCTTTTTGGCCTGACATCCAAACTAGAAAATCAAGTTTTCCTTGCTTATCGCCAGAAGTGGCTTTACCATTTCCAAAAATTAAAGGAATAGTTAAGAGAACGAATCGTAAAAGAGGCAAAACTGCGGTATTAACGTCCACTCCTTATAAAAATGAACTGGAGGCGGTACTTACTTCAAGAAAACCTTTGGGGAAAAAAAAGAAAAAGCAAAGAGAAAAATATCCTAATTCTACATATGATAGTAAAAAAAAAACAGGTAAACGCATACTCTGTAGAAGGCAAGACTCAGAGTCGTCCACAGATGTTTCTGATGCGGAATGCCTTTATTGTGGAGAGTGGTGGTCGAAATCTGTTGAAGGATGGCTTACGTGTTCAGCATGCAAGAAATGGGCTCATAACGCTTACGCAGGGGTAGACAGTGAATGACGACGAACATGTCCTTGTGTGCGAGCATTGTCAATAATTTGTTTAGTTGAAGTTTATAACGCCTTCTATAGATTTTTCAAATATATGTTTCTAACTGAAAATAAACCACGTTGTTTTATTATAATTAATGGTGCCCCATTCTGCCCCACCTGTGGGGTACAACGGGGCACAATACATTTTTCAAAGATTTATTTTTTTCTCTTGCAATATGATAAATTTTATTAAATGCACGCGATATATGTTAAGTATATAGTGTAGGTACTACGTTTGTACCAAAATATGTCTAATATTTAATCTCCATACACTTTTATATTTGTTCTAATATTAAGTACCCCGTTCCGCCCCACCTTCCCCTATATGTTGAATCCTTGTTGTTGTTTTTTATAAATTTGTATAAATTGTTGCGCAGTATTAATGTCTAATTTTCTTAAATATTTACTAATTTTTATGCTTGAAGGGCCTGTAAAATACCAAAAAATTTTGAATGATTGCTTTTATAAGCTCTTTAACATAATGTAGACCCATAGTTTTATCACTTGATGAACTGTATTGTATAAACCGTAGTTCAATATTTATGTAAAAGTTTTCGTTCATACACATTAAGTAATAAAGACTACCCATCCCTTCTAACTATCTAAAACACGTGTTTGTTATGGTATATTTATGTAAAGAAATGTTATGTTCATAAGTTGTCTGATAATTGTTCATAATATGTCTGATCAAGCTTCTGTGTGAGTAAACCGATCGTTACTTTGTGAAATTAAAAATAGTGAAATTCATTAAAATTTGTTTTATTTTATCCCGATAATAGTTCTAAGTTTGTAGTATTAAGTTTGTAAGTTTGTAGTATTACTTATATTAGTGTTCTATTATAGTCTGATAAGAACCTGGCAAAAATTTTCAATTATTTATGAGCTGACGAGTATATTCAAAGCAGTTTTTAATTCTCTAAGAGCCAAGCGTTCGAGTATCTTATATATTTTAATACAAATATTTCCTTCGGTCTAATATATCGGTATTCAACGCTTGAAACAAGGTCGCTGGTATGGATAGGCATGCATGGACAGATCTGAACCTGTCCTCTGCCAGAGATTGCGCGACGCTGCTGAAGCAGTACTATTACATTAATTTGAACAGAGTATTCCGAAGACTGCGCGTCAAAAAAAACCATGGAGCAACGACACAACATTAAGTTCTGCTTCAAATTAGCTAAACCTGCGACGAAAACCCATGAAATATTGTTGAAAGTTTATAGGCAGGATTCTGTGAGTAGAAAATGTTGGTTTGCACGCTTTTGCGCTGTCAAAGAATCGGTGGAGGACGAACCGCGTTCGAGTCGGCCATTCACAAGCAGGATACCGGAAAAAAATTGAACGTGTGCGTGTGTTGCTAGCAAAAGATCGGCGATTGACTGCGATTAATAGCAGAAAAAGTAAGTATTAACAAAGACGGGAGCAAGATGGGAACCATCATACATGAAGATTTGGGTTAACGCAAGACTTGTTCATGAGTCTTGCCGCACATTCTAGCAGACGAGCAAAAAGCAAGACTTTTCAGGTCAGTGGCGATTTCATCCACATGCGTAACCTGGATTCGCCCTTCCTAGGTTCCCTTGTCACAGAGGACGGGTCTTGGTGTTACCAGTACGACCCCTAAATGAAAAGACAATCAATGGAATGGCGCTCCCCTTCTTTTCCGTGTGCAAAGAGTCATGTGCAAAAATTCAAGGTGAATTCTGATCACGTTTTTCGACAAAGAAGGAATGGTCCACAAGGAATTCGTCTCTATTGACGGAACAGTGAATACCGCTTTCTGACAGGAGATTCTCAAACGTTTGTTGCTGCACATCCAGCGCGTTAGACCACAGATGATCAAGACGAGAAATTGAATGTTACTGCACGACAATGCACCATCGCATACAAGCATCCTTGTACGCCAATTTTTGTCTCTGCGTCACGTGACTATTTTGAAACATCCACTATGTAGATCTTTCCTCTGCTGACCTTTTTTTTGTTCTCTCGTATTAAGGGGAGCTTGAAGGGATCACGCTATACCGACGTCAAGGAGATTCAGGACTGCGCGACAGCTTTTCTGGAGATGGTTTCAGGAAAGCACTTTTCCGACAGTTTCCAGAAGCTGTACGAACGTTGTCAAAACTGTGTTATGTCTAGTGGCGACTACTTCGAAGGCCAAGAAGGGCATCTCCAATGTGCATTCTATCTTTACGTTTTTATTACGCCACTCACCGAATTTTAAAGACAAACCTCGTAGGTGCAAATATGCCTATAATTATTTTTTTAAATATTTTCTCGGATATTCGAGAAGTTTTATTTATTTAATGGACATTTATTAATTTGGTTCAATTTTGTTGGAAACTAATAGAAGGGCATTGTATTACACTATGTTTTGTCGGAAACGAGTCCACGAGTAGTATGCAAGTTCCAATATTAGTAATTTTTTATTAATCTGTAGATCTAAAAATCTGAATTATTATTCAAAAACGATATCCTAGAATATTAACCTAATAGATCACTCCCCTTTTTCAAGAAAATATATTTGCAATATATAGCTGAACTTTCAATCATATGTAGCGTAGTTCAGAATAACTTACATTAAGTAAAACAATATAAGATGCCTATAATAGCTTATTAAATTCTTAATTTCTCACCCGGTCTTCAAAACTTCTTGCACCTCAGGCAAAAATGGATCCCGATTTTGAAAAAATTCAGGTGCCAAACTACGCATGCTATAATACATATCTAACTTTTCTTTCGTCCTTTCTAAACTAAATTTGCAGCCTCTAAGAAATGTCAAAATCCATTGATCTTCTACAAAGGGATATACAATAATTGTTAAAATATACAAAACCAAGTATTAAAAAATTATCCTGACCTGTTCTTGCTTTTAAGTAATTTTGTTTTGAAAGCCATTCCTTTATGTATTCTATATCTTCTTGGATACGGTTCGGATCTTCATTTAATTCCGCTATAGCTTTAGCTTGGAGTTCTGCCGTTAAAGGCCTTACCGTCATTATATTGTGAAAGTTAGAATACGCAAATGAAAAGTGAAATCTAGTTCGTAAGTTATATAAACATTTATATGTACCACGTAGATATAGATTAGATTAAGGGAAAACAATCAATTGTAATATTTTTCCTTACTTTAGTGCAATATTAATATTTTTCAGATAAAAACTCTTATCTTCAGTAATACGATATAATTTTGAATTTTATTACATTACCAATTGATGTAAATACACAAATTATGCAGATAATGCAGTAGTTTTCCATCGTTTATTTTTCTATTAGATTGATGCGTATGAAATGTCGAATTAGATAATTTAAATTATCTAATTTCTAGAAACCTAATTTTTATTAATTATTTCCATTTAACTAAAAGCTTTGGCACAGAATTCAATGAAATTAAAATTAGTTAGAATTAATTAACCAACTTGATATTATTTATCAAGTTGGTTTGGTAACAAAAGTTTGTTTACATTGTCTACTGTAAGTTGACATTTTGTTAACTTAAAGTTGTTGCTTTATAATGGCGTATATATTTAAACTCTGGAGAAGTATATACAACTGTTGGGTAGGTGCCCAATATTCAAATATTCTGAATCTTGGAGAATGAAAACATTTCGCATGAAGGATTTATTACATAATAACGGAACGCAAGCAGAGAATTTCCATGTTTTAACCTTCCACAAAATGCAAGACTCCGGGTATTTACCGTACAGAGGGCAGAGAGGCCGTTGAGTAGTGCAAGAAACAAGTTAGGAAGTCAGTGAGGTCGATATGTAAGTTCCAAGAGTACGGTATCGTTGGAATTGAAAAGAAATCGTCTGAAATATCGAAAAAGACGTAAGTGCCCCAAATACACCTAAGGCCAACTGCTAAGTATACGAACTGCTATCTTGGTATCTAAGATCTCACAGCGTGCTAGTTGATATTTAACTTAACGATACAATGGGAATCATCACTGGTAAAATTGAAAACTAAAAATTGCTGTACTAATATTTATTATTATTACAAGCTTTAGACGAATATTATAGGTGCTTACAACCAAACCCTTCAAAGTCCGAATCATGTGTCTTTCATTTCTGTAAAAAAGAAGCCAACAGAGATCTGAATGTTGAATTTGGTAGTAAGCGAATCAACCACAACCCCTACTCTAAATATCTGGGCGTAACGTTAGACTGTTCTCTGACGTTCAAGCAACTATTCATAGGGAGCGAATCATATTCACCTTTCTGGTATCGAAACTGTCACACCATGCTAGTAGATATTCAACTTAACGATACAATGAGGATCGTCACCGGTACTGATAGATCCACTCCTAGTCTCTGGTTACCGATTCTTTCTAACATTGCCCCGCCGATTATCAGAAGTCTCGCTGCAGCACAGAATGAATTGGCTAAGATTTCCAACAACATTGAGTTTCCCATACATGATGATTTGGAGAGCGTCCTCAGGACCCGACTGAAATCTAGGACACCAATTCGGCTGGATACGGAAGTTCAGCATCCCATCGATATGAATGATTGCTGAATAACCCTCCCCTCCTCGAACAGCACTCTGAGTTGAGGAATAGAGACGTAGGCATTAATTTCATTTAAATAGATTCCGCACAGGCCATGAAAGGTGCAATCAAAACCGTATAAATGAAAACTAGCAAATATTAGCTTTTGTGACTGCGAAAATGTAGAATAAACTATGGCCCACATAGTAGATGACTGCTCCAGAAGAAGTTTCTTTGGTGGCATCAACGAGCTAAGCAAGATAACTCTTGCAGCTCTTAACTGGTAGAAAAATTTTGAGATTAGTGTATAAATTAGTTCCTTTTTTTATCATAAAGGTGATTTATACACTAATATCTAAATTTCTATTTCGCTTCTCATACGAAATAATAATGTATACCAAGTTGCTGCCGTCAACTGAGGCGAGTGCATTTTGCCGGTGAAAAAATCGTTATTGTAGATGGTGAAAAGTATTTCACTTTGAGTAGCTCTAAAGTGAAAGGAAACGATGGGTTTTATACGGACAGTACAGTGGAATGCTCTGATAATGTTAAGTTCAAACATAAAGCGAAATTTGACGATAAAACTCTTGTTTGGTTCACAATTTCTTCAAGGACTATTCCCGGCCTTTTATGGGAAGCGTAAGAGGCGTAGCTTTGAACAGTTAGACCTATATTAATAACTGTCTTTCCAAATTGCTTCGTTTCATCAATGAGCATCATGCTGATATCAATCACTCTAGACATACCCAAAACTGGCTTCGACAACACCGCATACCTTTTGTTCCCAAAAACGATAACTCTTCAAACTTGGCTCAGGCTCGCAAAATAGACGATATTAGGGCTTTACTGCCTCAAAAGGCTTATCATGGAGGGTGGGAAGCCCTAAATGAGGAACAACTAAGACTGCGAATTTACGAAAAACTGAGAGAAATTAATTTGGAATCTGTCGAGCGTCTGATGATCGACATCCGCTGAAATTTGCGTTTGGTAGAGGAGAATGGACCACCTCATATAATAATAATGTAACGTATGATCAAAAAGTCTTTGGATCGCTATTGCCGTGGAATTTACGAGATATCTATGAAATTATTTATTTCAATTAGTTTTGACATTTACTTGACAACTTATATACATCAAATACAACTAATTACCATAACTTAACATCCATTTTATTTGTGACTTATGTGTATTTCAAACTAAAGAAGTACAGAAGTAAATAATTCTATATATGGTTTTTACACTTCATGGCTATCGCGATCCAAAGACTTTTTGATCAAACGTTAGTTTAATTAAGCATTAAGTTGTACTTTATTATAACTAATTTGTGTTTGACCAAATTTGATCATTAAAGAATTCATATTTTGTGCCAAAACTTGTAGAACATATATTGAGAATAAATATTCGTAATAAAAATCTGAATCTCAAGAGTAGATGAAAATTTGACAGCCTTTAATATCATTTTCGTGAAAAATTTTCCATAATATCCATATCGAAGATCGCCATTTGTAACGAATTTTGGATCAGGTAGATACCGAAAATATTAATAGATGCTTAAAATGTATTTTTAGTTTAGGGTTACAAATATATTGTTAGGCAATTATATCCAAATCTATTTCTACATAAGCACTGGCTCAAAACAAAAGCCAATACAATAATATAGCAAAACATAGAAATAATTGACGATAAACAATTGTATCAGGAATATCGATGTGACTGGTTTCTGAGATATGATAAAGATTTTGTTAAGTTTCTTAAAATGAAAAAACTATTACTACTGATTTATATTGTGATGTTCTAAGAGGACTTGATCGTTCAAAACAAAATTCTGTTTAATACGAATACGTCCTTATAAGGTAATATAATGATAATTAAAGGTCGGATTTATATGCACTAAAAATATGCATGTAAGATATGCTTCTAAGAATATAAAATATGCACTTAAATAAGCAAAATATGCATTCGAATATGGAAGATATGCATTAAAAAATCACTCTATTTTTTATTTAAAACTGACGTCTGGAGAAACGTCAGGAGATGACCTCTAAATATGTTTTTAATGTTGATAAAATAAATACAATTTCGATTTAATTATTATTAGAATTGCAGACAAGATATTTTTCTAAATTTTCGGGAGTAAAATTTTGTCTACTGTCAGAATATTTTTGTAATGTGAAAAGAATCGTTCGACATCACAAGTTGTTGCTGGTGCGTATTTGTACTGTGGTAACTTTTCTACTGCTATGGTGCAGTCATTTGAATCAGAGCCATTCAATACTTGGGATATTTCGTATAAAACGCAAAATCCCGGATTCCTGGCTAAAATAGTTTCAAGTTTAGTATAGGCTTTTTTAGCAACCACATCTGATGCATTTCTAAAAGATCCTCGAATGACCGTTATCATTTCAAGATTGCTGCCTCTAGCCATGTGTCCTAAAGCGTTAGAACTGGTTCTGGTGGTATTTTAAGATTTGGACACTTTTCTGCGTACACTTCCCTCCGAAGTGGTGCTTTTAAAAATACCTTTTTCGTGTTTAGCATCAATTTATTTACAATAGGATATTTCATTTCTCACCACTTCTGCGACTAAATTTATCCCATATGCAAGACAAGTAACGTGCAGCAAACCTGGATAAAAGACCTTTAAATTGTTAGCAGCTTTTAACATGTAGGCAACTCCATCCGTGTAAAGAAGTTTAACTTTTTGTTCATAATCAGTACTATCTGTAGGCCGTAGTATTCCTAAATAAAAATAACGCAATATTTTTAAAAGCTTCGTCACAATTACAACCACGTAACGAACTCAGTTAACTGAATTAATAATTTAGAACAAATACATTAAAATATTAACTTATCTTAATTTAAGTGCTTCTGTAAGGCGGTTGTGTATGTTTATTCAAAACGGAAAAAAAATTAAAAACTAAATGTGTTAACAATATGAAACAAACATGTAAATAATTTACATATCTGTAACTATGCACATGGACAATACACCTCGTATTTTCAGCATTTACTTCTGCTTAATATATATGTTTCTGCCATCTAGGTGTCCTCAGTTAAGCTAGTGAAGCAATGTATACAAATTAATACAAACCTGTTATAAACAACTGGTTTGTATATGTATTTAAATTTACTGAAATAGCCCGCATAGATCAAGCAAGTTCCGTCCTATAAGAAGACAACTATTTAATAATTGACATCTTACGGGCGAAAGAGACTTTGTTTGGAGGGCTACCTATCTTTCGAACAGCTAAGCTGCTACGGGAAACGATAAAATACGTATGTAGACGTAGTCCATTAACAACCAGCCAGATTGCGGTAAATATACAAAAAGGTTTTGTTTAAGTATGACAATACGTTAAGCACGTATAAAGCGTTTGTACAATATGAAACAAACATGTAAATAATTTACATATCTGTAACTATGAACATGGACAATACACCTCGTATTTTCAGCATTTACTTCTGCTTAATACATATGTTTCTGCCATCTAGGCGTCCTCAGTTAAGCTAGTGAAGCAATGTATACAAATTAATACAAACCTGTTATAAACAACTGGTTTGTATCTGTATTTAAATTTACTGAAATAGCCCGCATAGATCAAGCAAGTTCCGTCCTATAAGAAGACAACTATTTAATACTTGACATCTTACGGGCGAAAGAGACTTTGTCTGGAGGGCTACCTATCGTTCGAACAGCTAAGCTGCTACGGGAAACGATAAAATACGTATGTAGATGTAGTCCATTAACAACCAGCCAGATGGCGGTAAATATACAAAAAGGTTTTGTTTAAGTAAATTTCAGTAAATTTAAATACAGATACAAACCAGTTGTTTATAACAGGTTTGTATTAATTTGTATTCATTGCTTCACTAGCTTAACTGAGGACGCCTAGATGGCAGAAACATATGTATTAAGCAGAAGTAAATGCTGAAAATACGAGGTGTATTGTCCATGTGCATAGTTACAGATATGTAAATTATTTACATGTTTGTTTCATATTGTACAAACGCTTTATACGTGCTTAACGTATTGTCATACTTAAACAAAACCTTTTTGTATAAATGTGTTAACTTACGCAACAAATCATTAACAAATATTGCTATTGTGTTAGAATTAGTTCTCTCTTAAACTTTTGGTGTAAAAAGATATGATTTGTAAGATTGACCTGCCTTAGGAGTTCCAACAATCAAACTTGCTACGGCATTTCTACGTACATCAGGTGTTTCGGCAACTGAAATCCAAATATCACTTGTACCAATATTGTTCCGGATCTTCCGTATTTTGTGGAAAAGGAAAATTGTAATACTGGTATACCGCTTCAACTTAATGAAACTTACTAAATCATAGCATTTGTTTAAATAACTTTTACAAAACGTAGACTCATCAAAAATTTTTCGTTTGCAATACTTTTCCAAAAATGAGTTAGACGGGATTTTATATTTTCGTCCACGCTATATTCGCTGTCAAAAATGCATCACACATCTCAAAAGTAAAATATCTTACACTTGTTCACTTTTGCCTAAAAATAATTGTCTTAAAGGCTTGTCTTTTGCTGTTTTGTATTTGAGAATTTGTGTTAAGGTGCTAGTCGGCAAAATATTTTTTTCGATTGATACCTTAAATAAATTCATCGAAATAATAATTTAGCATTTAATCTAATCGTACAAGAGATATTGGATTATTTAATTAACTTACGTGTTTGGAAAACTTTAAATTAATACGAAGCCGTTCAGGCAAAAAATATGCAAATGTATATAAATTTGGCCTTTAATAATAATAGAATACAATAACATAATCAGCTTCTAGCAGTGAAAAGTCACTGGCTTGTTGTACCGAAATCTCAGGATCGAATCCGAAGCTTGTTGCCCGAGAAGGAGTGGTTTTCCTTCTCGTTTAATGCGAATGCCGTCAGCTAAGTATCTTAGATAGCTCCATAGATACAGGCATAATAGTAACCCATGACCTGCCCATGCCTCTTTCAGTGGGCGTTAATTTTCTGGGAGTAGCTGAGGTATGAATTATTATTATAATTATTATGTTCAACTTCACTCCGATCTGCCCAAGTGTTAGACCAAATTCACTGAAAAATTTTCGACTTGCCAGTCTGTAGTTCAAACGACACCAGTTATGACATTTATAGAAAAAGTTTGCATCATAATGGTTTGAAAGCGGCATCGAAGTGAAGTGAAGTACAGTATTGATAAATAGTTCAAAACTCCAATGACAACTACCTAAGTTACCTTCTATTTCTATTTTCTTAAGGCCCTGCTGATTATTTGTGGAAAAGAGGGTGCATATACATAAGTTCATTGCAAACAGGTCTTAGCAAAATCGAAGAAAAAGCATAATTTAAAAAAGTTTATTAATTGAAAATACTATTCGGTTTTAATCTACATTTAATTTTCTGAAAGAACCTTCTATTCCAAATAAGTCGGAAGCTGTTTTAGGATTTCCTATTCTTTTCGATTCATCAGAAACATATTTATAGTCGTCTTTAAACCAATATGCGTAATCCTCGACTTTTTTCTTCCAGTCATCTATTAAAATAAAAGAACGTATTTTAAATAATCGATTTTAAAAGATTTCACAATTTACCGATAATATTCTGGATTGGTCCAGCATCCCCGCCATACTCTGTAGGCAAAATTGACTTTGGAATATATTGGTACATTTCCTCTATTCTAGAAGTGTTATGTATACGTACCTAAAATCAAATAATTATTATTATTTTTCAACATCCTAACACTGAAAAAAAAATTAATTACTTACTCTTTGTTGCATTTTTTCCTTCATAAAGGGCTTTATCATCCCATACATCGTATCAAAGAATGAAGGAATATTGAAAAAGTGCAGCTGTTGTGGTCTTGTTGGGTAAGCATCTTGGTAATAAGTCAAAGACTTCTTAGCTAAGGAAGGACTCATATGTGTCATCTGACTTATGGTCATTCCGGTCATATCTTGGAATAATACTAAACCGCCAACGATATACTGATCATCTTCTTGAACCATAATATCCCCTATCATTACGTTTATTTTAAAAATGTTTTCAATTTTGAAAACATTAGGATCAGCTACATTTCTAAATAGCATTACTCTTGGTGAGTCAGGTGTAGCAGTCTTAGGAAGAGGTAAAGCTGGACTAAAATTTTTAAAATATATAGAAATATTTCCTTTGGAATGAATATACTTATGCATATTTTACCCCAGTTTAAGAATTTCTTGAATTTCTTTATCGAATGGGTCTCTATTTGTAAAGAATTCAGGAAGCAATCCCTTTAAAGTGTATAAAGAATCGAGTTTAGTTTTCGTTTTCTCCAAACTATACTTACATCCTCTTAAATAATTTACGATAAGTTGATCGTCTGCAAAGGAGATAAGATAATGAAAGTCTTCAATTAGTTTCAATTAAGTTCAATTTAGAAATGAATAAACAACTCTATCAATTGCTGAATTTAGCTTATTATAAACAGAGCATTCATTTTTAAGTATCGACTTAATTATTTTTAATTTTAAGGTACGAATAGTTTCGCTATGTTAATAAACGAGAGATATCCCATACCCACTCGTGCATTCAGATGCGACTGTTTGCTAAGCCAAGTTTTAATATATTCAACATCTTCCGGAATGCGTTTGGGAACTTCATTTAGTTCGGTAATGGCCTTGGCTTGTAATTCTTTTGATAACGGTCTTATTGACATATTTTTTGATAATAACTGAAAATCACAACTAAAAAAAACACCTTCTAATGCAATAACCAACACAGATACTAAGCTGATAAATATTGAAACTCTATCGATAAGCATAAAATGATAAAAGTATTTAATGAACAAAAGTACATCACACGTAAACGATTATCCACGTCGATATTTCCGTTTTTAACTTTATTTTCTTAGAACAATATACTAAAACGACATCTATTCAAGAAAGTTAGTAGTTTAGAGTATTTATGTGATTCCGTTAATATTGTACAAAACTTTACATTTCGTCAGATTGCTGTTATGTATATGCAAAATATTTATTTATATTATTTTATATATAGGTATCTATCTATCTAGTCTTATATATGTATATACAGTAGATTTAATTAGTCGGCGATTTAAGGTCTGCTTTACTTTAATATGTATATAATTAAAATAATCTTACATGTTTCGCCAATTACTGCCTTTTTCGAAGAATTTTAAATCATAAATATTATATGGCACATATAAATATGACATTACAAAAAATAAAAATTATATAATATGTCATTAAGGTAAAAATATAAAAGATTAGCAATACAAACAAACACATACATATATACACCACAAAACAAAAAACCGACACGAATAAACCGGAAGCAACAAGCTGGAAAACATAATCAAAATACTCCCCAACTGTATAAAAAGAATGTGAAAACAGGAGTTGCTTAACCCTTCTTGAGAATTTAATTATACTCAAAGATTTTATGTCACTCGGAAGTCGATTGTATAGAATCGTGACCCAATAATCGATACCCTGCTGCGTCACTTTAAGGCGATGGTATAAGATCATTAGCGCTTCCTTGTATCGTGTACCATACTCATGATGAGCTGAATTTGCTTCAAAACAGTGTTGAATCGCATGTACAAACCTCACACATTCCCAAATGTACACGCTTATGATGGTAAATATGCGCTCCTGCTTAAAGAAGTCCCTGCAACTATCCCCACATTGTAGACCACATAACATCCTAATAACCCTCTTTAAAGTAAAATACGCTGAATATCAGAGCAGCTTCCCCATATAATTCTGCCGTCTGATGCAAGACTAAAAATTTAAGAAATAAGCCAACCTCGCAGCTTTGTATGAAACAACAGTCTTCATCTGTCTTATTGTATAAATTTCTGTACTCAATTTACTACACAATGTATTTATGTGATCGGTCCAGTTTACCCTATCATTCATATGTAGTTCCAAAAAGGTCGCTTTGTCTCCAATTTAATACAGAAGCGTTGGGAAGGTAAGTACTTTTGTTTTGTCGTAGTTCAATTTTAATTTATTATTGGAAAACCATGCCTTTACTTATCTATTTGAGTGTATCTTTTGTTACTTAGGCTTTTAGTATTTCCTTTTATCAATAAAGATGAGTTGTCAGCATACAAATAAGTGCCATAGCTCAAGGTAGATGAAAAGTCATTTTTGTAAATGATGAATAAAGTTGTTCCAAGAGTATCACAGTTTACATCCCGGAATTCAGAAGTGTTGTTTTGCCACCATACTGCTTGTCGTCGATCTTTAAGGTACAATCGTAATAATTCATGGGTCACACCACTCACACCTGTAACTCCATAACTGTATAACCTGTCTAGTAGTCTGCGATGAGGAACGCTGTCGAAGGCCTTGCTCAGATAGCACATAATCAACTCACAACTTTCCCTATTGTCTTTTGCTATTAAAATATCATCCACCAGTTTCATCATAGCTGTCATTGTTGATCTATTTGACCTATAACCGCGCTACTGTTCCGTATAATAATAATAATAGTAAGAAGTAAATTATAACACGTGGGTCGGCGATGCCAACCACTCCGATCGGAGTATTATGCAGGCTTTATTTTCGTACACTAATTTGCACTCGGCGTTATTAAGTGGTTGTTTCTTTCTATGCGGCGTCCTTCATAAACCTTTCGTTCACATTGTGGCATAGTTGGTTACGCGTTTTTCAATTTTTTCTAATTCATTTTCCAGGTCAAAATGGACTCTAAACCTGGACATTCTGGGCAGCAAAAAAGACAAGCAGATGATGTTAATGTGTGGTATAGAAAAAAACCGCTAACACACCAGGAATTACTTAAATGTTTAGAAGATGGTAGCGATGATGAGTATTTACCAGAATCCGAAGACGACCGTTTTACCCCCGAATCAGAGGCAGACAGTGATTTAGACACCAGTGCTCTGGTTCAGGCTTCATCAAATGATCCTGACGTGCCTCGGAATACCAGTTCCGCTCCTACGATTCCACAAGTAAATTTTCAATGGGGAAACACAGGGGAATTGAAACAATTTACATTCAAAAAACATCAAAAACTATTGGTACCCGTTCCAGGCACAGGAAAACCTTTAGATTTTTTCCAGCTTGTAATTGACGACGATTTCCTTGAACAGGTTGTAGACCAAACAAATAGCTATGCCGTTGAAGTTTTTCTTCGCAGCGAAACATCTGAAAAATCGCGAATTACGAATTGGAAACACCTGTCTGTGGCAGAGTTGAAAATTTTTATAGCTCTGCTTTTTCATACAGGCACTATTCAACTAACACGGATAAATGATTACTGGAAAACTAACCCTCTTTTCGACATACCAATTTTTCGAAAATATATGTCGAGGAATAGATTTCTTCTTATTTTGCGTTGTCTGCACTTTACGTCTGCAAATACAGATCCTAATGACCGTTTTGGCAAAATAAGATCTGTCATTGGCTTTTTCAACGAGAAGATGGAGAGCATCTATTATCCAGGAAGAGAATTGTCTCTAGATGAAGCAATGGTACTTTGGCGTGGGCGGTTACAATTCAAGCAGTACATACAAAATAAACGCCATAAGTACGGGATGAAACTATATATGCTAACAGAACCTGATGGACTGGTACTGAAATTTCGTCTGTATGAAGGGGCATCAGATACATATGGCGGAACTGGACATAACACAAAAGTAGTTCTGCACTTACTAGAAGAAAAGTTAGGACAGGGACACGCGGTATACCTTGACAATTTCTATAACAGTGTTGAGTTAGCTACCAAGTTGCTAGAAAAGGAAACTTTTTATACCGGAACACTGAGAAGCGACCGGAAACACAATCCGCAGGAAGTCATGAAGGCAAAGCTAAAACGAGGAGAAAATAAATCCATGTTTTCTACGGGAGTTCATATTGGCAAATGGCGTGACAAACGGGATGTGAATTACATAACCACGGATTTTCAAAATGAAATGGGTATTTTTACGAATAAAAGGGGAAAAGAAACAAACTGAAAAACCTACAGCAATTATAGGTTACAACAAAAACATGTCGGGAGTTGATCGTCAGGATCAAATGTTGTCATATTACCCTTGCAATAGGAAAACCATTAGGTGGTATAAGAAACTTTTTATTCATGTTTTACAAATGAGTATGATGAATTCATACTATTTGTACAGAAGATACTCTGGCAGTAATCGTCTTCGCCTTTATGACTTCCGATTGGAAGTGATTCAAGATCTGTTAGTTACACGTCATGATGTGCCTGTCCGTCCTCCAAAGCACAAAAAAGTTTCGAATATTGACCATCATTCCCTTACAAAAATTGAAAAATCCACCAAGGAAACAACGCAAGGCGGTAACGAAACCAAACGAGTATGCAGAAAAGAATGCAAATCATGCAGAGAAAGAAAAATCAGGAAACAGACGACGTTTGAATGCAAACAATGCCCTGGGAAACCTGGTTTTTGTATGAAGTGCTTTGCGGATGCTCATGAAGAAACATAGTTTTTTTATCAGTATCGTCTGCATTATTTTTTTAGTTATCTATAGATTTAAGTTTACCTAGAGAAACAAGTTTTGTTTATTTTTGCCTACAAAAAATGTTTGTGATATACATATAAAATAAAAGTGTTTTGCAGAAATATGTTGGTTTAATTTCAGTATATGGCTAAAATGTGTAACACTCCGATCGGAGTTTTCGGCGTCACGTGAAAATTCTAGTGGCGGACGCCTACCACTCCGATCGGAGTGCAAATTTTTTTTGACATTTTGACGCAGAACTTTATGGAAAAAGCAGTTAAAACAACAATGTATATAACATATAACATAAATAAAAGCAGAAACAAAAAAAAATTTCGGCATCTGGAGATGTTCAGACAATATGGTCGGCAGTCAACCTGTTAAACACTTAGCGTTTTAAGAGTCTTCCGTGAAGTGACAAACTGGATAACATCTGTCAAATATTTCAATCATAAGATATGTAAGCATTTGTAAAATCGAATTAGTGCGGTAAAAAATCGATAGCGTCTGTAGACATAATCCGACGCGCTGGTTCGGCGGTGATTAATCCCGAGTGCCAGCACTTTCTCAAATCTTTCTTGAATGAATCTAAATTAAATCTCAATACTGTCATTATCGTCTACTTTCTTCATTTACTTTTCTTAAAGTCCCTGTTACGTACATTGTGTTGCTGCACTTTTCAGAATTACTCGAATTTCTTCCATATAAAGAACGCATTTATTGCTATATAAATGCATACAATCTGGTTATTGTTGCTAAATGATTAATGAAAATACCACGACCTTGTTTATAGTAAGTGAATTAGTATAGCGGATTTAAACTATATATGAAAATTGAGAGCGACACGTAACTATGGGAATAATAACTGGCACGAGGTGTAGGTGTTCGTTAGAATTTGTAAATTGTATTTTTTTTATAGATGAAGATAGTGTATTTCTATTGGTTTCACGATTTTATCAATATTGCATTGTGGGTACTGAGTCAAAATACGTGTAGATATATAAGTATTATCTATGTATGTAATTTACTTTTACCAAGTAAAAGTAAATACATCTTCTCCAGAAGAAACGTTGTAGAGTTTATAAAACATATCACACATCTTGACTGTTCGCCGTTTATATCCAGAGTCGCGTTGACTAAATAGAATTGGACAAATTTGCATAATATGTACCTACATTACAACAATAAATATATAATGTATTACGTATATTATATTACTGTTATAACTAAAGCTGGGATTATATGAAAATGCATACTTTTTATTTATGATGTGTTTACCAAAATTCTTGCAGATCTATACGAATCACGTAAAAATTTACGACTATTTTTGTTTTGTATATTTTGCATATAAATACCACTTATTTGAGCATATTTCATATAAAGTTGCCTATTTCTTCATATTTTATAATTTATTTCTAAAGTGCACTTTAAAAGATATATAAAACGCATGAGAATTTCCGTACAGCGGGAATTCCCAGATTTGTGTTTATCAAATCAGGGAAGTTTTAGTGAATCTACGAGCAATAAGGTTGACCTATAGGTCAGTCATATCGCCAGTTCTGTTTAGTTAATTCTCGAAAGTACCGCGATATCATAAAGTTTCTGGGTCAACGGTGGCCATGGGGTGAAAAACGTCTGTCTTAATTTATATCATCCTTTTGAGAAAAATCTCATAAAATTTTCAGGTTAAGTGTCATGCTGACGTTAAAATTTGTCAATATATTAATCTTAATGTCAGTATGACACATAACCTGAAAATTTTATCAGATTTTTCTCAAAAGGATGATATAAATTAATACAGACGTTTTGCACCCCATGGCCACCGTTGACCCAGAAACTTTATGATATCGCGGTATATATATACTTAATCTTACCTCGTTATTTTTGATATGTCGAAATCATACTCACGTCTGTCACTCTGGATAAAAGATTATTGTGAATTTTGTGTAGATAATGGCAGAGTGGTTTATAAATATTGCAGTTTTTATTTGTTTACGTTTAATTTGATATTTTAATACATGCAATTAATTATTATTGTAGATATGAGACGACAAAAAATTTCATTAACGCAGCATGTAGGAACTGATTTGCATAAAAGAAATATTACGAAATTAAAAAATGCACCACAAGCTACTCTAAATCAATCGTTTACTTCAACAAGTAAAAATCTAGAACAGAATAGTTTCCATTCTCACGCCTTCTCAAGTGCAAACATTCCACTCCAAAAGTTGGATAATTCAAAGTTTAAATTTTTTTTTAGATAAGTATACGAAACTTTCAGTTCCTAGTCGCTAGACTACAAGAAAAAATTATTTATTAAAGCACCGCTGAGGGTTCAAGCATACAAAGATAAGTTACCTGGTCTGGCACTGCCACCACAACCCATAATAACAAGATGGGGCATGTGGCTTGATGCCGCTGTATTTTATGCAGATACCTTTGAACAGATACGAGAATTCATTTTCTCATTTTCACACGACTCGAATAGCAATTGCAGATTGCAAAGATATGCTAAGTAAACCGTAAATGCGCCAAGAGTTAGCTTTTATCAAAGTAAACTATGGTTTTGTTAGTGAAACACTATGAAGACTTGAAACTCAAGGTGTTGAACACAGGGAATCGATAAAATTGATTTAAAATTTCAAGAAGAAAATTTATAATGTGAGAGGTACCATAGGACAGCGGTTCAAAATTAAATTAACACAAGTTCTAGAGAAAAAACGAGGGCTTGAATCAGCTTATCAGAATATTCAGTGTTTTGCAAGGAAACTAGGATGAAACTATTGAGATGAGTCCATTAATTATCTGCAAATACACCCACAGGCAAAAAAAAACCGGCCACTGCACCATATTTTATATTTCTCGTTGTATATTTATTGTGAAGGTGTGATATCGTAATCATGCCTTTTACTTTTTGTCATGAATGGTCGGAGTTTATGTTTTTCGAAAAAGGTCTCTTAATTTATTCCTAGTACCTGAAAATATCAGAAGATAACACTCTCTTGCGAAAAATGCATATTCGTAGCTTTTGTTAAGTTTACCATTATACACAGCTTCTTTTGAACAAACGAAGTTTGCCTGTGTCAGATAATTATATTGAGTCTATTTGACAGTTGTGAATTAATGTTATCCTTTCAACATGGTACTAACTACTGCGGACGTGGGTCGAATTGTTGCTTTAATTGAGATGGTCGTAGTCAGTGCTACATATCACGCACGTTAAGAATACCTCGAACTACAGTTCAAGATGTTTAATCGCTACATAGGGACAGGTAGTTTTACTAGGCGGCAAGAATCAGGCAGGAGAAAATCAAGAACTGTTGTTGATGATCATTTCATCGCGTTGAATACTTTAAGAAATCGGAGATCTACTACTGTTTCTCTTCGACATAATCTAAAAATGATACGTGGAGTCGTTGTAAGTGAAAGAACGATAAGAAGGAGGCTTGTAGAAGATGGACTTTATTCTCGTAGGTCGGCAACGTGACCACAATTACTTTTGCGGCATGGGTAAGTGCGACTTAGATTTATACGAAGACACATTAACTGGACCGTGCAGCAATGGAGTAATGTTCTTTTTACTGATGCATCGAGATTTTGTTTACGGTCACTCGACGGTCGCGAATGGGTGTATAGACAGCAAAATTAAAGGATTCTAAACTGCACAATATCAGAAAGAGTCTCATTCAATAGGGGTTTCTTTATGGTTTGGGCCGGTATCTGAAACCAAGGACGCACCAATCTTGTGTTTGTTGAAAACGGACCTCTAAACGCTCACCGCTACATAGAGGATATTCTTCAGGAAGATGTCATCTCGTTTGCAGCTTTTATTGAGGATCAGTTCATGTTAATGCACGATAATTCAAGGCCCCATGTAGCAAACGTTGTGAATGAATATCTAGATCAGGTCGGGATACAGCTTTTAGATTGTCCTGCATGCTGTCCGGACCTAAATCTAATTGAACATCTTTGGGATCAACTTCAAAGAGCCATTCGTCTTCGTCCTGTTCTACAAGATACTCTGCAAGACCTACGTATCGCGCTAACAGGGGAATATGAAGCAATTCCTCAAGAAAAGATTTGAAATTTAATTAACTCGATACAGCGTCTACTTCGCGCCGTCATTTCGGCAAGAGGAGGCCACACGATACTAAACTTAGTTAAGTAACATGATATGTTTCGTTATTTAATTTAATTGTTGTTGCTTTAAGTCACACACCTGTTAAAAATTAAAGCAAAATTTTTCTATCATGGCTTTATTAATTTATTTTTGTTGATTAACTTTGAATTTCTATCTACTGCTGATGGTAGATACATCATACCTCAATAATGCTGCTACTATACCATTAAGTGAAAAACCAATATCACTAATCAATAAAATATTAAGCTTATGTAAAATATTGAGGTGGCCGGTTTTTTTTTTCGGTGAGTGTGTAAGTATGCGCCAATTACATAGGTTGACGTTGAGCGAAGCTTTTTAGCATCCAAGCTATTATTGACGGATCGCAGATCATTTTTAGTTGAGAACTTAGAAAAGCATTTAGTTGTAAATAACGTGCCTTCATTTAATCCCGAGTACCACGTGACTACTTTAGTGCTGTCCACTAGTTTTCTTAGTTTTCTGATATTTGTCAGCATGATCTAACCTAATCGAAATCACTAAGAATATAAAAATGTCAAATGTATGTGTGTCAAATGTGTATCATTTTGTTCATTGTCGTCCCGTGTTGTGTTAGTTTTCAGTGGTGTTTGCAGTAAAATTTATCAAATCTTAAATCGTTATTGATTAATACCAGTGCTTTTCAGAGCTTTTTATTTCCATTTTGTCATTATTTAGGTAAGTAATCATATTTACATTTCCAACCGACGTAAATTGCATTACAATAATATTCAATTTCAGCACTCTGTCAAGATGGTTTTTACGCCAGAACAGGACGCTTTCATTTTGATGGCACATTTTCGAAGTGGAAATCGCAACCTGGACGGAATATGGTGGTCATATTCTCTACAGTCGTGTATCGACCAGTTTAGTGAAGTATTCCCAGACGTAGAAATACCATATTCTGTTTTTGTTAATCACAAAAACGTACTATAGATCGTTCCAGCCTCCGTATTCAGTATACGTCTTATGGGAATTTGTTTCATAGTTGCCAAATCATCCAATCAGCCGTACATTACCATTTCCGGTTAATTATTTGACATTTCACGCGATCAAATCATAACCTTTATTTACGTTTTTTGACGTTGAAGGTACAAAATTATTGAGATTCATATGACATTTTGCTTATTATTTTATTAAAGTAACTAAATTTTAACAGAGTGCATAGCGAATTCGCTGCACGTAAAATTATAGGAAAGAATACTACAAGGAAAATAGCTGTATTTCAATATTTATTAACAATACTACACATTTCTAAACAAATATACATATGAACGATATCTATGCAACGTACAGTGAATATTTACTTCGATATTGGGGTGTTATGCAATTTATTAAATTAAAAACGATGATGATCCTTTAACATAATAATAATTAATTATCTATGTAAAGTTGTTCGACTGAAGTTAGGAAGTTCATAATCAGCATTGACAGCAGCAAGAATTGTATTTAATGTAGGTGGCATATTCTGTATAAAAAAGCCATGCACTTTACGTCGAATAGCTGCTTGCGTGTTCTCATCATATGTATGTAGTCGATCATTTAGTTGTATGCCTTTCCTTTTTTTTAGGTTTTTTTTGGACTTGATAATAAACCAGTTCGTTGCTCCTGTTTTACATGATATATTGCACGGTCTGAGATACACAAAGCTTTACTTGCTTCTTGAACGGCAGCACTCACATTCATTGATTTATTTAAATAATTGAAAACATTTGCAATCATACACTTCTCCTAACGGCTAAATTTGTCTCCTTTGCGCCTATTTCTTCCTACAGGCTCCATTAATGCAGTTAAAACTGTAATTACATTTATATTATGTTATAACGTTTATAAAAATCAATAAAAATACCCATATTACCCTGTGCACGCTTGAAAAAGATAGAAGTGTTCAATTTGTACAACTATATAAACAAATTAACAATTTAACGAAATATTTTAAAAGTAGGACGATGACGGTTGACAGTTGATATTAATAGACAGATAGATACTGTTGTCGATGCCGACAGAATATGTCAATAAGTTGCAACATAGCAACCGGAAGTGAAGATAGCGTTAATGACAGCAACTAAGGATAGTAAGAGATAAAAGTTGCTATTATATCCCATACTGAATACGGAGGTTGGAACGATCTATAGTGAAACGTTTTACTACGTGAACAGTCAAAACTACCGTACATGGGCATCTGAAAATCCTCAGAATTACATTGAAACAAGTTTACATCCAATTAAAGTTGGTATTTGGGTAGCCATTTCCAGACGAAGAATAGTAGGACCAATATTTTTTCATGATACCATTAATGCAGAGAGATAGCGAACCAATATTTTGGAACCATTTTTTGCAAATTTGCTTGATGATGAATTGCAGCTAGGTTACTTTCAGCAAGATGGTGCTACTGCCCACACAGCGGGTGAAACTATAAGATATATCCAAGAGTTTTATGACGATAGGATTATTAGTAGAGGGGTGTGGCCTTCTCGATCACCAGATCTTACACCATTAGATTTTTACCTTTTTGGAAAAATAATAAACGGTATCTACAGAAACCGCTTGCATAATCTTGATGAATTACAACAAGCCATTGAACAAGAAATACACAACATAACTGTCAATGAACTTCGATGGGTATTTGATAACATGAAGAAGCGAATTAATTTATGTTTGCAAGCTGAGGGGAACCATTTTCAACATTTGTTGTAATATTTTATAAAATGTGAAAATTTTCGTAAACATTTGAATTACAATAAAAAATTAATTTGCATTTCTTTGGTTATTTTAAAATTGTCGGAGGTTGTATTCCTTTAGGTTAAATTTAGCATTAAAAAAATTATAGGTTTCTTTTAAAACTGATTGGAAAATTTACTGGTACGCCACTGATGTACATGTAGTAGGCATTTAGTTACTTTCAAGAAACAGGTCTGCCAAAGGTGTAGGTTGGGTTGCATACGTTTAGTAGTTACGTGGTACTCGGGATTAAATGAAGGCACAGTATTTACAATACTATACATAGGCAAATATAAATACAAAAACTTACATTGTTTAGCTGAATTATTCTTATTATTATTATTAGAGACGGAACACATCGGGCCGAAATGACGGCATTACGACGGACGGTATAAATAAACTACATCTGTAAATACATTACGCAGTTATTAAATAGCACTATTCGTTCGGTTAACAGCACACAAAATATAGATGGGCAGTTAACCGAATGAATAGTGCTATTCAACAACTGCGTGATGAACTTACACATGTTGTAGACTATTTATATCGTCCGTCGTAATGACATCGATTTCAGCCCGATGTGTCCGATCTCTAATTATTATACATGTATTTTGCAAAATTTCGAATAAAATATTGATATAGTACATATTTATGGCATCTCTAAATTTATCTTGACATTATTTAAAATTTTGACAATAATTTAGTTGTGTAACTATCACTTAAACTTTACATATTTTTGCATATTTTAATAAAAGTTCGACAAAATTTCATCGAATTTTTGAAACAAATATGCGCATATAATAGATACAGTTTCCTGGTGCATATAATTCTCAGCTATAGTTACATAACATCTACTTTTAAGCATACTTAACATTTTTATCGCAATTAATGTCTTTTTAAATTCATACAACAAACATTGCCTCAAATGAGTTCTGTTAACAGGCATTTATCTGGTTTTCAAACATATCACGCGCTGAAGGCTACATTATGGTTTTTGCGTACCTATATTGAGTATTAGGTTCGCCTAATTTTAATCCCATCACGAGAATTTTGACAACGGTGATCAATACTTTATGTCTATTTTCTAGAAAACAAAATTAAAATGTACTTTTCGCCTAATATTGATTATTAATGATCTTATATAAATTTAATTTATATACAGATATAGTAGTTCCAAGGGTAAACTGAATCTATTATTTAATGTAAAATATAGTGTTTCTATAATGTGGCAATTGTCGCAGGTTGTTTCATTTTATTCTAACAGCAAATAAAAGGACCAATTTTGTACGATCACTATTAGCGAACTACCACACATTTTTACTAAAACAAACGTCAGATGTTACGTTAGGATTTATACTAAACAGTACCACTAGGCGCTATAAGATGGTACGCGTAGTATTTTCTTAAAAAAAAAGTAGTCCGTTTTATTCTATGCAAATATGTATAAGAACAATTTATTACATTTATTGTACTTTTTTTTTGTATTTATGGCAATTTCTCTAATGATTTTAAACACTTTCCTTGATTCTTTCTAACTAAACTCTTTCTCGAGTAAGAAATTTTTACAAAAACATATATAGGCTTATTCAAAAGTAAGTTACATTTTGAAACTGCTTTAATTTCCTTATAAAGTAAAGTATACACAAATTAAAAACTGATTTTTATTCGTAAAACAATGGGGTAGGGGGTTTACTACAAAGCAAATCACTTCAGTGCAAATTTTGAATATGTCCGCCATCTTGTTCTTCAACAAGCAGCCTTTCTTCTATACTGTGGACAACATCGTGGAGTAAATTAACTGGAATTGCTACCACTTGTTGTGAAATTGATTGGATAGTGGTAGGATAACTTAAAAAAAATATTTTCTTTATGATAGCCCCATAGCCAATAATCTGCCGGAATAATATCTGGAGAACGCTCTGTTCAAGGATTGAAAAAATTTCTGCTTATGACAATTGCCAAAAGTTTTAATTAACAATTGCATGAAGATGATATTGTCAATATCGTAATTGTGCAATCTTGGGATATCATAATTTCGCAGCATGGTAAAATCTCTCCTGCAACTGTAACTGTTTTTAATTGCTCGTTTTGATTTTCCTTATAAAAGTATGGTTCTAAAATGAATCGGGATGTGAACCCAATCCACACAGTTACTTTCAAATCATGAATCCCTTGCTCAATTACAATATGCGGATGATTTTCCGACCAATTGTGCGTATTAACACCCTCACTCAGTTGAAAATGTGCCTCGTCGTTATCCAGCCACTGCGGAGTTTGTCGAATTTGTGCTAATACACAAGAGCAAAATCATACATAACTGGTTTATTCGTTTCTTTAAGTTCAATTAAAACTTGCATTTTATACGGATACATTTTTAGATGTCTTCTGAAAATTCGCCAAACCGTTGTGTAACTTATTTGGAGACGTTCTGCAGCTTGATTAAGGCTACATATTCCGTTGTTATTATTTCCGGATCTTTCTTCAGTCTCACTTAAAACTTCAGTAGCAGTAATATAATTCGCTACTGTAGGTCTTCCAGATTTTGTTTTATCAGTAACGTAATCAGTTTCTTCAAATTTACGGATTAGCTTGCGGTAAGCCTATAAACTGCACGGGTCGTTTCTCAAGTTATTGTTTCTTCCTAATTTTCTTATACCCGCTACTAAACTTCTTGCAGATTCATAGTAGCACTGAACAAGACATACGATTTTGCAACGTCAAAACTCAAAACCATTTTTCACAGGGTGAATGTCTGTCAAATTCAGTAAGAAAAGCTCACATTTCCATTTTTATCAACAAACTTGTTGCCATGGTAACGGAAATAAAAAATATGAACGACGAGTAAACCCCATTATTTTATGAATAATGTATTTTTTTGTGTGTACTTTACTATTTAACAAAACGTCGGCAATTTCAAAATTTCTACTTTTGAATAACCCTTGATACCCAGATAAAATATTATTATGTCTCTTCTACTTACTTTAACTCAATTACGTTTTTTGGAGAGACCAGAGAGAGGGTTATTCAGTCAGAGTTATATGGGTATTCAATTGTTCTACTTTCAATATTCAACTAATTACTACTTTTACGGAAAACTTGAGGAGTTTATCACAAGCTTTTTGATCGTATTTCTGTTCATGAATCTTAGATAAAAGTATATTCGTGTTTTTTAAATATTTTATCTTAGTAATTATAGATATACAGACTGTCCCGTAAAAAACGCCAACATTCATAATTCCGTTATTTATTGTCCGGTTTTATTTAAACAAAAAGTAAATTTAATAGCATCAAAAACACTATAAGATAGCCGTGTTTTATTTGTTTTCATTTGTTTTCATTAATGTCAAACGACAGTCAAGTTTTTTATTTTAAATGGCAACATATATATTTTTGGCTATATTCGGATTGTATTTTTTTTTCTGAATTCAACGATGTTTATTTTTGATAAACGTTTATTGCAAAAAAAAAAACTTTATAAATTTCATCTTTGTCTTCCATTATTTATAAATATTCGAATGTATCATGAAACATTTGAAATGTAAGTATTATAAATATTATTATAAGAAACAAAACACTTTACAATAAATGTTGAAATTGCCCGCCACCTTGTTTAACACATATCGCACATCTCCTAATAATAAAAAATTAAAAAAAAACTTTATAAATTTCATCTTTCATTATAGTAGACTTGGCCCAGTCCACTAGCATTATGTCAATGTGCCTTAAGTGTCAGTTTGACTTTATTAAGTTTTGTGTATTATCCTGTTTGAACGTTTTGCCGCAACAAAAAGCGTATTTTCGTTAAAAATGAATAACAATGAATTAACGGACATGTTACAAGTGTTCTTTGATTGTAATAAAAATCGCCTTCAAGCAGTTCGTCGGTACAGTGCTCGTTTTTCGGACAGGAAAGTTCCAGGTTCGAAAATATTTCAGAGAATTGAAAAGAATTTAAGAAATTATGGATCATTTACCAAACCAAAAACACAAAAACGGAAATTCTCCGAAGATAAGGAATTAGATGTTCTTCTTGCAGTACAGCAAAATTCACGAACTTCGATTCGCGAAATTGCACATAATATTGGGGTATCAAAAACTACAGTTCATGGTATTTTAAGAAAACACAAACTTAAACCGTACATAGCTCGAAAAGTTCATGCATTAGAACAAAATGATCCTGGCCGAAGAATCCAGTTTTGTCGTTTTTATTTAAATGCATTAGAACAAGACCCGAATTTTTACAGAAGGATAATTTGGTCTGATGAATGCACTTTTAGCAACAACGGTATTTTTAATAGAAACATACATCGACAGTGGAGTGCAGACAATCCGAGATTTGTAATTGAAAATAATTTTCAAAGACGTTTCAACGCAAATGTTTGGTGTGGCATTTTAGGTGATCAATTAATTGGGCCATTTTTCATAGATGGTTGCGTAAATCAAGAAAAGTACTACACTTTATTACACGAAAATCTCCAAAACTTGTTAGATGAATTACCTTTGGCAAATTTAAATAGAATATTTTTTCAACAAGATGGGGCTCCCGCGCACAACGCCAGAGTAAATACTGATTTGTTGAACACCCAATTTGGAAATAGGTGGATAAGAACATCCGGTCCTATCGAGTGGCCTGCGCGTTCACCGGATCTTACGCCCCTCGATTTTTGGTTGTGGGCTTATCTACAAGATCGAGTTTATTTAACAACTCCAGAAAATGTTGACATTTTAAGACAAAGAATTATTAACACTTGTCAAGAAGTACCTGCCGCTTGTCTTTTAAATGCGACCTTTGGAGTAATTAGGAGATGTGCGATATGTGTTGAACAAGGTGGCGGGCAATTTCAACATTTATTGTAAAGTGTTTTGTTTCTTATAATAATATTTATAATACTTACATTTCCAATGTTTCATGACACATTCGAATATTTATAAATAATGGAAGACAAAGGTGAAATTTACAAAGTTTTTTTTTTGCAATAAACGTTTATCAAAAATAAACATGTTATACATCGTTGAATTCAGAAAAAAAAAACCAATCCGAATATAGCCAAAAATATATATGTTGCCATTTAAAATAAAAAACTGGACTGTCGTTTGACATTAATGAAAACAATTGAAAACAAATAAAACACTACTATCTTATAGTGTTTTTGATGCTATTAAATTTACTTTTTGTTTAAATAAAACCGGACAATAAATAACGGAGTTATGAATGTTGGCGTTTTTTACGGGGCAGCCTGTATAATGAAATCAAACGTGTTTGTTTGGGAGGAGCGGCCTGGTAATTAAACAATATTTAATAGATAGTTACGTTTCGGTAATATGTATATTACCTTCTTCAATTGAAATTTTCATTAATTTAAATTAACGAAAGTATATTTTTGTTGATTTATCTACTTAGATTAAACATTATTCTGCTAAATTAAAATTACACTGGATTTACATACTAAATACTAAAATTAAATATGGGTTTGCGTATTAAAACTGATAAGTAAAGACCGTCACTTAGGTAGGCAAGCAGCGGCGTCATTGCGATGGCTTTACTGAAATAAAAGTGCGCGTTATTTAGAAAAATGCTTTCCGTTCGAATTGCACCTACGCGTATTCGTAAATACATCTATAAACAACTTTACACTAAGTACTCATATAGCACCCAATGCGCTGGTAAAATGAGTCTTATGCCTCAGTGAGCTGACGAGGTTGGCGGTCTTTACTGATTAACTAATAGTAAATGTTACTTGTTTGCGTTGATATAGTTTTTGATTTTTGATTTTGCTAATGATTATTAATAAAATCATAGAACAAAAACTGTATCAACGTTATAATACAGATAGAATAAATACTGAAAAATCTAAGAAAAAGATCCCTAGAACTACTTATAAATGTGTCCCAATACCTTATACAGGCTGTCACATAAAAAACGCCCCAAGCTATGACTGTTATATTTCGATTTTCATCAGACAGGTACCAAATGAAATTGTTTAATGAGTACTATGTTTGAGGCTACATTTACTTTTTTTCAGCACCATCTTCAATTCCTAGCGATTGTCAATTTTTTTTCAAACTGCACAGTATATATTTTTTTGCATAATTAGATAGAGATTTTTTTTCTGAATCGATTCATGTACAATACATTCATTTTAAGTGCAAATTTAGTAGAGAAAAAAATAATTAGAACGCTTACCAAACATAAGTGAAATAATCCTTCGCCGATATGTAACTAATTTTAATCCACAATGAAAAACAAATAACAAAACTAAAAAGTAAATTCAAAACTGAAAAATTTTAGATGTGTTCGAATTTACTACCATATGTTATATTCAATACAATACTGGCATCCCCTTATAACACCATGGCATTTAATACCAATTATTAGGTGTTTTCCAACAAGTTTCAATTATTCGGTTTCGTAAATCGTTTACGTTCTGTGGCACTGTTAAATAAACTCGATCTTGGAGATATCCTCAAAATCAAAAATCTGGAGGCGTAAGATCAGGTGAACGCGCGGCGCGGTCCAACAAATAGGTCCATATGTGCTAATCCATTGTTCATTAATATTTCTATTCAACCAACCAACATTTATTCGGGCATTATGGGGAGTAAACACCGTCTTGTTGAAAATTTACTTCGCACGGTTCCCCAAGCGGTAATTCATGCAAAAAATCTATCCGATACACGAAGCTTCGATAAAAAATGGCCAATCGAGCGGTCTCCAAGTAGGCCACACCAAACATTACAGCTAAAACGACGTTGAAAATTATTGTCTACAACATATCTAGGGTCTTCTTGGCTCCATTGGCGATGAATGCTGCAATTAAAAATTCCATAATTAGTGAAAGTACATTACTCTCCGAATAATTTTGCGATAAAACCGCGGGTCTTGTTGCAAAGTTGTTAAGTAAAGACTACAAAACAGCGTTCCTGGAATTGGATCACTTTCTTCTATTCCTTGCACTTTTTCGGGCAATATATGGCTTAAATTTGTGTTTTCTAAGTACTGCAGGCGCAGTATTTCGGGACGTACCAACTATGTTCGCAACTTTACGAACAGAGGTTTTGGCATTTTCTTCAACAGCTAACAAAACGTCCAGTTCTACGTTTTCAGAAAATTTCCTGAGCACTACTTTCGGTTTCTTGAATCATCCAAATCTTCTTCAATTTTCTTCAAGTCGTCTAAACTGACAAATGACTTAGAGAATATACGGACAGTGTTTTAATAACGTATTGCACATCAAGAGATTCGGTAAGAAGATCTCTATCCAGTGATGCTAAAAAAAGTTGATAATCTCTATAAAATGAAGGTTGCGTTGAAAAATAGTAAACATAGCCTTCATTCATCTAACCATTTTATTTCGTAGCTGTCTTATGAAAATCAAAATGTAAATAACAGAGTTACAGCTTGCTGCGTTTCTTCGTGTGACACCCGGAATAAACAACCTACCAGAAAAAATAAACAGGATCTTAGTATCATATAACATATAAGTACCATTAAAAATACCCACATTAAAGAAAACACACTCACAAATTTTTAAACAATACTAAAGCTCTAAAAAACACATCGGGCAAGCCCGATTTAATTTCGAACAAGCCACTATCACTACATCCGAGAAAAATAACAAAGCCAAAAGTATATTAGAAAGCATCTACAAACGAAAAAATTAAAATTCCATACATGATAGAACCAATATAAATAAACTCTCAACAATGTATTTGCCCATCATATAAACCCTCCATGGGCGATACTGCAACCATTTTTGTCCTTTACCAAAAATAGAACACCAGAGTTTTGGAATATTGTGAACATAATTAAAAAATTTTAGCGATAAAACAGATGTCACCCTAAACACACACTCAATCAAACTACATTTACATATAGCTAATCAATTTAATACGTACACCTATATTTTAGTTTTAATATGTAAATTCAGAGTAACTTTAATTTAGTAGAATAATGTTTAATGTAAGTAGATAAATCTACAAAAATGTGCTTCCACTAATTTAAATTAGAAAAAATTACAGTTTCAAAAAGGTGATACACATATTATAGAAACGTAACTATGAATTAAAAATTGCCGCTATCCCCCAAAGAAAGACTTTCACGATGTTACGGTTTATTTAATACGGCCAATAAAATTAAGACATTGTTTCTAAATTAGAAAGCTAAAGCTAAAGTTGTTAAAACGTCCTTGGACTGGTCGCCTTTTCAACGAGTTCTTCCTTATCTTCTTGTGGAGCTTTTCGTATGCACAGTAATATGAAAATTGTCATGCCATAAATGATTTACACGTCGAATAAAGTATACCCATATACTTTATTCGACGTGTAAATCATTTATTACGAGGTTTAGTTATTTAAAATTATTTAAAGCAGAAATTGTTTCAAGTATGCTCTCCAAAAACGTGGTGGTGTTGATAAAATACCTGTCCCACTTACTGCGAAATTCTCAAACAATATGCATTTTTTTTTAAATCCGATATCTTAGAAATTATTGAAAATGTATCAAAGTGGATTTGTGTTATCTAATTTATGGTAAAATATATACTTATTTATTTTTAATTAGGTGATTAAGCACTTTTATAAACGGTTTTTACAAAAAGATATTTTTATTGTATTTTTCTATGAAATTACAATACTATTTTTTGGCCTATATCGGCATTTTACGTATTTTACGTGACTGAATCGAGGTAAAAGGTGTGCAGCATGTGTACAACTTTAGCACAAGTAAGGATAAAATTACAAACAATAGTAAAATCCAAACCAATATCTTAACTACAGCGTCACTATCTAGATTTTATTTATCGTTTCACCCCCAAGTTATAACTAAGACAATTGAATTTAAAACAAAATATAGGAATTATGATTAGCAATAGCACGGGTTCCTGTTCAACATCCAAAAGAAAAAATGGACGATGTTTGGATTAAGCTACAAGCATGTTAATGTCGTTTCAATTATATTTCATTTTTTAAAACTCTTCTGATAGATAGACAACAACACGAAAAATTGTATTTATTCGATTAAAATTATAATTTATGTCAGTCCACGTCTAATTTTCTAAATGAACCTTCGATTCCAAATATATCGTTGGCTGTTTTGGGTTTTCCTATTCTTCTCGATTCATCGGATACATATTGATAATCATCTTTATACCAATCGGCATAGTCTTCCACTTTCTTTTTCCAATAATCTGTAAAGATATACACATATCCTAACAATATAAATATTTTTTTATTTAAGATGTATTACCAATTAAATTTTGAATAGGTCCAGCATCTCCTCCATATTCTGAGGGCAATATAGACTTGGGAATATATTTATACATTTCCTCTATCCTGTTAGTGTTGTGAACATTCAACTAAATAAAATTAAGGGCTGGATGTATTATACAATTGAGAATATATAATTATTTTATATTGTCTGCCAATAAAATATAAATTTAATAAGCAAAACTATATACAGACTTACCCTTTGCTGTATTTTATCCTTCATCAATGGTTTAATAATACCTAATACTGTATCGAAAAAAGAAGGGATGTTAAAAAAATGCATTTCTTTGGGTCTACTTGGATGAGCTTCTTGAAAGTAGGTCATAGATTTTTTGGTTACGGATGGACTCATTTGGGCCATATGCACCATACTCAATCCTGTCATGTCTAGAAATAGCACCAAACCACAGACTACGAACTGGTCATCCTCCCTGACAAGAATGTCGGATATCATAAGATTTAGTTTAAATAACGTTTCTAGTTTGGTATTGCCATCAGCAGTATTTACTCTGAAGAGTATTATCCTTGGAGCATCCGGCGCTGCAGTCTTGATTAGAGGTAAAACTGCACTAGAATTGCAAATTCCATAAGAATAAAGTTATGAATGAAACTTATTTTTATTTACCCAACTTTTAAGAGCGCTTGGATATCTTTGTCAAAAGGGTCGCGATTTGAAAAAAATTCTGGCAACATTACCTTTAATGTATGATGTGAATCTAATTTCGCTTTAGTCTTTTCTAAACTAAATTTACACCCTCTTAAATATGTTAAAATAAATTGGTCATCTAAAATATTCGAAGAAAAATATTTTTTAAAAATTCAAAAATAATAAACTTACCTAATCTAGAGTTCAAATGCGGCTGTCTCTTCAACCATTCCTTAATATATTCTATGTCATCTTGTATTCGATTTGGAGTTTCATTTAGTTCCGCGATTGATTTAGCTTGTAATTCTTTAGATAGAGGCCGTAAAGTCATTTTTAAAATTCGGCAAATAACTGAAAATTACTAACGAAAGTTAGCTATGGACAACCAATATCAACACTGCGTTTATATTACTCACGGACGACTAACAGATTATATTATCTTTTATGATACGTTTTGATACCTTTATCTCACCTGCTAGAAATCATTAAAACCAAAAATCAACTAATCACACCTGAACACACAATATCGAATACTAAATATAAATCATGATTTATTAAAACATGTATGTTGTCAAATTTATATTTTTAAAAATAATATTTGGCTAATATTTATTATGAAAAGTTTGATATAATGGCGATAAAGAAGATATCTGTTATTTGTAGTTGACTGAATATAGGGTTGCCTGCATTACGGTCCTTTATTCGGCCGAATCATCTAATTAAATATAGATGCTTTCTACTAATCTTAGTGGATTAAGACACCAAGTTTAATTTTCTAAAAATAAATTTCAATAGAGTCTTTGAATAAAGAGTTGCCTATTTTGAAGTTGTGACTGGAATGGTTTATTGAATTCGTAGAATTTGAGAATATTATACTATAAATAGGTATCCACATAGCTATTCCATATATCCCTATAACACAGCACTTATTTTGAAAGTTTTTAACTTACTTTTACTTACCTACTCGGAAGTCTCTTAGATTATAAATAGGGTGCAAGGGGGCACATTCAACCACCTGCTCTAAATCCTCTCAGTATTTGAATTTAGCGTCGAAAGAATTCTCATTTGTTCGTCATTTTCTATAAACACTGCCAGTGTAGTTTGGTTGTCATATTGTGATTATTGCAAGAGTGAAATAAATTAGTGCTGTTTTGATGAATTAACAGTAACTTGTATTTCATAACTTCGTGTCTAAATCTATGATGTTATGGAAACTAGATATTTATTTCTATTTTCGGCGGTAAATATTATTAGACATCACTGTGTCATGGGGGTTGTAATCTAAAAATAATGATTATAAAGGTTGCATTTAATTTTTCAGATCATGTAGGCATGTATTCAACCACTAGAAGTGGGGTATTTTCAATCAAGTGGTTGAATGTGCCCCTAATGATAATTATGCTGTAGAGGTTATATTGAACCTAAAACTGTGTTTAAATATAAAGGTTTTATTCCAGATGGTACGAAATTATAAAAAAGAAACAAACTGAACAGAAGTACGTGAAAATAGTATTAGAAATGCGATTAAAGAGGTATTACATAACAGAGAATGGCTAGTAGAAATTTCAATTTGAGAAAAAGTACACTACATTCTATAATTCACAAATTAAAGATAAAGTACCTACCAGGACTGATAACCCTTTACAATAATGATTCCGCCAACGAAAGTGATTCTGAGGGAAAAGAAAATCTTTACTGCAGCAAATACAATGTCTTTCCGGTGTTCACAAATGAACAGGAAAATGAGTTGTTGAAATACATCCAGACATATTCAGATATGAACTATGGGTTAACTTACAAACAAATCAGGGTTTTGGGTTACGATTATTCAGCAATGCAATGTTCCTGCTCAATGGAGAATTAATAGGATAGCTGAAATTGAATAGCTCAACAGTTTCATGAGGAGAAACAAACATAACATAGCTTTAAGAAAACCAGAAAGTAGGGTTTCAATAAAAGAAGCGTATCAGAATTTTTCTAAAACTATACTTTAGTATTAACTAAACACAAGTTCAATCCTAGCAACAATATTAGAAGGCCAAGAAGGGAAATATTAGAAACGGAAGGTATATAGTTTTTATGGACACGTCAAAAAAAAAATCCTCTAGAAAAAATCGATCATGCCTGGGAGAGGCGTAAACAAATTCAGTGTGAACGAAATCAGAAACGACTTCTAATTTTTCCTGATAATAAAGTAGCACAGACTACAAAGAAATTAAGAAGGAAAATGAGCACAAGTAGTTAGGATACTGGAGAGTCTGTTGTTCTGGAATCGGATGAAATTTCGGATGATTTTAATGATGTAGAAAAGGTACATCTTATAACAGACGATGACCAAATACATCATATTGACTTCGTTCTGGTAAAGTTTGCCACAAAAATGACAGCAGTTTATTACGCAGGAAAAGTCCTGCAAACCTTAACGAATTTCAAATCAAGTACTTGCAATGTAAGTTTACAAATTTTATTATCCCCTAGTCATAACATATCTGCAGTTGATCGTTCTGGTCTTGTTTCGAAGTTACCAGCACCTAATTCAGCTAAAACTGACAGAACTTTTTCTCGGCTAACTTTCTACATCAACGTATCTTCGTATAATGTTAAGTAACTAAATTTTCATAATACAATTTTATGTTACGTTGTTCTCCATGCGAGTCCAATAATGTTATTTTAGATAGGAACCTAGTAAAGTAATTATTATACAAAATACAATGAAGTTTTCGTACACTGAGATCTTGGTTGAAAATGTCCTACAGAGCGGTTGAATGTAACTTATCGCGGGGCACTATCAACCATTTGGAGATATTTTTTGAGATGCAAATTTTTACAATTCAAAATAAGTTTAGAAACATCTTCTTATTAGCAATGGTAATGAGAAAGTATGGACTTCGTTAGCTCAAGGCAAAAGAGGACCATTTTTCAATAAATATTCTTCCACTAGCCACTTTTACATGAATAAATGTATGGGTAAACAACATAAAAGTATATTTAAATGAAACAATACGCGGAGGACAAAACAAACGCTAACTTTAAAAATTCTTTTAATCAATAAGTTTATAGTTTTGAGTAACTTCTGAATTTAAGTAATCTTACCAATGCATTTTATGGTATCCTTGGGTTTTCTGAAGCGCGTCAGTTATTTTTTGGGCAGAGGGTGTAGCTTTTTGCCTAATCTGGCGCAAACATGCTTTTAAACTACAAATTAAGTAAAACATCTTGGCTCATTGCATCTAAATCAAAGCTTTTATTACAAAGCAGAATACTGTTATACAAAGTCATGGTGAAACGGATTTGGCCAAGCAGAATTCTCTGCTGCTGCTGCTGCTGCTGTATATGATAATGAATGTTCAACAGTTCGCGAGAAATGAAACAATAAGTAGAAATCTGCAGAACGAGAATGTTCAAGATGAAATTAAAAACTGTAATGCGGGATATATTATTCGCTTGAATAATGATATGAAAAATCCAAGGCAGCATATGTCATATTTTCACACAGATTTTTGTCGAAATTATAGTTGCAAGATTTATAAAAATAGTGACAAAAATCTACGAATAGGTTTCTTGTTTACGTATTTAATTAGTTATATTCTCCTGCAAGTCATGAGTGGCCAAAGAAAATATCATGTCTGAGAACACATTGCTCCTCTCATACCATTTGATCATATATTTCTACCCTCTATAGATCGTTCCAACCTCCGTATTCAGTATGGGATATAATAGCAACTTTTATCTCTTACTATCCTTAGTTGCTGTCATTAACGCTATCTTTACTTCCGGTTGCTATGTTGCAACTTATTGACATATGCTGTCGGCATCGACAACAGTATCTATCTGTCTATTAATATCAACTGTCAACCGTCATCGCCCTACTTTTCAAATATTTCGTTAAATTGTTAATTTGTTTATATAGTTGTACAAATTGTTCTTTTCCGAACACTTCTATCTTTTTCAAGCGTGCACAGGGTAATATGGGTATTTTTATTGATTTTTATAAACGTTGTAACATAGTATAAATGTAATTACAGTTTTCACTGCATTAATGGAGCCTGTAGGAAGAAAACGGCGCAAAGGAGACAAATTTAGCCGTAAGGAGAAGTGTATGATTGCAAATGTTCTCAATTACATATTTCAATAAATCAATGAATGTGAGTGTTGCCGTTCAAGAAGCAAGTAAAGCTTTGGGTATCTCAGACCGTGCAATATATCATGTAAAACAGGAGCAACGAACTGGTTTATTATCAAGTCCAAAAAAACCTAAAAAAAAGGAAAGGCATACAACTAAATGATCGACTACATACATATGATGAGAACACGCAAGCAGCTATTCGACGTAAAGTGCAAGGCTTTTTTATACAGAATATGCCACCTACATTAAATACAATTCTTGCTGCTATCAATGCTGATGATGAACTTCCTAACTTCAGTCGAACAACTTTACATAGATTGTTACACGATATGGGTTTCGAATTTAAAAAAGTAGGACGAAATATAATACAAAGAATTCAAATAAATTTTACCTCAAAGTAGCCCTTGGAAATTATGATTATGTCTTAGCTTGTTACTAATTTTAATAGGAATTTTGTTGGTTATGAGATGAGATATTTGATTGAAATGACAAATGTCAAAATAATAAAACGAACATTTTTAAGTGAATGAAATATGTTTATTTCCAACAAACAAGCAAAATTTTATAAAAATTGTTCAAAGTGTCTTCTTCTAATGGAGGAAAAAGTGTTTTGTAGTATCGCATTGTCAATTCCATTAATTCTTTCAGCAATTCTAATTTGAAGGCCTGCAAGATCAGGTATCTGTACTTGATAAATTGAGTTCTTTAAGAATGGCCATAAAAAGAAATCACATGGGGTAATGTCACAAGATCTTGGTGGAAATTCATGTTCAGTGTTTAAACTTATCAACCGATTTTGAAAAAATTGCTGCAGAATATTAATTGTTTCACCTGCTGTGTGTGCCCTAGCTCCGTCTTGTTGAAAGTAACCCTGTGTTATTTCTTCGTCGTCAAGCTGTTCGATAAATGACATAATAATTTCTTGTCGATACCTTTCTCCTGTTAAGGTTCCGTTAAAAAAATAGGGCCAATAATTCTCCTTCGACTAATCGCATACCATACACCAATTTTCTGCGGATGAAGTCCGGTTTCAACAAAAAAATTATGTGGTTTCTCATTAGTCCACATCCTCATATTTTGTGAATTCACATATCCATTCAGATAAAACCATGACTCATCAGAAAAAAAGGTTTTGTCAAGAAAGTCATTATCAAAATTATTTAAGAACCACTGACTAAACGTTATTCTTCTGGGATAGTAGATTTCCTTGATTTCTTGATAACAGGTCATGTGATATGGAAATAAATGTAAGTCCTTTTTCAAAATTGTATGACATGTGCCAATTGACACACCCACTTGTGATAATGCTCGTACGGAAGTTCTTGGTGCATTATTTATAATTTCTCTTACATTATTAACTAGCTCTTCTGTACGCTTTTTCGCCCGACCTGCGCCTTCTTTCTGTTTAACACTCCCTGTTTCTCTGAAAACCATAACGGAATGTGTCACTGTGTGCCGAAAACTGTCATAATCAAAGATGACGTTAGGGAACTCATTTCTAAATTCTTCTAAACAATCTTGAAGAGAATACTGCCATTGTCCGTCAATCTTACGTCCGTTTCGAAAATAAGATTCTAGCATGAATGATTTGTGTTGTATAGTAAAAACCATGTTAAATCAATTTTAAATTACAAATCAATTTTTGTCAACTATGCATCTGTCTAATTGACAACTAATGCAAATTTAAATTATTAATAATCATACGTTTTTAAAGGAATGGCCTACTAGAGGCAAAGCATATTTGAACGCTTTTTATAAAAAGATATAAATATAAATATAATAGGAAAAATATACGTATTTGTATGATTCCAGTTCTTTTTGTTACAAAAGTGGAAACTATTATTTGTTAAAGAATCATCATCGTTTTTAATTTAATAAATTGCATAACATCCCAATATCGAAGTAAATATTCACTGTACGTTGCATAGATATCGTTTATATGTATATTTGTTTAGAAATGTGTAGTATTGTTAATAAATATTGAAATACAGCTATTTTCCTTGTAGTATTCTTTCCTATAATTTTACGTGCAGCGAATTCGCTATGCAGTCTGTTAAAATTTAGTTACTTTAATAAAATAATAAGCAAAATGTCATATGAATCTCAATAATTTTGCACCTTCAACGCTTCAACGTCAAAAAGCGTAAATAAAGGTTATGATTTGATCGCGTGAAATGTCAAATAATTAACCGAAAATGGTAATGTACAGCTGGATGATTTGGCAACCATGAAACAAATTCCCATAAGACGTATACTGAATACGGAGGTTGGAACGATCTATAGAAGGCAATGACATTTTTCTTTTTTAAACTTAAGTTGGTACCATAATTTAAGTTAACTTATTTTGCAGCGTGTGTGTGATATAGGTTATTTTATACTGATGACAGATTAAGTTTTGTCATTTTGACAAATAATTACATACAAACGTTTCAGTTGAAAAACTAAAAAGTTTAATAATAAAAACAGCTACAATAAATGTTCAAAGTGAGCTGCTTCATTTTCTATGAATAGCGCAACTCTTCGTCTCATATTATTGAAGGCATTCCTTAAATTATGTTGTGTAATTTCCTCACAGACATTTCGGATAGCATTAGTTAGTTCTTCAATTGTATGTGGACGATTCGTAAATACTCTATTTTTTAGATGTGGATAAATGAAATAGTCCATAATTGTTAAATCCGGAGATCGTGGTGGAAAGTCTACTATTCGATTATTAAAGAATTCATGCAATAATTCCATCGTTTCTCTTGTCTTATGGGCTGTTGCATTATCTTGCTGGAAATATCCCTCGCGGAGCTCATCATCATGTAATTGATTTACAAATGGTAGCAATAAATTATTACGATATCGTTCTGCATTTAACGTATTATTAAAGAATATTGGACCAATAATCCGTCTACGAGAAACTGCAAGCCAAACGCCTATTTTTTTGTGAATGCAAGGGTGTTTCAAGAATTTCATGTGGATTTTCACTAGACCAGATGCGCATTGTTTGTTTATTTATATATCCTGATAAATGAAACCATGCTTCATCGGACCAGAAGGATTTGTCAAGAACGTCATCGTTATTAATCGTACCTAAGAACCACTGACAGTAATTAACTCTGGTTACATGATCGATTGGTAAAAGCTCTTACACGCAATGAAATTTGTATGGAAATTTTTGTAAGTCTTTTTTAAGGATTCTCTGGCAGGTACCATATGACAGTTGTGTTTGTTGTGAAAGCTTACGAATCGATTTCTTAGGTGATTGATTTATTCGTCCCTCAACATCTGCTATATTTTCAACTGTCCGCTTTAGTGGTCTACCAGCACCTGGTTTTCGAGACACAGACCCTGTTTCACGGAATTTAACCACTGACTTTTGAATTAATTGCCGCAAACTGTGATATGTTGTTGGAAAATTTGGAAATTCTGCCCGAAATTCTTCTATACAAGGCTGCAAGGAGTACGACCATTCTCCATTTTCTAATTTTACACCATTCCTAAAGTATGAATCGATCAGAAAAACTTTATGATTTATTGTAAACATTTTTAAGTGTCAATTAATAAATACATTAATGAAAGATGAGTTTTATTTATCAGAACATACACATAATGACAGATGTATTTTATTTGTCACTACCAACACGATATTTTCAAGAAATAATTTCATGGCTTGCTAGAGGGTAAATATAAATGATCATATTGTAAAAAGCGTTCAAATAAATTTTACCTCTAGTAGTCCATGACAATAAAAATGTTTGTCGTAACTTGTACTATTTACATTTGCATCAGTTGTCAATTTGACAGACTATTTATTCTGATGTATACTTAGTTGGAGCTTTTTGAAATTGCTTTGTAATTTAAAATTGATTTAAAATGGTTTTCACTGTTCAACACAAATCATTCATGGTTGAATCTTATTTTTGGAACGGACGTAATATTAACGGACAATGACACTATTTTCTTGAAGAATGCTTAGAGGAATTTAGAAATATGTTTCCAAACTTCGTCTTTGATTTTGATAGTTTTTGGTACACAGTTAAATATTGCACTAAGGTTTTCAGAGAAACAGAGAGTGTTATACGGAAAGAAGACAGTGGCCGTCCGAAAAAATGTACGGAAGAGCTAGTTGACGATGTAACGCAAATTATGAATGATACACCAGGAACATCCATACGAGTATTCTCTCCACGAGTGGGTGTTTCAATTGGCACTTGTCATACAATTTTGAAAAAAGACTTACATTTATTTCCATATCGCATGGCCTATTATCAAGAAATCAAAGAAATTGACTATCCTAGAAGAACAACATTTTGTCAGTGGTTCTTAAATAATTTTGATAATGACATTCTTGACAAAATTTTTCTCAGATGAATCATGGTTTTATCTGAATGGATATGTTAACTCACAAAATATAAGGATGTGGAATACTAAGAAACCGCATGACTGTTATGTTGTTCATCCACAGAAAATTGGTGTATGGTGTGCGATTAGTCGAAGGAAAACCATTGGCCGTATTTTCTTTAAAGGAGAAAGGTATCGACAAGAAATTATTATGACATTTATTGAACAGCTTAATGAAGAAGAAATAAATCAGGGTTACTTTCAGCAATACGGAGCTAGAGTGCACACAGCTTGTGAAACAATTAATATGATACGGAAATTTATCAAAATCGGTTGATAAGTTTAAACATCGAACATGAATTTCCAACAAGATCTTGTGATGTTAACCCCTGTGATTTTTTTCTGTGGCCTTTTTAAAGAACTCAATTTTTTGGGTACAGATACCTGATCTTGCAGACCTTCAGATCAGAATTGCTGAAATAATTAACGAAATCGACGATATGCTACTACAAAACGTTTTCTCCTTCATTAGAAGAAGATGTTAGAAATGTCTCGAACAAGGTGGTGGCCACTTTCAACAATTTTTATAAAATGTTACTTGTTTGTTGCAAATAAACGTATCTCATTTAGTTAAATATTTTAATTTTATTATTTTGACATTTATCATGTCATTCAAATAGTTCATAACCAACAAAATTCATATTAAGAACTTAAGTAAAAAGCTAAGATATACGTATAATTTCCATGGGCAACTGCGAGGTAAAATTTAGTTGAACGCTCGTTATTATTATAACAGCAGCTAGAAAATTTACTCAATACTCCAATAGTTATTGTATTAAGAATTTAAAAAGAATAATAATAATAATAATTTATTAAATGCCCAACAGATATTATCCAGAACTGGGCAAAAAAAGTATAGTATTTAATACATATGAGCAAGTATATATAATATGTAAACATAGATACATATATAAATACGTATGCTTAAACAAAATGAGAAAAACGTATGACAATCACGGCAAATCCATTCCCAGCATATTCAAATTCTGTGGCGGATGCACCATAGGCGCCTTTAACAATGTGTTCGTCCTTGCTGTAGGAATATGAAGTAATTGCGTTAATCTTGATTCCAAACGTGCCACAAGAAAATAAACTTTGGACAGCAAGTCAGGTGACTCTACCTTACCAGTAACGATATTCCGCATAAATATAGCGCTAGTGGTCTTTCTCCTTTCTGAGCGTGAAAAGATGCCATGTCGTTCAAGTAACTCGTCGTAATTAATTCCACGCACTGGATAGCGTCCATCACACTTAAAGGAAAGGTATTTCAAAAATTTGCGCTGGATTCGCTCTAGTAGATTAATCTGAGCACAGTAGAAAGGATACCAGGCTATTGATGTATATTCTAGCTTTGAAATTACGTGAGCAAACAAAAGAGTCTTAATGGTATCGATGTTACTAAAATATTTGCATGTAGGAATAATAAATCCAAGAGATCTAGAAGCAGCAGCTGTGACGTTAAAGACATCATCCGAAAACGTATATTTTTCATCATATCTAACACCCAAATCCTTAATCGAAGACTGACGAGAAATCTCAACATTATTAATAGTAATCAATTTCAGTAATTTTTCTAGAATAAGACACCAGAAAACACTTATTTGTTTCCTTATCAATTTTAAGTTATTACTAGAGACCGGACACGAGAGGTTGATAACTCATCGCCACGAGCGTAATATTGAACATTTGTATTTTTAAAGTTTTTAATTTTATTTATATAATTATACTTATAATAATAAAGCGGGTATATACACGGCTACAAATTACGAAATATATTTTTATTTGTTCATTTTGTAGTTCAAATTGAATAAAGGAGTATTAATATTTACTAGAAATACTTTCTCAAGGTTCTCTTCTGTAAAACTTGTTCTCTTTGAATGAAATACATTCTTGTAAATAGAAAACGTCCTTCTACATCGCAATAGGTGCATACTGGAAATATTCTTTTATTTCAACGTACTTAGCAGTTAGATTTTGAGGAATTGTCCCCATACACAATTTCCGCAATATTATTATATCTGGATTTCTATTAAAAACTGCGTCAAACTTTTGCCGAAGGCCGCATCCGAAGTCACTTGGAATATTTTCCAAATTATTAATAGCCACATCTAATGTGGTTAAACCATCTTTTAATTTGAGATTTTGATTCTCAAAGTAAGCAATTAGTTTTGTCAAATTTCCAAAGTGTTCCTGAAGAAAGTACAACTGATTTTTTTAATGTGGAATTTGTGTTAGTTCCTTGCACTCAGAAATACTACGAGCATCGTCATTTAAACATGCAGCGATATTTTGTAAACTATCGAAGTTCTCTGCATAAAAACTAGTAGCTTCCAACCATGTCCCCATCTAGTTATTACTGGGGAGAGAGGCAGTAACAAAGATGGCAGTTTTTCCCTGTAAAGAGCTACTCTCAACGGTGCTTTTCTGAAACCTTCATAAAGGCGGATACAAGTCTATCAACTTCTGGAAAGGTGTCTCTGATATATTCACAGATTCTGTGGAGAACATGTGCTCTGCCTGTTTTTAATATATATGCAGCACTGTCACTGACAAATAAAACATAATATAATACATATAATACATAGAATAATATTTGCGTAAGGTGAATTCATCAGGAACATTTCGACCAGTATATTTTTGGAGAAATATTTTTAAAGTGGGATTGTTAAGTTTATTTAATGGAATATTAGCCGCCATAAAAGTTTCATAGAGTTCTTCATTAAAATTGTTAGATCCCAACGGTTTCAATTTCTGTGCATGTGTTTGCGATGCTAAGTGACTGTGCGTGCGATTTCATGAAATTGTTTAACGATATTTTACAGATTTCGCAATTAGTTTCGGAATCACTGACAATGGACATACAATCAGTATGACCATCAATCCAACTCGCCATTGCTTTACGATGCCGTTCTCGACGTTCTTCCATATCATATCTGAAAAGTAACTTAAACAATGCTCTAGATCTAAATAAATGAAAACTAAAAATGTATGCGTGTGTTATTGAAACTGAACGAAATTCAATGCACACTTACGTCGAAATAATTGAGAGAACACAAAAATTACGATGTAATTAACAGTTAAAACTATGAAAACAAGAAACTAACTCACAGCACTTAATTTATCTCACGAAATATAAACTAATAAATAAAATAAATTACGAAAACCCCACTTCTATCTACGCTAATGAAAACAGAAATTTCAATGTAAATATCCAACAAAAAAGGTCGCAATTGTCGATGAAAACAGATGTGCGCGCTAGCCAGATCAATAATGCATTAATAACTGCGTGATGTACTTACAAATGTTGTAGACTATTTTTATCGTCCATCGTAATGACGACGTCATTTCAACCCGATATGTCCGATCCCTAGTTATTACGCAAACACCAGCTATAGATTTCGTCAGCATTTGTTTGCAACACGTTAATATCCACCAAAGAGTCAATCCTGTGATAAATCTTAATATCATCAGCATAGGCCAATACCGAACAGTTGATGGGTTTGATAAGGTCATCGATGAAAATATTAAATAAGAGTGGGTCAAGGTTTGACCCCTGCGGTATTCCCGAAGTTGAACAGAAGAGTTTAGACCTGAACCCATTATAATAAACATAATTCACTCTATTTGAGAGATAAGATTGAAATAATATCAGCAACGATCTACTGGTGCCAAAGGAGCTTAGGTTTTTCAATAAAATGCGGTGATCAATTAAATCAAATGCACAGGAAAAGTCCGTGTAAATAATGACCTGCTGGCCACCAGCATCAACAGTCTGAGCTAAAAAGGTAGAGATAACAGCAACGGGTCTATAATTCCGAATGTCAAAACAATCACCCCTTCTTAAAAATTGGTGAGATTCTGGCAATTTTCTAAGAGTATGAAAACACAGACTTTCGAATAGCCAAGTTGAAAGTATAAGCATAATAAGCATAAGGGATCAGCACAAATATAGGCGTAATCCTTTAGCAAAAAGCAAGGAATACCATCATCACCAGTAGTCAACGTGTATTTTAATAATGGTTTGAATAAGGGTATTGATCGACTAATGTTTAATCTACTAATTTTGAACGAAAATAAAAAAAGCAATAATTCCTTTAGAACTCAAAATCCATACAAAAATAGTGCATTATTTATATACAGGAAGTTTTAAATAAATAAAACGCATATAATAAAAAAGAAAACATTTTATTTTCAAGTATCAATGGCCTAGCCTAGAAAATTACTATGTACAGAAATTAACAATAATACATTATAATAATCCACACTGTATATAACAAATGTTGTTATATTAACAATCTCTATAACCTATAAACAAAAACAATACTATGTTATAGTAGCGTATCACATAAAAAAATAGTAACAACGTACAAAAAAAAATTATAGCACCAAGAATTCATACGCAATACTGATAGTGATAAAAGCACTGTCCAGCACTATCAGAAATCCTCAAATAATTTGAGTTCGGAATCTTCTAGTGCTCTCGCTGTCCTAAAATCTACTTCTGGGTATTCGTCGAAATTACTAGTATCCCCTTCGTTGGCAACTTTAGGTACAATTGGTGGCTGGAAAATAAGAAAACATATTTTATAAATGGCAATACCTACAAGAAGAATGCATGAGGAAGTATGGTATGCACTGTATACCTGTACTAAGTTATTTTATTTTGCGCCAAATTTGAAAAACGCATATTTTCAAAATTTGTGCTGCAATTTTTAGTATTTCTTAGTATATTTAAATCATTCTTAAGAATATAACAAATATGCAAAATAAATAATAAGTTTTTTTAATACTTAGAATGTATTAAAATGATTTCTGTGAGTTGAGAATAATATAAATAGTTTTATCTACTCTTTAGCCATTATAATATCTTTAATTATTAAAATATAGAAAGAGTGTTTCTCGAGAATGAATTTAGACAGTAGTCTGTTCAATTTATTTAATTCTTTGCTGTCATATCATTATACTTATGGTTCAATTTCTCTAAAAATTATAATATAAACATTTCGTTTACATTACCTTTAATTTCCTTAGGATTACTTCTTGCCAGTCGACGCCTTTAAACCACCTGTGCCTTTTGATATCCTCCGCTCCACTCTATAAAGTTCATTTAAAATTTAGTATTCAAACAATGAAAAATTTTTTCTATTTATTACCTTCATGTTACCTAATCTCTTAGTTCTGTCTTGAACTAACAATTTTTTGATTAAATCTTTAGCTATTGGATCTAGGTGCCTGGCCCATTCTATTTTTCCACTAAGTATTTTCTCATAAATTCCAAAAGGATTGTCGTCGTAAAAGGGTGGATATCCAACAAGCATTTCATAAATTAAGATTCCTGTAAAATAAATACGTTTTTTCTAATAATTATAATCTTACTAAAACATTATTTTATATTTTTATAACTTAATTAAATAGAAAGAAGCTAGATTTAGATCGATTGATACATTCCAAATAATATCATATTATTGGGTTATCCATTTCGTGGTTTCAAAACCGTAGGGCAGACATTTGACAGCTGTCAAATATTTATGTCAACCGCAGCGTCCAATTTGTAGTTGAATGTTTGCCATTTACGGAAATCCATCAAATAATAACAAAAAACGAGTTAAAATTGTTAAAACCTACTATAAAAGTGGGGACTCGAACCTAGCCACGTTTTGCGCAATTTGAAACGATTTTTGCCGTCATAATCGTCCTACTGTGCAAGCAATTGCCAAGATACTAAAAAAATTGAAGAAACGGGGACCGTGTTAGATATTCAGAGGCATGTGCATCATCATAATGTACGCTCTGCTGAAAACATCGCCGCTGTGAGTGAAAGTGTGGCCAAAGAGCCGAATTTGCCGGTTCCAAGGCGTTCTCAGCAATTGGGCCTGTCTTAAGGGTCATTATGGCGAATTTTGCATTTGGATTTACACCTTCACAAACAATAAATAATGATATAGATATAGAACAAAGTTCTCTTCAGCGATGAGACACATTTCTCACTTGGTGGATACGTAAATAAGAAAATTATTAGGGGCATTTGGTGCTCTGAAAATCCTCAAATAATTGAAGAAAGGCCGTTACATCCAGAAAAAAAGTTACTGCGTGGTGCGCATTATAGTCTGGATGCGTCATAGGGCCGAATTTTTTCGAAGATGATGCGCTTGATGAGGGAAGAGCGGCTACTATTAATTCCGAGCGGTGTGGTCGAATAATAAGACCTTTTTGGACTGCGATTGAAAACGTGAACTTGGACTTGGACGGTTTCAGCAAGATAGTGCAGCAAGCCACACAACACCGCCGATTTTGGCTCTATTGTGCGAGAAGTTTGCGGGCCGGCTAATTTCAAGTTTTGGCAACGTCAATTGGCTACCAAGATCATGCGATTTCACGCGGTTAGACTTTTTGGTGGAGGTACCCAAAACACCATGTTTATACGAACAATCCTCTCTCTTACTTTAGAGCATTTGAGAGACAACATTCATCAACTGATGGTCGAGATGCCGGCCGAAATGTGCCGAAAAGTGGTCCAAAATTACCTCAAAAGGTCGAGTGTTGCCACAAATGCCGAGGCGGCCATTTGAATAATATTGTATTTCACATAATGGCAAGTTCTAAACTTTATAATAAAAAAAAAGTTTTTTTTCGTTTTTACCTAAAAATGGATAACCTTTATATTACTAGTTTCGGAGTTGTAGTTCTTCAAGAAATTACTTGATTGGAAGCCTTTCAAAATCTTCTTCCATCCTTCATTTTGTTGTCCAAAATTGATCGTTTTGGCACCATTACATTTATTAGTAGTCAGTATTAGATTTGTTGTCTATATACGAGGGTGGATCAGTATTTTGTGAGCTTGACGAAAGAGGTCAGCACTAAAAACTGTCTGATTTATTTTAAAAGTTGTAATCTTTCAAATCGTATCTATCAATCATTTCAATTATAAGGACACTATTTATTTGTAGAAAGTGAACTGTTTTAGCTTGTTAGAAGTATTGAAAAGGTTGAACCGCGATCAATGATTAGATTTCGATTTAAATACAAATCAAAGTTGGTCTAGATTCTCTTTATGAGAACCAATCTCCTTCCATTGCAATAATAAATCGATTGACAGCTTATTTTAAACATGACCGGAACAGAGTATTTGATGAATAATGCAGTGGATGCTTCAATGACGTGCGTGTTCCAGATATAATTAAAAGTGACTAGTGACTTATGGAGTATATTCTTTTGTCCAGGAATATACTGAGCCCTGACTGGCCAGTCTGTCTTGATCGACTATCCCACTCACAAATAAAACAGCAATTCTTTATATACCTTAGTTGTAAACCGAGTAGAATTGCTATAACTTTAAGGTCATCGCTGATATACCATTTGTACTTGTTGTAATTAATTTGTGTACAAGAAAAGTCATATTTTCATAGGTTTATTCTAAGTGAATTGTGTGGTCAACGGAGATGGATGGATAAACGTTTCCTTCGTGAAGAAGATCAGCTTTCAAACTCAATTTCGAAGTACCGATAAAAAGACGCAATTCTTCGGGATGTTGATCACCTAATGTCAACATCAAATCGTCCACATTATTACAATTTGAAAGACCCTCGTCGGTTGAAAAATATTATTATAGTTCCTTCAGACGATTACGATACACTGATGCACAGAAGTATGTGTGCCTGGAGCAGTTTCCTTCCTTGGAGTCTAGATCCTAGTATTTCTGCTTTAGTTTTGTACAAATTAAAATTTCGAATAAGATCATTTAATTCACTGATTTACCAGTTGTGGTCCATCCTCTACAGATGGTAAACATTGATCAGCTCTTTATATACCCATAAGAAAACATTTCAAATTCCTGACGTATGTAGGAAATTTTATATCAGATTAAGAATCAGCAGGACAAAAGGCATAAAATTCACGTATTGATGTATAAGAAACCCAAACTCTGTTGACCAGTTATATTAAACTTCCCTCGTAGCTGTAAACGCTACGAACATTTAGTTGCTGTCGACTACTTTTGTAATAGACAATTACTGCTATTATAATTAATGTGTAAGCTATTATTTTTTGGAAAATATTGATTATTTATATAGAATTTAAAAATATGATACAATAGGTTTACAAAAATCAAGTAAGAAATTTGATTAAATTAAAATAATTTTCAGGAAAAGCTATTTATTATCGAATAAAGAGAAGCGTTAAATATACTTGCAGTGAAAAGGGTTAAATTATGATGGAGTATTATCATATTTCCTACTTTGTACAAACACTTTCCTTGTAATTACAAGTAGTTTCAATTCTTCGAATTTCAAAATAATTAAAATTAAGTAACATTCAAAGGAACTGAAATACTCAAAATATTACAAAATTAATTTATTAGTTAAAATTATGAATTCAGAGGAACATGTCAATAAGCTTACGTACGAAAAACAATTAACAAGACTTGGATCCACTTTTATGCAAAATGCGTCAATAACTAACAGAAAAACAGACTCACATTAACGTCACATTGTGCTTAATGTCTATTTTTCTTTTTTCCAGGAAAATGAGTCTATTCTAAGCAAAACCAAAGTCAATTGGATTTTTAATAATAAACTGTTAATTTTGGACTGTCAAGGTGGTAGGTATTTGTCAAACGCAAAATAAATAAAATTTTACTTTCATTTACATAGCATATGAAAATTATTTGCCAGCAAATATAAACATATTCACATTCATGTAGGAGTAGATATATATGTATCTATACTGACGTCATTTTATATAACAATCAATTACAATTTTAATCAATGGCTAATGTTGACAAAAGTCTTATCACTGTCATGTTTGAGAGCATATATGTACACAATAATCTATAAAGTATCTGTAGATTATTATAGTGCTTTGTAATGTTGACCTTTATCCTAGTAATTAATATTTCTATTTTTTTGCTGTTAATCTCTTCTATAAGAACGTATCTTTACTTATTTTATTCATTAAATTTTATTTTTTTCTTATGGTCATGTAATTTTAATATATGTAATAGGACCATATTCACTTGACGTTAGCCTAGTTTAATAATACAAATTACACTATATTTTATTTATTTAAATTAATTAAAAATAATTTCGGTGATACAATGACAAAAATATAAAATTTATCTAACTTGTACTAATTATCATTAAACAAAAAATATTTGTATTTCTAATAATAAAAAGTAAATTTAAATATATTTAGACTGATAAATATGTGAAGTTCTGAACCAGCTAATTTAGCGCTATCTAAATATTGCCACATTAGCTCTTTCATATATACATATATATATATATATATATATATATATATATATATATATATATATATATATATGGTAAACCTAATCAGTAGGCGATTAAAGGTCTGTATATTACTTCAAAATATATGTATTTAAAAAACTCTACATGTTTCGGCTATATACGCCTTTTTCAAGAGAATACAAAATATGATTCATATTTTGTATTCTCTTGAAAAAGGCGTATATAGCCGAAACATGTAGAGTTTTTTAAATACATATATTTTGAAGTAATATACAGACCTTTAATCGCCTACTGATTAGGTTTACCATATCATACCAAGGTCACGAAGTTATTATATATATATATATATATATATATATATATATATATATATATATATATATATAAGTAGACAAAGAGTCTTTGCCGTTAAAACAAGTATGTAAAATAAAAATTGTTGGGGAATCCGGCAATAAAAACCTTTAATTAGTCAAATTAGAGTCCTTTATTTTATACCTTATATTTCGCTCTGCAGATTTAGAGCTTCATCAGAGGTCAAAAAGCGGGCTATTTTTTGTGAGAGATATATACATTTTTAAAAAACAAAACCGGCAGAGAACAAGAATTGTATTACGTGGAGTTCTTGTTCTCTGCCGGTTTTGTTTTTTAAAAATGTATATATCTCTCACAAAAAATAGCCCGCTTTTTGACCTCTGATGAAGCTCTAAATCTGCAGAGCGAAATATAAGGTATAAAATAAAGGACTCTAATTGACTAATTAAAGGTTTTTATTGCCGGATTCCCCAACAATTTTTATTTTACATATATATATATATATATATATATGTCTAGAATGTGGCGCAATTTTGTGACTGCGGTATATTCGTGCCAAGCTGAAAGAGGGCGCCTATAGTGCAATGGCATGGAAGTGTAAATAATGTTAAAAAAATGTTTTAATTTTAGAACCTAATTTTTTCAGAGTATGAAAATGAGAACCTTATGTGATGTCATATCTTCATATTTTGAATTTAAATTTCTCGAGTATTCTTGTATAGTGTGTTCCAGCTCAACAAAATTGTTTATGTATAGCCAACACAAATTGGTGGTACCACAGCATGCTGCAGGTCTGTAACTTATGTTGTCTATGCATAAACAGAAATACTTCTAAATATATGTATTTTATTTCTAGGCAGTTAGGAAGTCCTATAATAGATTCATTCTTCTTGTGAAAAGTCTTTCTTTGGAGACTGTGATTAAGTAAAAACTCAAAAAAGGTATAAGAAACCCTTATCACTATTAATAATCGTATCCTAAATACGTATTATGACAACTAAGTTGTTATCATCAGTAGGTAAAGCCACTGATTAAAGTGTTGAACATGGGGCACAGTAAAGCTAGCACATAAAATCGCGCACAACTTTACACGGCATCCACGTATACACTGAATTTAAAACAAATACACGAACTAAAATTACGTCAACTTACCCCTCTTAAAAAAACGGCAACAACGTGTATTTATTCTCACGCCCCTAACTTTTTCTGCATCGCTTTTAAGAATGAAAAAAGACAACTGTTTGGGATAGGATCGTTGTCCGAGTTAAACATATTAATTTTGTTTTTAACGATATGAATGCTTTCGTATGCGTCGATATTTTTGGGGTTGTTGATATTTTTTTTCAAGTTTTAACCTTTTTATCGTGACGTTATGGTTCGTGTCCAATACATGGTTTTCGACGCTCGATTTTTCTGGTCTATTAAATTTAATATGTGATATGTTTTCTTTCAAACGGGTTATTATTGAGCGTTTAGTTTGACTTATTAATTTCAAATTACAATCGCCGCAACTAATTTCGTATATACCTGATTTCAACTTCAAATTAACTTTATCTTTGGTATTACCTAGGAGACTTTTGATGGTGTTTTCGGACCGAAAAGCAACTTGGAGACCTTGTTCTTTAACAACGCTATTAATGTTTTTCGTGATTGGATGATATGTTAAAGACAAATACTTTTTCTCCTGGTTACGTTAAGATATCAAACTTGTGAATACGCTGATTATCTTTTTAAGTTACCTTTTCTAATTAATTAATAATTTCTATGTCAAAGCCATTAAACCTAGCGACGTTTTTAATGAAATCTAGTTCTATTTGGTATCTCTCTTTTATTAACGGAAAGTTTATCTCCTTTGATAGCTAATTTATTTGTGAATAAATTTAAAAATAACGCCAAATATTTTCCAAGAGTCTAGATCAGATACGTAGATGACATTTTCGCGATTTTTGATTCACGGAAATGTGAATTGGTGGACATGTTCGTTAAACAGTTATATTTGAAATTTACGACTATTGAATTCACGAAGGAAAAGAAAAACAATAATAGGATATTATTTTTAAAAGCATTAGTAATTAGAAACAAGCATAAAATAGAAATCGATATTTTCCGGAAAGAAACCAATGTCAATAGATTCATCACCGTGGATTCAAATCATAGTTTCAGCATAAGACAGCTTATCTAAATTTCTTAGTCAATCGGTTACTAAACTTTCCATTAACAAAAGAGAGATACGAAGTAGAACTAGATTTCATTAAAAGCATCGCGAGGTATAATGGCTTTGGTATAGAAATAATTAATAAATTTATTAGAAAAACTAATTTAAAAAGGACAATCCGCGAATCCACAAGTTTAATATCTCAACGTAACCAGGAGAAAAAGTACACGTATTTACCATACCATCCAATCACGAAAAACATTAATAGCAGCGTTGTTAAAGAACAATGTCTCCAAGTTGCTTTTCGTTCCGAAAATACCATCAAAAGTTTTCTAGGTAATTCTAAAGATAAAGTTAATTTGAAGTTGAAATCAGGTATATACGAAATTAATTGCGGCGATTGCAATTTAAAATATATAAGCTGTCCCGTATCGTTTTTTATATTTGACAGACCACTCACCCGTTGATTTATTATAAAGAAGGTTCTCACTTATTTCGTAAGTACTTAACCATGAATATCATACAATAAACAAATGTTCAGATGACTGTTAACGTTGCATTTTTTAATAAAGGATTACATTACGTTTCAGTTCATACAGCAGTTTATTAGTGAGTGGACACGTTTTCTTTATTCAAAATGCCTTACAGATTTTCTTCTCAAGAGTATGCGAACATGCACCTTGTGTATAGCTACTGTAACGGCAGTGCACGTCAAGCAGTTATTGAATACCGACATCGGTGTCCCGATAGGCGCATTCCTGATTACAGAACGTTTCTGGAAGTACACAAACAATTTCGGAAATGCAGACGGCGTGATTATCTCTTCGACCGAAGAGTAAATTTGCCAGCAGACTTAGAGGAAGAAGCAGTAGCTATTGTTACAAGGGATTCAACTCTCAGTGTACGTCGAATCGCTAGACAACTAGGAGTGTCACGAACGACAGTTTGGCGAATTTTAAAACGTGAGGGCTTATATCCATATCACTATCGCAGGGGACACGGTTTGCTTGAGGCAAACCACTATGCTCGTCTAGTTTATTCTACCTGGATATTAAGACAGTCACGGCTTCATTTTAATTTCTGCAAAACAGTCCTCTGGACAGATGAATCTACGTTCACGAGAAGTGGTGTTACAAATCTGAGAAACCTGCACAGGTTGTCATCAGAAAATCCCAAAGCTATACGCCCATCTAGTTTCAACATGAATTTTCTATTAACGTTTGGGAGGCCCTAATCGATGACTTGTTGATTGGTCCTATCGTTCTTCCTGCGAGGTTAAATGCGGGCAATTACCTTCAATTTCTTATTGACGAACCGCCTTTTAGGTCTTTTAGACATCTGGTTTCACATGGATGGGGCACCACCACATTTCGGAATTGCTGTCCGAAATTTGGTTAACGTCAATTATCCAAGATGGATTGTTCGAGGTTGTTCGATCGTACTCACCTGGCTGCCGAGCAAATTCGACAAAACAAGTATGAAATTCGGATAAGTACTTCTTCTGCTAGCTTACGGGAATAGGTCTGCATTCAACAATGAGGTGGACATTTCGAAAAAATTATTAATTGAACTTTTTTTTAATAAAATCAGTTTTTATTGACTTTAGGATTACATTTTTTTCATAATTTGACAATCACATTCATAGATCTTTTTTGTTTTGCGTTTTTGTTACTTGAAATGAAGTCTACTTTACACTCCTAAAATTTGAACATTACTTTACGGGACACTTGTATATGCCAAACGAAACGCTCAATAATAACTCGTTTGAAAGAACACATATCACATATTAAATTAATAGACCAGAAAAATCGAGCGTCGCAAACCATGTATAGGACACGGAACATATCATCACGGTAAAAGGGTTAAATCTTCTCATAAATATCAACAACCACAGAGATCTCGACGCATATAAATGTATTCATATCGTTAAAAACAAATTAGTACGTTTAACTCTGACAACGGTCTCTGGCATCTATCCCATACAGCTGTCTTTTTTTTCATTGTTAGAAAAGAAGTAGAAAGCGTTGAGGGCGAGAGAATAAACACATGGTGTTGCCGTTTTCTTAAGAGGGGTAAGTTGACGTAATTTTAGTTATTGTATTTGTTTTAAATTCAGTGTATACGTGGACGGCCTGTAAAGTTATGAGCTTTACTATGTGTCAGCTTTACTTGCCCCATGTTCAACACTTTGATTATTGGTATTACCTACTGATGATGACAACTTAGTTGTCGAAATACTTATTTACAATACAATTATTAATTGCGCTAAGGGCTTTTATACCTTTTTTGAGTTTTCAATCTTCTTGTAATTAAAAGCAGTTGTTTCATCTCCTATATATGAGGATGATTTGATGGAAGGAGAGACTTAAAGTGTATCATTTGAATTACGGCTAAATTTGACTACACATCCCCCTTCAATATTAATATAACTAGATCAGTGTACCTGGAGTACCATTATATCAGTTTTGTAATCACCGGCATCAAGGTCGCCAAAATACTGCTCTACTTCCGCCATGATTTGCTCGTCTGTTTTGAATTTCCTTCCGACGAGATTTTTGGAAATAAGTTAAAGTCTGAAGGGGCTATATCCGGTGAGTAGAGTGGTTGACGCACAACGTAGATTCGTAATTCATTCCATTTTTTTCGGAACAATGACACTGGTGTATAACGGTGCATCATCATGATTTAATAGTACTTTCTTTCGAGTCATTGCGTTTAGTCCTTTGCGTAATGGCAACATTCATTTTATCCAGAAGGGCAGCATAATATGTTCTGGTGATATTTTGATCCTTTGCAAGATAGTCTATAAGAAGTATCTCTTTCGAATCTTAAAATATCGTGGCTTTACCATGGTCGCCGAAGGAAGTGTTTCGGCCTTTTGTGGCAGAGAACTACTGCTGAGATTGCAAAAAATCTATTGCGTTGGTGTCAAAAAACTTCAAATTGTAGTTTAACGTTTTCAGTCAACGTGGCACCAACCTGACCGTGAGCTTAAACACACACCCACCTAACAGAGAGCTAAAGCAAGCCTAGTCCGATATGCAGAATGCGGTGTAGACATTCAGTAGATATGCCCGTGGTCTTGGAAATCTCCTCCACCTCGAGTCTTCGGTCACGTAACACAACATCATGAACTTTTTCAACCATTTTTGGAATAGTAACTTGTTTTGATGGTTCGACACTCATTGCCATGTTCAAAGGGAGCAACCCAATGACAAATCGTAAACTTCGATGGATAATCGTTGTCCAATTTTTGGCGCATATCCGCCAAGATCTCAGTTGTGTCCATCTTGAAGACAAATATTGAATTACACAACGAATAGCGATTTTATCCATATGATACTGGCAATTTAAATAACTTCTTGTACTCGCATAGCCACTAGAAATTTTAAAATACCTTCGCCAAATTTTTCTCGTTTATAATGAAGATTTTGAACATCCATCGCTATCATTCATGAAAAACTAATATGAACCACAATTTAAATAATTGTTTAATGAAAGTAAAGCAAATAGAATATGTTTTATAGATGGAATTGAATCGAAGAGCAACATTATGAATGTACAGACAAGAAACTCTGTATACTAAAGTTGTCTTCTTCAGAAGTTTGAGTTAAAAGAAACATTAGTATTTTTGTAACAGTTCGATATTTTAATTGTAAGATTAATATTGGCACTGAATACATCTGTTAACTCATCGTATTTCGAAAAAGTTGGAGAAATTATATGTTAATCTATTTTTTTTTAATTATTTCTGATGTTTTCTGTATATATTTATTTCTAGATCATTCTTGATTCTCAGGTTTCATTAACGCGAATTTCAGTTATAAGTAATTATAAGCACAAATAAATTCGACCCTCTCTACTCACAACCAAATTCTTTTGTATAAACTGGTATTAAAGCTGATGTAAATCTATACAATGCTACTATAAGGGTACTCCAAACCAATCAAGATTATTAGTATTATTCAGAAGTATCATAACAAAGTTTTGCGTAACATAGTAAATGCAATACTAATCTCCGGTGAAAACAGAAGAAATTACGAACTGACGAAAGACCTGTCTGTAAGAATATCCAAGTATTCCAGCTACTGGAATATATTAATTTAGTGTATCGACTCAAACATGCTAACGCATATGAGTTGGTGTTCATTTGAACAGATGAAAAAAAATTAGCGTCCTGGAGTTTTAAGATTCTTGCGAACCACCAACTGTAAATTTGTGCGTACTAATTAGATCGCGGGTTGTATCTCAATGGGAACTAACATGCATCATGAGTTGCAAAGTCGTGTAAGCGAAAGGTTGAAAATCCGCTAAAGTTACAATTATTGTCATGCTGTAAGTATACCGCCTGATTCTGAGCAAACGCAACGGCCTGAATGTACGAATATTTCTCCCGCTCCGAATAAAAATCCCCTGAACGCGTTAAGCCAATCACAAAACAGTCTGCTGCTAAACCCCCTCCTCGCGCCAACTTAATTGGCGTTTGCTATATGTATGACATCGATGTTAAGCCAATCACAAAACAGTCTGTTGCTAAACCCCCTCCTCGCGCCAACTTAATTGACGCTTGCTATATGTATGACATCGATGTTGACGCGCCTACAGCATTCAGGGGAATTGTATTCGAAGCGGGAGAAATATTCATACATTCGGATCGTTGCGTTTACTCAGAATTAGGCGGTATAACTATATTGAATCACATCAATAATTAATTAATTAGTGTACGACAACTATATATGAAAATAAATCTTGCGTTTATACTAATTACATTTATTATGGTGGCACTTCCTGGTAGAAGGTCTATGTCAGAACTTCTTCTTCTTCTTACTTCACGTATTAGGCTTTGAGCCTGTTACGACCTTTATTTTTGGTCTGCCCATCTCTTCCGTGGGCGTCCCGTCGCTCTTCTTCCTTTCGCCTTATATTTCCATATTCGTTTGGGTATCCTATCATCTCCCATCCTTTCTACGTGTTCTCTCCATTTACGTCTGTATTCTCTTATCATCTCGTTCGCATCTTCAACTCCAAGTTCTTGTCTTATTTCTGCGTTCCTCTTCTCATCCATTCTTGTGTAGTCTGCTGCTCTTCTTAGGAACCTCATCTCCGATGTTTGAATTCTTCTTTCATTCGCTTTGGTAATGGTCCAGCTTTCACTCCCACATATACCACATGGAATTGCCATTGTTTTATAGAATTTTATCAGCGTGTCCTTCCTCACTTTATTTTTTAGTGTTCTGGCTATGGTGCCATTTATTCTGTTGAATTTTGTTAGTTTCGTGTGTATATCCGTGTCATCGTATAAATACGATATAGTGGATCCGAGGAAGTTAAATGTTTTTACTTGTTCTATTGGCTTATTATTAATTATTATTTTTGATCGCGCTGTTTCGTTTCCGCTGAAGGCCATTACTTTAGTTTTTTCTGTTGATATCATTAGATTGTATTTCTCGGTTATTCTATTTAAGTCGTAGACAGCTCTTTGAAGTGTGTCCTCGTCACTAGCTATTAGAGCTTGATTGTCGGCGAAGAGTATGGTCATTAGGTATTTTTGTCTGTTTAGGTCATGTGTGTAGTGGTTAGTATTTGTCAGCCATTCCCGTAGCACGTCATCTATATATATATATATATATATATATATATATATATATATATATATATATATATATATATATATATATATATATATATTAAAGAGTATAGGTGACAGGCTGCAACCCTGTCGTAGACCTAAGTTGACGGTTGCCATTTCCGTTTCGCTATCGGTTATGGTAATCTTTGAGTTTTTGTACATACTCTTAATAACTTTAATCAAATGTAAAGGTATTCCTCGTCTTTCCAGTATGTCCCATAGTTTTTCTCTTTCTACTTTGTCAAAAGCTTTTTTGTAGTCTATAAACAACATATGTGTTTGTTTGTTATGTTCTCGATGTTTCTCTATTATTTGCTTAATTGTAAAAGTATTGTCGGTGCAAGATCTTCCTCTTCTAAAACCCGTCTGTTCCTCCATAAGTATATTTTCCGCTATTTTATTTAATCTGGCTGTCACTATTTTTGGATATATTTTATATGCGTTGTTTAGCAGGGATATGCCTCTATAGTTTTCGGAGTTGGATCTGTCTCCTTTTCTTAAATATTGGTGTTATCTTCGCGATCTTCCAACTGTCAGGTATTGTTTTTGTTCTCCAGCATTTATTTAGTAGTTGTAAGAATCTTGATTTCACCTCTATGTGGGCAAATTTGAGAAGTTCCGGGTTTATATTATCTTGTCCTGGGGCTTTTCGGTTTTTTGTAGTGCTTCTTCTAGTTCTCTCATTTCTATCTGGTCTACACTTCTATCCTCTTCATCATCTTTTTCGTTTCTATTTCCTGGATTTTCCATTTTCTCTTCCTTTGTCCAGAACTTTGTATAATATGCCAGCCATTCGTCTTTATTTATGATGTTGATCTTCGCATCATCTTTTTCGGTTTTATTCAGGTGTTTCATCATTTTGTAAGCGAACTCCTGTCTCCCGTGTATATCGTCTTCTACATTTGAAATAAATCGGTCCCAACTATCTTGATTATTTTTTCTACATATTCTCTTCACTTCAGCTGTTATGTTCTTATATGTCAGAACTATGGAATTGTATTCTTGTGAAAGCGCTGTGTCAAAACCAAGCATCAGAACTGGCTATTACAATTTTCATTACAAAATAGTACAGTAATTAAACGCACTTCTTCTAATACTATTAATAAGTTCAATGAGAAAGTGTAAAGAATGGAGATTGGCTAAAATATTACTATTGCGGTAATCCCAACATTTCTAAATGCTTAGGAACCATAAAAAGGCCACAAATAAAGCGAATTAAAAATATAATTAGAAACAAAGCTCGAATTTATCTAGGTAATTTAAAAATACTGGTCGTAAATTGACGCATAATATTAGTCGTATGAACATGTTTTTAAAACAATTTGTAAATATGCAAACGAAATTGGATACAATAAATTCGTCCTAAATTTGAGTATCAAACAGCAATAATTATAATTAACTTGATGATAATATAAGAATATAAAAATGCAAGGAGTGACTATTTATAATGTAATAAAGTAATTAAACTTTATGAATATAATTTACAAATCCTATTCGATGCCACAAACTACATACATAAATATTTGAGTTGCATTGCTTCAAATATCACAGGATTAATGTTTTCTTTGCGAATTAAGCTATCGAAACACCCATGTACATTCTTAAAATCACCTATTTTGAACTCGTATAAATAACGAACTATCAACGCTTCCTTTGTAATATTAAACACTGACAGAAATTCGCTTTGATTTGACGAACTGTTGAAAGGATCTATAACCTGTGATATTTAACAATGGACATCAATAAAGAATCTCCATAGTTATTTCAAATAAACTTTACTTTCCATCTTATATGACTCACGGGAATGAAACGCAAATTGGACGATAAAAATAATCATCAAATATTATATATTGTACATCGTACATACAAACATAAAAAAGCTCTAAACAGGCGAACAAAGAAATATTGTTGAAATGAAGTCATTCTTTGGACAATAAAAAAGAGAAACTGTATAATGGAAATTTTTAAGATTACATAGGTATTTCTGTGATGAGCTTTAAATGGATTATTTCATTTTCGCATGTGGAATAGCTAAGTGTACACGGATTAAACGGTAGATGGCGCACTGGTTTCGAAATTTAATTCGATCACGCTTAACAGTTTATGTAAGTAAGTTTACTTTAAAAACGTTTTGGTTATAAAGCAATTCACAGAGTAAAAATTGTTTGCGTTAAATAAATAAAAGCGAAATTCAAACTGCGACGAAATAAATCGCATCTTCGTTTTCAACGGTGTGCATTGAATCTGTCCGAGAATTCTATGTAGTTAGACATTTAACTCTAACATTTACTGATATCAACAATGCGAATCGCTTTAAAATCGAAGCACTTAGGGGTATAATTATAATTAAAGTAATGAAATAAGCAAAAAATATTATTTATTATATGCCGATGATGTGTAGATTTTTTCTGCTATTTCCTCTATAGAAGATGTTAGTAACCTATAGAAGAGTCTTGGCCTTACTTCAGCTTGGTCTAAAGCGAATCATCTCCGTTTGGATATCGATAAATGCTTTTTTATGTAATTTATCCTCAAACTGACTCAAACCGACTCAAACTGACTTTACGTATTGATATGGAATGTTACTCTGCGTCTAAGAGCGCTGGCTTCGTGATGAGGAGTACACAGTACTGCAGTGATATTAGTTTACTAAAAACACTTTTCTTTGCGTTGATGGTTAGTAAGTTGTAGTTGTGATATCCCATATACGGCTCGCAAATAAATGCTATTGAACGTATTCAACGTCGATTTTTGAAGTTCTTAGCATTTAAACTTACTGGCGTGTATTCTGACCCTGGTAAGGACTACAATCTTTTGTTAGAGGAGCACGATGTTAAATCATTAGAAGAACGCCGGTTTTTACATAGCGCTCGTTTTATTTATAGGTTGTGAATTGTCGAACTGACTGTCCTGACCCTTTCTCCAACATACATGTTTCGGTTCCATACTCCTCCTCTAGAAATGTAGTCACGTTCATGTGCTCTACGCCCAGAATAAATCTTCTTCCGAGGGCTCCTTTGCTTCATATGTGCAGAAACGCCAACAGCATTTATATTGATATTTTTATGGGTTGGATCATTTCATTATTGTTAATTTATAATGCTTAATTACTGCTTTCATTTAAATTGTTATTTTTATTTATTTTCTTTTTTTTTCAACATAGTCGCTTTTACTTTTAATAAATATTTTGTTATTTTTTTTATTTTATTGTTATTATTAAGGTTATTAATTAATACTTATATTTAATAGAGATTTATAGATCTCTTTGAGAATGGCATAACAGCCGAAACAATTGTTAGAGAATTTAAATAAATCTCATAGTGAAACAAGCCAAGTGTTTTAATTTATTTTTATTATTTACTGTATGAAGTTAAAATGTTTCACCAAGAAGTATCTGCAACAACAGCCGAGAATACTTATATTTAATTCTTGAGGAACACTCTTGTTTGTGCTATGTATTAAATATTTTTGCTCTGTAATTGGGTTCGTCTGTTGTGCGGTAAAGGATATTATTATTATTATTTATTCATTTAATAGTTTATACAGATCGGGTCATATTTTTAGCGTGCATAGGTCTTTAATATATTGGCTTTTTTGAACCGTTCCCACCTCTATTAACATAATTCATTATGCCTAAAACATCTGTCATGTTTATGTCAAGTCTTTGGCATTTAAAAATTACGTTAAGTGAGCAATAATAAAATTAAATAAAATGCCTCATATAAAGTATACAGAAGCAGAAAATATACAACTTGTAAAGTAGTACTTTCAGGATAATTCCATAAACGAAACAATAAATTTATTTATTGTTGCCTATGAAAATAAACCACCACCAAGCACGATAACAGTTAGGGTCGTTGTTAAAAAGTTCCAATCGTGTGGATGTGTTAACTCCTGCAAAAGTGTCATCCCAGACCAGCCGCTGAGGAGCGTCATAATCGTGATAATGATATTTATGCATTTGTTAATGCTAGTGAAACTTGTTCCAATACGAAAATTTCTACGGAAATTAACATGAATGCTAGAACTGTCAGGCGTATTCTCAAAAGGAATTGGTTTCACTATTTTAAAGTACAAACGACGTAAGAACTGTTTCCCGAGGATAATTTTAGGCGAATAGAGTTTTGTGAAATTATGCAAAATAAACAAAATGAAAAAGAACACTTCTAGAAAATATTGTATTTTTTGATAAGTCCTAATTTTCATAACATAAAAAATATAATCCATCTGTTACTAGATGTTATTCTAAAAAAAATAAACATTTTAGTGTTGCAGTGCGTACTCGGCGTCCGCAAAAGCTAAATGTTAGGGGATGTTAGGTGGCCACATTATAGGCCCGTTTTTCATTGATGATTACTTGAACGGTCCAAAATATTTACAACTTTCGCAAAATGAGATCATTCCGGCAATTCGACGCATTCCCATTAATTGTCAAGGGATTTGGTTTCAACAAGATGGACGTTGATCTCACAACTCCAGACCGGCTATCGATTCCCTGAAACAAACATTTCCTGATCGGCTTATTGGCACACAGGGTACAATTAAATGGCCAGCGAGATCCTGTTAATTGTCAAGGAATTTGGTTTCAACAAGATGGACGTTGATCTCACAACTCCAGACCGGCTATCGATTCCCTGAAACAAACATTTCCTGATCGGCTTATTGGCACACAGGGTACAATTAAATGGCCAGCGAGGTCCTGTGATTTATCACCTAATAACTTCTTTCTTTGGGGTTTTATGAAAGAAGAAATTATTAGGCATGATTTTGAAAGGGCTGCCAATCTAGCTGAGTTTAGAGTAAAAATAATTAACACAAGGAGGTGGATTATTTGAACCCTTAATTCATTAAATTAGTATTTATTAACATTAAAATGTTTGTTTGGCTTTTCGATGTTTTTGCATTTTCTAAGATTAGTTGTAAGTGTAATTAAATTCATTATTTTTGTACAAATGCGTTTTATTTTCTATTACTATTAAGCTACTATTCTGTTGGAAAGTAGAGATGGGTTCAGAAAGGCCAATGTATTTAAAGGCATATGCGCGCTAAAAATATGACCCGATCTGTATAAAAAAATCGTAACAGAAATGTTCACTAAATGAGTAGCAACAAATGTCGTCACCTCCTCTCGTTACACTCTTGTAAACAGCATTCTGCCAACTTCCCAGAACATTAACAGCTCCAATTAAAAAAAACAAAAGTTTACGTCACAAAAAGGTATAGTGAAATGATATGTTCTAGTTGAATAAACCGAATATTACATAAAATTCATTGTGTAGAAAGAGTTTTGGATGAATTACACTTCACCGCAAAATTAAGGGATCATACATTTTGTTTGCAAAAAATCAAAATTTCTATAAATAAGCAAATTTTTGCCAACGAAATCACTTTTTTTAATTGTATCTCATTGTTGTATCAGTAAGTATACATAATAATGTAATAATTATAATTGAAATACTATAGGACATTTTTCGACTTTTTCTATTTTAATAAATCAACAAAAAAAAGCTACAAATGTCAACTTAAAGTGACAACATGAATCGCTGTCAGCATCATAATTATGTATCAGAATAATTGACACATACATGAGTAGGTAAACCCCACCAGTTTTGTATAATACAAAGGTATTTTTAATAATATAAAATATTACTAAAAATCTGGTGTGAAGATCACAAATGCAGGTTCACTATTAATATTTTCTGTGAACGTGTCCGAATATATCCTATACCCAGAGACGTAGATACGTATTTTGCTTTTCTACAGGCTCATCGGTACGCCCCTGCTGGAGAAAGGATATTTCCAGACACATTCACAGAAAAGAACCACCTCGCCCTATCACCGTAATTATCCAGACCGAGCGCAGAAGTAAATTCGGCGCTACCTGTTGTCAGACAGCCGAAGTACCTCGCATACCGTCCACATAATTAATGTGAAGTAACGACGCCCTTCCAAAGGTTAGCACAGCCAACTCTCAAAAAAACTGCATTTTGTTAGTGCCTTCACTCATACTACGGCTTAACCGCATGTGTAATGTATCAGAATAATTGAAACATACATGAGTAGGTAAACCCCACCAGTTTTGTATAATACAAAGATATATTCGGACACATCCACAGAAAATATTAATAGTGAACCTGCATTTGTGTTCTTCACACCAGATTTTTAGTAATATTTTATATTATTAAAAATACCTTTGTATCATAATTATGTATTAAAAACCAACATTGCCAAATTGGTGACTTTTATCGAAGAGGGCCATTCCCAAGAAGATGTTGCTGCAAGATTTAATGTGTCACAAAGTGTAGTGAGCAGCGCATGGACTAGGTACCAGGAGACATTAGATTATTGCAAAAGAGAAAAAGGAAAACAAACCCAATAGAAAATCGTTTTATACGCTTAACCGCTAAAAGAAAAACGTTTTGCAGTGCAAGGGAACTAAAACAAGACCTTCAGTTGGCTATTGGTAATGTTGTTAGCGCTGATACGGTAAGAAAAAGATTAAAGAGCATAGGTATGAAGCCATATAGACTTGTCCCGGTTCCACTTTGATTGCAGCTCTCAAGCGAGATAGACTAGAATTTGCTCAACAACATGTTAATTGGACTATTGAAGAATGGAGACATGTGTTATTCACTGACGAGTCTAAGTTCTTGCCTCTCCAATGATCGACGGCATCGATTTAATTAATGTATTACTCGTTTGTTATACCCATTGTTATTGCATATTATATTGTCAATATATGCTCTTACGAGGGCGGTTGACTTATTGTCAAATGTATCACATTTTTAAAACCAATGCCTCGTCTGTTTACTCTTAGTGTTTGATAAATTTGTGACAAAGCGTGTTTCGTAGGCATTTTTTTAAATTTTACTCTACTACTAATTAAGTGTAAATTAATAGCAGTTATTTTGTAGACAGCGGTGAATATTCTTTCACGCTCTGTCTTAATAATTTCTGGTTGATAGCAAGGTAGTTATGTTTGGTTGAATGTATCTCTTCTCCAGCAGGGGCGTACCGACGATCCTGTAGAAAGGTGAAATACGTATCTGCGTCTCTGGAGAGGAGATACATTCACAAATATATAACTTGTATTGTGTTCTTCACACCCCATTTTGAATAATATTTTATATTATTAAAAATACTTTTGTATTATACAAATTGGTGTGGTTTTTACCTACTCATTTATGTTTCAAATTATTTTGTTATATACGCATTCGGTTCGCCCGACAAGTAGTGAAGACACGATAATACAGTTTTTTATAGATATGGTTGTTATCGTCTATAGAAACACGTTGCTTAGTTCGGCAGTTATTATGTAGACAGCGCTGAATATTCTTTCACGCTCTGTCTTAATAATTTCTGGTTGATAGCAAGGTAGTTATGTTTGGTTGAATGTATCTCTTCTCCAGCAGGGGCGTACCGACGATCCTGTAGAAAGGTGAAATACGTATCTGCGTCTCTGGAGAGGAGATACATTCACAAATATATAACTTGTATTGTGTTCTTCACACCCCATTTTTAATAATATTTTATATTATTAAAAATACTTTTGTAAATTAATAATTTTGAATTTTGAAAATGGAAAAATTAATTTAAGCGTGCCAGGAACAGCTTTGAAGTTGATCCCCGCAGTGGACGGCCTAAAACGGCAAGTCCGAAAATGGTGGATAAAGTCCTTGATTTGCTGCTAAGTGACCGACGATTGAAATAATTAGAATAGCAGAGGCAGTGAGCATTTCAAAGAAACGGGCACTTTATATTTTACACTAAGAACTTGATATGAGAAGGCTTTCGGAAAGATAGGTGTCGTGTGTACTGACGACGAAACGAAGACGTGTTCGCTGTTAAATATCAATGAAAAATTTAGAAATTTTTTTAAACACAAGACACCAGATTTATTGCGCCAATTTTTTATTTATGACTAAACATGGCTTCATTATTATACATCCGAATCTAAACAATAATCGAAGATGTGAACCAAACGTTGGGAACCAACTCCAAGGAAGGCCAAGACAATTTTATCGGTGGAAAAGGGAATGGCATCGGCATTTTAGTATGCAAAATCTATGTTGAGATACTATCTTCAAAAGGATAAGACCTTAAACGACGAATATTACGTAAATCTTGTATATCGTTTGAAGACAGCTATCGCTGAAGAACATCCATGAATTACTAAGAATAAAGTGCTCTTTTACCATGATAATGCACTTGTGCATTTCAGTACGGTTACTGCAAAGAAATTGAAGAATTAAAGTTCGAACTAGTACCCCCTCCACCATATTCCCTAGAGCTACCACCATTTGACATTCATCTATTCCCTAAATTAAAATATTTTCTGGAAGGTAAAAAATTCTGCACAAATGAGGACCTATCTTCAACAGTGGACGATTATTTTGCAGAGTTGGAAGGAAACCAAATGTACTGAATTAAGAGGAGATTATGTAGAAAATAAAGTGTGTATATTTAAATTATTCCCTTCTTTCATATTTTCTCATACATATTTTCTCTATGCACTAAAACATTACATTGATGTCATCATTAATATAGATTTTTATCAATAATGTTAAAATGAATCTCTCATCTTACATACCTAAAGCCCACCAGTCCACAGCTTTATTGTGTCCTTTGCTTTGAATAATTTCAGGTGCTAAATATTCCGGCGTACCACAAAGTGTCCACGTCCTGTCTGTCAGCTTCTTGGCGAAACCAAAATCAGTTATTTTTAGATGACCTTCTCTATCTAACAACAAATTTTCGGGCTTTAAATCTCTATACACTATGTTTTTTAAGTGTAAGTAGTCTATTGCACAGATGATTTCGCAGGCATAGAAGTTGGCGGTTTGTGTACTAAATCTACCGGAATTTCTCAGGTATGAAAACAATTCTCCACCGCAGATATATTCAAACAGCATGTATATGCTGGTATCATCTCTGTGGCACCAAAATCTGCAAAAAAAAGAACACCGTTATGTTTACATTTTCGAATTACTACTAAGGTATAGTAATATGTATTTGAAATTCGTAAATATAAGACAAATAATAACATCGGCAAAGTTTTTAAAATTCTCGTCACTTCAAGCATAATGTTCGTTATAAATATTACTATATATAGCGACAATATTTAACTATGCACTTAAGAGTACTGTCGCTAATCTATTTGACCACCAAGCATAATCTTAGAAACAGTTAAATTTTTTTTTCTTGTAAAGAAAGAGTGGTAGAGCAAATGCAATTCCGCTTTTGTTATATACGTATAACACATTTAGCCTATCTAGAACATAAAGTACATCTTTTATCCTTGGATCAATTAGTGTTATAAATTGAAAGAAATCTAAAAATATTACAAAACACGTACTACTTACTAAGAGGCGGAAAAATGAAAAATCTTGAACAGCTACGAAGAATATTTGAAATGTTTCCGGCCTTTTTAACAAAAACACATACCACACATAAAGCTTATTTATAAATCGTAATCTCCCTGCAATTTGATATATTTGGTCCAACGTTTTTCCCATCCAAACCTGAAAAATACTGATTTACAGCGTATTCAATGTCAGCATTTGACCCATATTTTTTCCACTGAGATATTTGTTCAAATTAGGGAACAGGAAAAAGTCTTTTGGAGCTAGATCTGACGAATAAGGTAGATGTGAAAGCAATTGAAACTTCAATTCGTTCAATTTTGGCATTGCAACCATGCACGTGTGGACCCGAGCATTATCTTGATGAAACAGGATTTTCTTGTTTGCCAATTGTGAAAGTTTTTTCATAATTGTGGCCTTGAATTTATCTAGCAATGCAGCATTGTACTATCTGTTGATTGTTGAACACTTTGCAAGGTAGTCGACAAGAGCTATTCCTTGGCTATACCAAAAACTGTCGCCATCACTTTTCCTGCAGAGAGAATGACCTTTGCCTACTTCGAGGTTGGTTCTCCCAACACAATCCACGGATTTTTTGATACAGGCTGAGACACTCGCCCGACGTGCCCGTCCGTATGCGCTTTTGGTCGATCTATAACAAACGCGGCATCCGCCGAGCGAATAAATTTCTCATATCTAAATCTTGATGTAAAATCTTGTGCATCATTCCACAAGTTTTAGATATATCAATAACAGTCAATCGACGATCTTCCATTACAGTTTGATGCTCTAAATCGACCATTTAGTCAACTGTAGCAGTTTTCGGACGTTGGGAACGTTTCTCGTCGAAAATGCTCATACGACCACGTTTGTACTCGACCACCCAAAGTTTTATCGTTGTGGCTTCACCGCATACAGAGTCTAACTCAGCTTTTATTTCCTGAGTCTTGTTCCCTTTCAAATGAAGAAATTTTATCACTGCGCAATACTCGAGTTGCTCCATTGTTGAACGACAATGTGAATTGACAACTTTAGAAGCGTACCATAGACAAATTAATGATTAGCATGACTTGCAATTCTGTTTACATATGTCGAGGTCCTCTTTTGAACGGCGAAAGAAACTTTTTTCTAGAATTACTTCATGTCGGTAAGGCCGGAAACATTTCAAATATCCCTCGTATTTAGGCGAATTAAGCAAAGCTTTAGCTTATTGAATATTCAGCATTTTAGGACTGTAATAAGTCAATTTTTAATATGAACTTCAAGGTCTTCTAGTTCATTATATTTGATGGTATTGGCCTGGACAATATTAGTACTAAATCCAAATAATGCTCTCGTTGAAGGATAATAGATTATCTTGAAGAAAATGGATTAGGTAGTATTGAAATTGAAATATTTTTGTGGTTTTAATAGCGGTTTGAACAGTTAAAAATGAGTGATTTAAAATTCACACATTGAAGCGTTATAAATTTCTTGACTAAAGTAGGAAATGGCCCAAGAATTGTCCTTGAAAAAATTATTGCTATATGTGGGGAGAATGCTCAATTACATTATCGAATAATAGTCTTCTAAAACAACTTTGTTGAGATCGGGAATCCAATGAAGGAGATCTAAAATATGGTAAACCTCTAGAGACAATAACACAGGAAACAATTAAAAAAATTGAATATTTGATACTAATATGTCATTGAGTTAAATTTTCCATACACCAAGTCAGAAACTTGTCAGGTAAGAAGTTTGCCGGAGAAGCTTGGACGAAACTGTTAGTTTTTTTCGAAAATTATCACTAGCGATGAAATCTGGGAACGCCTTGAGGTTGTGAGTGTATAAAGGGTCTCCACCACCAAAAAAAGTGAAAACGTAGTGTTCTACTGAAAAATTGACGGTAACAGTTTTCTGAGACTATCAGTAACTCTGTTGAATAAGTGATATTTAGAAAGAGACCATTAGAGATATCAAAACTGCCATTCGAACAAAAAGAACTAAAAATTTTGTTGAGAAAACTACTGTGGCGATAATTACAGGGTACATAAGGTTCAACAAAATATCGAGATACGTAGCTTCCAGGAATTAATACATCCACTCTATAGTCCGGATTTAACATTCAGGGAATACTATCTTTTCTCTAAGTGTAAAAATAATTATGATGGCGCAGATTTTCCTCAGATAATCTGTAGTAATACCATAAGAGCTTTGAATTTATCGATAATTTCACGAATGCTTGTTGCATAGCGACGAAGACGAGTGTCAGTTTGACAAGCATTTAAATCACGACAGCCCGTAGGGCTGGAGTGGTTTAATTGTCAAATTGACACGAGTCGAAGTCGTTATGCAGGAAGTATGAGTGAAATTATCGATTTTAATTCAAAGCTCGTATGGTATTTGATTAGATTATTTTACTTAATACAAAATGAAATTTATCCAAACTCTTTATTTATTAATTCATGTATAAATTAGTACACTGAAAGGTACAATTATTATATACATTCTGTTTTTTATTGGATGTGCTTGAATCAATATTTGCACTGTTGTAACTATTTCCTCGCATTTGATTAATAATAGTTTCATGGCGTCCTTTATCTAGTTGTAGATACGGCTTAATAGAATGCAACCTACTATGGCCAGAAATTTTAATTAATTGTTGCTCATTTACACCAGCTTTTGCTAAATTTGAGACAGCTGTCGCGCGACTGGAATGGTTACTTATTTTTTGGTTTTCTGTGCTGAAACCAGCGAGTACAGCACTTTTCTTAAACCATTTCAAAATTTCATTTCTTGCAATAAGCATATTTTTATACCAGCTACCTTGTTTCTTATTCCACGCTGGATTGACAGTTAAAAAGAGTCTATCACTTTTTATACGAGCGTTTTCTGTCCTCCTTGAAATGAGTTTTTTAAAAAGTCTGACTGGGCAATTACTTTGTTGGGAATCAACCATTTACTGTCAGCACATTTTTGTGCTCCACCTTGGGTAGTTTTCATGAATATGGGATTGTACTCTATTCTTCCAGTCGGTGTATTGTATACGTTCATTTCTTCTCGGAAGTAGTGAATCAAACATGCCGCGCCTTCTCCTCCTCGCCATGCCAATTCAATCGACACTATCAGGTAAAATTTCTTTTGTAGTCTATCTGGATTTTCTTCATACCAAACATTTATCATTTTTTCATATTCGTTTTTCTGTAAAGCTGCAGAACTCATTTTCCGTTTACCAGGTATCGCTTGAAGAATTCTCCTTTTGGAGTTCCTTGCGTCGCGGGCTGCTTTAAATACGATGCTCTGAAAAGGATCAATTTTTCTGTTATATTCGTTATTAAACTTCTCTTGTAGCAATTTTGCCGTGACATTCCACATCGTTTTAACAACACCTTCTTTATATTCTTCCCCATTCACCTTCCTCATATTGAAAGCCCAGTCTTTCAGAATATCTGCAAGTTCCTCTTCTGTAACATTTTGTTCGATGCTGTAGTTTTTCGCATCACAAAACTCACAAAATTATCGCCAAATTGACGCTTTACTCTTTTTCGTATTAGCCGGTTCAGCTTGTTTTACTATTTGATCAATGTTTACAACTGATTCTTCCCCAAATCTCAGCATTGTTTTGTGACAATGAAATCAGTTTTTTGACAGAACTTTAGAAATGTCTATCCTTATTAACCGCATTTCCATAACAACGCCTAATTATTCTACTATGAAAATTATCGATAAATTACCGCTGTAATTTCGAGTTGCTTCAGTAATACGCGAATCTGATAGGTTTATATTTGTATGTGTAAAATAATCACTTGAAACTGCTTTTAATGATTATTTACAAGAGTTGTCCTAATAATATTTTTAAGAGAGTTTAAGAATATTTACTTTGCAGTGCTTTCGTGCCTAGGTAGATTACATAAACATTTTCCTCTCGTAATATGGAGCACAATATTTCAGCTATGTTACACATGATAAGTAATTAAGGGTCAAATAAAAATGCTCTGAGCAATGTTAATTACGATCGATTGACCAAAAAAGCATGTAAATGTTTCGCTAGTTGAGTAAATTTTAATGACGGTGCGTCTCCATAAGGTTGAGAATAGCACATGATACCAATCGTGATATACTGCGATGGATAAGCTACAATTATTCATAATAGAAAAATCTAGTTACCTATGAAAAACAAATTGTTGTTTATTAAATGGTGCATTATTTTTTCTGTCAAATGCAGTTTAGTGTGTGCAATTCGGTTGAATAGTGTCTGAGAAATAACCTATAGAATACGCTTCGGTTATCGAAAAAATAGAATTATCGCGAGAAAACTTTCGGAAAATGATTTACTATAATTTCAAGAAAGGCTTAAGCGCGTACGAGTGTGAGAAAAGTTTAAAATCGGTGTTTGGGGATCTCGCACCATTCTTGCCTACTGTTTATAGATGGTATAAAGAATTTAAACGAGGTTGTAACTCGGTTGTACACAGAAAAGGAGCTGGCCCTTCTTGAACTGTTGTTAATACCAAAAATATTGCTGCAGTGAAGAAGATGGTGGAAGAGGCCAACCGCATTACCTATGCAATGATAGAGTACAAACTGAAGATAGAATCCTCGCAAGAGAGCTCAATATTGCCACGAACATTTACATTTAGAAAAGGCTGTAGCTCGGTTTGTACCCTATCATCTGACAGATTTACAAAAAAACAGAACATGTTAGAATTTGTGAACAAACTTTAGACATGTTTAATGCTGAAGGCCATCAAATTATTTCTAAAATTGTAACTGGCGATGAAACGTACATACCATTTTTTGATGTTCCCACTCGCCAATAAAGCCGAATCTGGATACATGAAGATGTGGAAACCCCTACGATGGCAAAGGAACAGAGAGCAATGAAGAAGTAATGTACACAGTATTTTTTAGAAGTACGGGTTTGCTACCCGCAATTAAATTAGAAGATCAGAATACAGTTAACGCTAAATGGTATGTTGAAAATTGTTTGCCTACTGTGTAGAGTAAAGTGCAAAGAAAGGGAATTACGTTACATCATGATAACGCGTCTTCCCATACAGCAGAGATAGCTGTTCAGTATTTAGCTGAAAACAAAATCAAAGTTATAGCACATTCTCCTTACTAACCGGATTGGGCGATGTGCGACTTCTAGCTATTTTTTGAGCTCAAAAAACATTTGAGATGGAAAAGGTTCCAGTCAGAAGAAGAGATTGATATCGCCGGAAAGTTGTTTTTATAGTGCCGCTAAAGACAGCTGGCTGAACGCTTTTGAACTATGGAAAGAAAGAATGATTAAGTTTATTATTGTTGATGGCAATTACTTTGAACATATTTAAAATAAAACCTCTGAAAACTTTCAATCTTTCTATTCTCAATAATTGTAGCTTGCCCCTCGTGTAACATCCGATTTGCGACTATATGCAATACACTTTCAAATGAAAGATATACTAAACACTTTAGCGATTTCGGAAAGTTTATTTAGTATATAAAGAAGTGGTTCCATATTGAAACAAGTGTTTACGTTTCATTGAAAATTACGAAGACTTCTGCTGAAATTTTGGGAATATCCTTCGCCTAATAAAAATGTCCTGTACATTTTTAATATAAGACAATTGTATTTTGGTAATACCGCATATAAAAATAATCGTGTACACAAAGTTTTGCTTAATTAAAACTCATTTGGTTAAACAATACATGTAAGTGTATGTAATTAATTACCATTATAAATCAAACAAACATGATATAACGTAGGTACTCGAGAAGTGGTTTACATGTATTCCAAAATCTAATTTTACATTTGGTTAGTTGTAATAACACTCGCTGACGGAAAACAACGACAGACAAGCCTGGTTGTTTTTTTACTTTTCAATTTTTTTTAATCCAGACAATCTATTTTTACGCAGAATAAGCAGGAGAAATGACAAATTGCTTAAAGAGTGTCTAACAATTTGTCTGGCGCTAAAAGGAATGTGTCAATTTCAGTTAAAAAAAGAATCCATGCGCAGAAGATAAACTTTGTTCTTGACAATATATTACGCAAATACAAACTGAGAAACTACTAACATATATAGTTCCGCAAGAGAAAGCGCATATTTCATATATACGAGGATTAATCGAATTTGAATGAGAGATCCTTTAATAACGTTTTAACGAAATAAAATATTACTACACAATATATGTTTCCTTTAAGGTACGGTAAAACCTGTGTTAACGACCACCTGTCTGAAGCAGCCATCTGAGATAATGAACAGTTTCAAAGTTTCCCAAACCAACTGTAACGAAATTCCCATATACGAAAATCTGTTATTTACGGCCACCCTTATAAAACGACCTCGGCCAAATAAACTCAAGTTTTTACCGCCTATCTTCATAAAAATTTATCCGTGCCGATATCGGCCGGACTATTTATAATGTATCATTATTGATGGAAATACCTTTTATTATTTCGTACTTGTGCAAAATTGCCCACAATTATTTATTCCAAAGTCTATAAAATACCGTTAAAAAATTCCAAAAAATCGCACGTACTTAGCATCGCAAACACATACACAGATCATTAGACCCGTTGAAATCTGACAATTTTAAAGAAGAACTCTGTGAAACTTTAATAGCGGCAAATATTCCATTAAATAATCTTAACAATCCCACCTTCTAAACATTTCTCCAAAAGTATATTGGTCGAAATGTTCCTGATGAATCCACCTTACGCAAATATTATGTTTGTAAGTGCTATATGAAAGCAGTAGAACACATTAGAATCCAGCTTTGAAATCAGTACCTATGGATAAGTGCCGATGAATCTGGCGATATATAAGGACGCTGTGTGGTGGTAAATATTGTAGCTGATGTACTACATCAAACTATTCCATATAACGCATATATAGTAGAAACAAAAGTTATAAACACAGTTGATGCGGAAACAGTAGCTAAAACCATGTATGAGAATATACACCAAATGCTTCATTCGGACGACAGGTACAAAGAAGAAATACTTTTATTTGTCAGTGACAGTGCTGCATATATGTTAAAAGCAGGTAGACTATTAAAGGAAAGATATTCTAATATGCTGCATGTTACTTGTATAGCACATGCTCTCCACAGAATCTGTGAATATATCAGAGATACCTTTCCGGAAGTTGATAGACTTGTATCAGCTTTTAAAAAAGTTTTCAGAAAAGCACGATTAAGAGTAGCTCTCTACAGGGAAAAACTTCCATCTTGGCCACTGCCTCCCTCTCCAGTAATAACTAGATGGGGAACATGGTTGAAAGCTACTAGTTTTTATGCAGAGAATTTCGATAGTTTACAAAATTTTGTTACACGTTTAAATGATGATGTTCGAAATATTTCTGAGTGCAAGGAACTAATACAAACTCCAAATTTAAAAAATCAGTTATACTTTCTTCAGGAACACTTTGGAAACAAAACTAATCACTTATTTTGAAAATCAAAATCTCAAATTAATTAATAGATTAACCACATTAGATGTGGCTATTAATAATTTGAAAACTATTCCAAGTGACTTTGGATGTAGCCTTCGGCAAGAGTTAGACGCAGTTTTAAATAGAAATCTAGATTTAATAACATTGCGGCAATTGTGTATGGGGACAATGTCTCATAATATAACTGCTAAATAAGCTGATATAAAATAATATTTCCACTATGCATCTATAGCCAGTTGCGATGTAGAAAGGACGTTTTCTATCTACAAGAATGTATTTTATTCAAAGAGAACAAATTTTACACAAAAGAACCTTGAAAAATTATTGTCAGTTAATATTAATACACTTTTACTCAACTTGAACTACAAAATGGACAAATAGAAATGTATTTCGTATTTTATAGATCATCACCCGTTTGTTTTCCAATTATATCAAATTAATCAAAATTAAAAACTCTTTAAAAATACAAATTTTCAATGGTACGCCCGTGGGCGATAAGTCTCGTGTCCGGTCCATAGCGATTTCATTTCGTACTATTTTGTAATTATACTTCAGTATAATTGCAATATTCTTTATTGCGAAGAATTAAAAAATTGAAAATTGTAAAAGTGGGAGTACAAACTGGAACATAATAAAATAGAAATATCAGCTAAATATATTGCCAAATATGCCACTTTGTTTATGTCTCAAAGATCTTTATTATAAGAATAAAAATTTAGCCATGGTATTATATGTCACACTTCAATTAAATTGTATTACTCCAAATTGTCAGTACATTACGTTAATGTTTATTATATTAAATCCGCGTAGTTGATCCGACTAACAGTTATTCCAAAGATTTAATTTGTTAAAATCTATGTTTGCAAACAAAAATGATGTAATGCAAATGACATAGTTTATAATCATTTAAATAACATGACATTGAATGGTATCAATGTCACTGTTAACCAGTGCGATATATGCTATAACAATAGCATTCCAATTCCGCAACGTGTGAATAATGAAAACAATTACGTTTGAAACAAGAAGGCGAATTATTTTAGTCATGTTATATAGGATCAACATTATTTAGAATTGAATGGTTTAGAGTCTAAGCAAATGATAAAAAAAATTACGTAAGTCTTAGATGTATCTAGAGCTATTTATTAACATTATTGCCATTTATATTTATATTTCTCGTAACATAGTACAAGCATTTATATGTCACTATAATATGCGAAATTTTCATTCAACTGTTTCACCCAATCTTGAACCACTGTTACTACTCCATCATTGGAACTGTATCGTAAACCTGTAAGCTGAAGAAAGAGATGATAACACAGGTCAACAAATTTTCATTTTTAAAATTTTTCTTTAGAAACTATGTACAATTTTCGTTTATTTTATAGAACTGGCAATAGTAATGACAACAAATTTATTCAGGCACGTCAGCTTTGGGAAAAATAATATTGAAAAGTAAATGAAATAATATTAATTAGGTATCTACATTATATGGAGCTGTTTGGTATCCTCCTGTTTAAAATGTTTTTCTTTTTACTTTTTATAGTGTTCTTCGGAACTTTCTGATATCAATGTCCAACAATAATCACCAAGCATTTCACTGTTTCACTTGCCCTGCAAACGTTTTTAAATAACAGAAATGTCTTGATGAAACCTTTCGCCGTGTTGATTGACGAGGTTCGAAAAGGGGAAAGAACAGTGGCGGCTGGTACTAAAGAGCACAAGAGCACCTGCCCACCCAACCACCAAGATAAACACAGAAAGAAATTCGCATGTAATACATTGCATTATTTTATTTTATTATTTTTACGTATTTTTATAACGATGGCATCAAAGTTTCCTTCCGCACTATGCCAACACTCAAAACTATGTTCCAGGGCACGATTTCAGATATACATATTCCGAGTATGAATCGGCCGGCTCCGCTTAACTTTGTCATATGCGCTTATGCCGTCGGTTTGGGCACAAAATAGCCCGACTCCAGTTAACTTCATGCATGTATTGTGACTGTATTGTTTTCGACGCGTACCGCACGTGTATAATTTCAAAGGCTTGAAGTGATGTTTATTATTAATGATGGAAGCTAACTGTGTGCAAAATCTTTTAAAAAACCCGCTATCATTTGAGGAAAACTTTTAATTAAGAAGAAAGAAAGGCCTATCCCTGATCTTCAAATAAACTACACTTCCACAAGTAAAATTCGAACTTACAATAAAGTACTCAATAAAAATATATATGAAAAATTTGAGTGGATTTGCGGATGTTCACTAACAAATAAACCATTTTGTTTTATCTGCTTAATTTTTAAGAAAGAGGTTAGTGCGTGGTATAAACAAGGGTTGAATGATTTAAAGCATATCGACAGGACAAAGAAACACGAAAATTCCGTTGTACACATGAATGCATGCTTATTGGAAAGGGATTATGGACAAACGAGGAGACGATAACCGCAACAGATGTCTATTTTGTCGTGCTTTTAAAAGATTATTTTTTAGACAGTTTCAAAGAATTAAGATTAAATGAGAATTGGATGGGAATTATGTTTAAAAATAATAGTTATTTATGTCGCAAGGGATGCAAGTACAATTTTGTAGTCGAGGATATAAGTTTGTAGATCGAGGTGCAAGACGAGGTCTACAGTATATCCGAAACCGCAAAATTGCACTTACATTCCGAGTTTCATACAATTTTTTCCTACTACGGGCTCGAGATGCTAGAAAATAAGTATAATCCGCAAAAATCTTTGATGTTTGCTTATGTACTATCGAACTAAAAAAAAAAGTAGTACAGTAGTGAAGTTATATTTTAAACATTCTAGTATTGTGGCGTTGCTAACGTACTTAAGATCGTAGTAACGTCCAAAAGTCAATTTGGCACTTAGTATCTGTCCGCTCGATGTTTTGACTTACGTCATTAGTTGCGTGGCGTTATCATGGACATGGGCATCTGCAATGTATGTATTCTCAATTCATTCAAAGCCCAGTGATTAAGCAAGGATAAAACTTAAATGAAAATAAGGGGTTTGTCTTCGCCGTAAGATCAAAAAGAGAGACGATATTTAAATTTTGAGGTTTGATTTATCAAATAATTGTTCTTTTCTAAACACAAAGAACTTTTTTTAATACATTTTCAGTAAGTATTCTTATCACTATGTTATTTATTGGTTTTAGGTTAAGAATTTACATTTATTACAGATATGCATGGAAAACCTCTGAATTCACAATCCCAGCAACTTGTGTTGAATGTCTTGGACTTTTTTGAAAGAGAGAAACTCTCTGATAAATATAAATGCGGCTTTTGAAGTATTTATTATATTAATGTATTTTGAAATCATAATAAAGGTTTCAATTGTGCAGGGAGCTGCAGCTGCTCTTCAGATCTCCAAACAAACTGTCCGAAATATTAGAGAACGTAAGGGACAAAACCCAATACTTTCTTCACCTGGTAAGAAAAGAGCACGTGCCAAACCCAAAACTGCAGATTTGCGAGAAACTTCAAAGATGGAAGTACGAAACACTATTTATAACATGTATAAAGAGAGTTATTTTTTACTAATGATTCACAATTTTAATATATTTGAAATTATTTCAGAGAAGCATGTTACTCTGTTGACGTTAAAACAGGAATTAATTACCAAAACCATAATCGATATTGGCAAATCTTGTTAGTGGAAAAGCATGATATAGCCCTTTGCTAAAGCATTTTTTTAGGAGAAACAAACCTGAGAAACGGTACTTAATTGATTACATTTTAAGGGATAATGTATTAAGATTACTTCCATACCATTGTGAATGCCATGGAACTAATTTGGGCTGCAGCAAAGGGCTACTATGATAAAAACTTTGGTAGTGATGGCTATGGAGATGACAAGGTATTGAACATGTGGAACGAAGCATTAGATCATTGCACTGCAAATACTTGAGAAAATTGTATTCGACATACAAATAATTTGATTAGTAAATAGTATGACCGAGAGAGACACTTGGCAGACGTGGATATTCAGCCAATTATTATAAATCCTAATGAAACATCTAGTTAAAATTCAGATTTAGAATCTGACGGAAGTGTTTGTCATGTTAAAACAATTATTTTAGTGTTATTTCTTTCTGTAACTTTTAAATTATCAAATTCATAATTTTTGCTTTATAAAATTTTAGGTACAGATTCAGTTTTTGTATTTCCTCTTCTCGAAAGATGTATATTGAATTGTTTGTTATTGTTTTGAAATAAATTAATTAAAAATTTCAAGTTATTTTTTCATCAAAATACACTAGAAAAATTTTAGTCTATTGCCTACTTACAAAAGGTCTTGCATTAGATATAGTTGCTCAAGATCAAACTTAGACATAGAAAAAAAGCATGTATTGAAAGTAAATTAAAGCTGATAAAATTGTCAAAATTTTACACAGCATCTAAATATAAGCCTAAATAAAATAATGTTAAAACACTGTCATGAAACATGTGTAAGATTTATCAGTTGTTTTTCTAAATAATAATAATAATAATAATAACAATAATATACTTTAATACCCAACAGGCTAGGCCCAATAACAAGGTACATTATAATTATAAATTACATGACATGGAAGTGCAATCAAATGAAGTATAGACTTAAAATAGTGCTGTCCATCCGCGAGCCATCCTCAAGCAAATAGATCATCCTGCATTCTATTGGCCACGTTGGAGAGAATATAGGTAGGCGTCCGTTTCAAAACGTTTGTCTTCGCGATGGGAACCATAAATGTAGCTTCGTACCTAGAGTTCATAAGAGGAACCAAAAACGACATTCGCTCCAATATGAACGGGCAGTCAATAATGTTTTCCATCAGTTTAATTAGGAATTTCCTACAAATATTATCTCTTCTTACTCTTAGTGATGCCATGACGTAAAAGCAAATCATCCTGGGATGCACCACGTTCCGGGTAGATACCATCAGTCTTGAAAGTGAGGTACTTCAAAAACTTACGGTGAGCACGGTCCAAAGGAATGGAATCGCAAGCATAAATGGGATCCAAATTAATGAAGCGTATTCCATCTTGCTCAAAACATAAGCATGGTACGGTGATTTAAGGCAAGTGATGTCTTTAAAGTATTTTGATATACGCATAATAAATCCCAAACTTTTGTAGACATCGGAAGACATATGGATTATATGGGATCTGAACGTAAGATTAGAGTCAAATAAGACTCCGAGATCCTTTATTTCAGCTTTACTGGTTAAGATATTGTTTTTAATAAAATAAAAAGACTCGTGAGGCGTAGCAGAACGAGTATAAGTGACCACGCAGCATTTGTCGATATTTAATTTAAGTTTGAAACGGTCACACCATGCAAATAATACGTCCAGATTTTGCTGTAGTTTAACGATATCGGCAGTTGTGGAAATCTCAGAATATATTTTTATATCATCTGCATAGGCGAGAATGGGACACTTCACTTGGAAAAGGAGCTCATTCATAAACAAAACAAATAGCAAAGGAGCCAAATTTGATCCTTGAGGAACGCCAGAAGAAAGAACAAAATTATTGGAGCAGAACCCATTGTAGGTCACGTAGCATTTTCTTTGAAATAGATAAGACCGAAGAAGACTGATAGAAGTTGGAACGAGATCAAAAAATCCCAACTTATGAAGTAAAATCTCATGATCAATTGAATCGAAAGCCTTGGATAGGTCAGTATAAATTACATCAGTCTGACCTCCGCCGTCCAAAACCTCACCGATATGCTGAACAATCGACGCCAAATTGGTGACAGTAGATCTGCCCGTGACAAAACCATGCTGGTTCGATGAGATATGAGAGCGCGTGCCACTAAATAGCCTGGTATATTATACCTTCTCATACAGTTTGGCGAAGTTAGAAATAATAGAGATGGGCCTGTAATTATTAATCAACGCACGATCTCCTTTCTTATGCACAGGGATAATTCTCGTGTTCTTCCACCGATCAGGAAAGATATTAGTTGTTATAGATAGATTAATAAAGAATTTCAGAGGATATACCAGGACAAAACTACAGTCACGTATTAAAAAACTCGGTAAAGAATCATCTCCAGTGGTGTATTTGTTAGGAAAACTGGTCATTAAATCGATTAATTCATTCTCGGTAGTCAACGAAAAGGAAGAGGGTAGGGAACGGTAGTCCGATCCATCACAAGTAAACCCCGACAAGGAGGTTGGCACAGTAGAAAACGCATCCGCGAAGGCATCTACAATAGTACTGGGATCCGAAAAAGCATTACCATTACTGTCATGAAGTGAATTTGGTATCCTACTGCAGCGCTGTGTATTGCGAAGAAAACTCCAGAGGTTAGAAGGGATTGTTTTTATTGAATGCTCCATTGCAGAAATGTAAGATGTATAATTATCCTGAATTTTCACCTTTGCTATAGTACGAAGACGTTTGAATTCATTGTAGGAGTCAATATTGAGTTTTGATCCACTTTTTGTGATAGTAGTTCTTATTTTTTGAGAATAGAAATTATTTCAGATGTAAACCAAGGCGGGTAAGAGGAGTGAAGGAATGAATATCATAGGTTGTACTAATTTTTACAATATGCAGGCTGAATTTTATTCCGGTCTTCTATCAGTGCTTCTTAAAATATTATTTGAAGGAGATTTGATCATTTTAAATTTGCTATAGTTAGTAGTAGTAAATAAATACATTTTATTTTTTCTATATTCAGACTGGCACGATTTATTGTTGAATATTTTGGTTCATTAAATAAATACATAATCTACATGTCATGAGAAGAATGATTCACATCACAGAAAATTTCATTCATAACCATGCTGTTCTTGACGTTTTATGAAAATTAATTTTAGTAAATATAGCTAATTTTAGCTAACGAATAAAAAATGATATAAAATTTAGAATATTTAGAATATAAACATAATCTTAGCAGTTTACGTTTAAATACAATTTTATTTTGCTAGTAATGCATTTGAGCCAGAAGTGTTTATTTGGTTCATATGGATGAAAATTAATGGCGTAAGTCAAAACATCGAATGGATTGATACTATATGTTATTTGACACTTAATATATTATTTGAATATTAAATTTGACGCCTACATTTTATATATACCTCCATTCACGCAGCCTAATTTAAACCGATTAAAGCCTGTACCACTTCCTTTTTAATTCGATAGTACGTCAATAATTGTCAAAATTGTCAAACTAGTAGGTGTGTAAGATACTATGTACATATTTATAGCAAACGCCAATTAAGTTGGCGCGAGGAGGGCTAAGTTTGCGCAGGATTAAAAGTAGTGGGGAGATTTGTATTTGGTTTTACATCAAATGTCAGATAATTCTAACCTCTGAGCGTGTATCACTTTATGATCCCCTAGCAAAGACATTATGTTCCGTCAAACGTCAAAGACAAATGTATTCTGACAATTATTTGACTAGTGGGGATGGACGTTTAAAAAAGGCTTTTGCGCACCCCCTCCTCGCGCCAACTTAATTGGCGCTTGCTATACTTATGTATAACCAGCGTCGTATAACTATTACTATGGAAGCAAAACTATATAATTAAATTCATAAACAAATCGCACCTTAAATATTAAAATTAATGTTCATCGATGTCAACAGCCATAAACCATACGTGAATATGCAAGTAGTTGCGAAGTCAAAGAGGCAGCTGATATTGCTTGTAGGTCTTTGTTACCAGCTATATTGAAACTATCGCATATATAAAAATTTCAAACGTTTACTCTGTCATCTGTCACTGCCAAATCTAATATCAAATTACTTGCCTCCCTAGGGAGGTAAATGAAATATTACACCCCGCTGTCAAGAATTACAAATGTACATAAGTCATAAGTAGCTATTACTTCCCTCCAGACAGAGCAATAAGAGCCAACTTACGAAGTCGGCAGTAAGAAATATTTTTTTTTTGCCCTATAGTAAATATTTCATTGAAAAGTCACTCTTCCATAAAGTTACCCCCGTATAATCTCCTTTCTATAATTGTGCATTATTATATAACAAGGGCATACATGATTTAATAATTCTTCTATTTAGAAAAATAAGAATTCAATCTAACTCTAAATAATTCCGATATTATTAATTGTTTCAGGAATTTCAATAAGCCTTAGAGTATAAAAAGTTCTGCCTGTATATCCAAATTCTACAATTTATTTTATAATTTTTTGTTTCAACTGTAGCATATATGCGTTAATAATAATAATTAAAATATATTTTCAAATAAATTAACATTTTTAAAATACATATGAATTACAATTGAAATTCCTAAAATGATTTCGCACTTCTATAATTAAAAGATATTCAATCATAAAGCAATCTCTGTTTTTAAATATTTATCTATAAGTAATCGGGATTAATTTTTGTTTTTAATATCAAGTATTTTAAACGATATTATTTTTATCCGCTCTTGACGAAAGACCTTGTTCAAAGATTAAGAGCCTTGCCTACTAGAAACAAATACGTTTCCCCAATACAATTTAACGAATCGATTACTCTTTCTAATAACAAACTTTTTAAAATATAATTTTAAATCACTATCTCGAACGCAGTATTTATATAGAATATGCGACAGGTGCTACCTGTAAATGTTATTCCTGCACTGTCTACATCAGCACAAGATTTCTGGCAAAGAGTGTGGTTAAAGTTTTGAATTTGTATCACGAGATCATATTTAAAAGTAAATTTATGTTTTCATTTTTACATGTATACCTACTAACCAAAAAATATACATCTTATCAATAGATATTATTTATATATACGAAAAATGTTCTCTACCTTCTTATTTTAACTAAAATAAAAACGTAGTGTTTATTTATACTTTCTCTAGTAGGCTATGTTTACATATTTATATTAGTCAATAGTAAAAAGTGAACAGAATCTGGTGAAAGTGAGACTGGTCGACCTACTAATTTCAAATAACATTGACCTTAACATTAAAAACAGTAGAGTAAGTTTAAAAGAGTCTCGCCTGGTTAGGTATGCATGTAACGTTATGGTATTACAGTTTGTTATTAATCTACCAAATTACATAAACAGTCTGCAAAATATAAACTTTATTCCTTATGTAGAATGAAAATAATTATATATTTTTTCTTTTTTTCGATTACCGTAGATTGAGGCGAAATTGATCAAAATAAAACTTTGGATGTAAATATCTTCCGGTGTATTTTTATATGTAAGTGCTATAAAAAATACAAAATAATCGGTTTTATTTATTTATCAAACTAGAGCCAACACATATATGTTTTTTCTTGCTAGAACATGCAGAAAACAAAAAAGTGCATGGATCACTTGAAGTGGGGCTACTTTGATCATACCCGTGTTTTAAATTGCTTTCTATAGTATCCCCATTCTATTATGCAGTAACAACAGAAATAATTCACTATAACTGATATTTCGCATAGATATTTTAGTTCAAACACAACGGTGACTTTGATCATTGGAATATGACTTTGATCAGTTATATTTTTGAAAGAGAAACGCTGAGTGAAAAATAACCAAATCCTGTTTGTAGTATATTCCTCATTTATTTAAAATATACGCTTATAACTAGAGACCGGACACGAGAGGTTGATGACTCATCGCCCACGAGCGTACTATTGAACATTTGTATTTTTAAAGTTTTTAAGTTTATTTATATAATTATACTTATAATAATCAAGCGGGTGTATATACGGCTACGAAATACGAAATACATTTTTATTTGTTCATTTTGTAGTTCAAGTTGAGTAAAGGAGTTTTAATATTTACTAGTAATACTTTCTCAAGGTTCTCTTCTGTAAAATTTGTTCTCTTTGAGTGAAATACATCCTTGTAAATAGAAAACCTTTCTACATCGCAATAGGTGCATACTGGAAATATTCTTTTATTTCAGCGTATTTAGCAGTTAGATTTTGAGGAATTGTCCCCATACACAATTGACGCAATGTTATTAAATCTTTATTTCTATTAAAAACTGCGTCAAACTTTTGCCGAGGGCCATATCCGAAGTTACTTGGAATATTTTTCAAATTATTAATAGCCAGATCTAATGTTGTCAATCCACCTTTTAATTTGAGATTTTGATTTTCAAAATAAGCAGTTAGTTTTGTCAAATTTAAAAAGTGTTTCTGAAGAAAGTACAACTGATTTTTAAATGTTGACTTTGTGATAGCTCCTTACACTCAGAAATACTCCGAGCATCGTCATTTAAACATGCAACCAAATTTTGTCACTGTCACTGACAAATAAAGGTATTTTTTCTTTATACCTGTCATCCGAACGAAGCATTTGGTGCATATTCTCGTAGATGGTGTTAGCTACTATTTCCGCATCAACTGTATTTATAACTTTTGTTGCTATTACATATGCGTTATATGGAATAGTTGGATGTAGTACACCAGCCACCAGCTACAACATTTAGCACCACACAGCGTCCTAATATATCGACAGTTTCATCAGCACTTCTCCCTAGGTACTGATTTGAAAGATGGCTTCTAATGCGTTCTACTGCTTTCGTGGAGCACTTAGAAACATAATATTTGCGTAAGGTGGATTCATCAAGAACATTTCGACCAGTATGTTTTTGGAGAAATATTTCTAAAATGGGATTGTTAAGTTTACTTAATGGAATACTAGCCGCCATAAAAGTTTCACAGAATCCTTCGTGACTATTGTCAGATTCCAATGGTTCCAATTTCTGTGCATGTGCTTGCGATGCCAAGTACGTTGTATGTGCTATTTCATGGAATTTTTTAACGATATTTTACAAATTTTGCAATAAATTTCGGAATCACTGACAATGGACATACAATCAGTATGACCGTCAATCCAACTCGCCCTTGTTTTACGATGCCGTTCTCGACGTTCTTCCATATCATATACGAAAAAGTAACTTAAACAATGCTCTAGATCTAAATAAATGAAAACTAAAAATGTATGCGTAAGTTATTGAAACTGAACGAAATTCAATGCACGCTTACGTCGAAATAATTGGGAGAAGTAGATTCAATCAAACTATATTATACAAGATCTATCACAAAAATTACGATGTAATTAACAGTTAAAACTATGAAAACAAGAAACTAACTCGCAGCACTTTATTTATTTTACGAAATATAATCTAAATAGAATAAATTATTAAAACTACACACGCTTCTATCTACGCCCATTAAAACAAAGAAGAAATTTAACTTTATATACCCAACAAAAATCGTCGCGATTCTCGATGAAAACAGCTCTACGAGCTAGCCTGATCAATAGTGCATTCAATAACTGCGTGATATACTTACAGATGTTGTAGACTATTTATATCGTTCGTCGTAATGACGACGTCAATTCAACCAGATGTGTCCGGTCTCCACTTATAACCAAAGAACAATAGTTTTAAATTGATGCCTGTAGCATCTCAAATAAGCAAAAAAGGGTATACAATAATGATTATATTCTAAGCTTCTAAAACATTGATATTTTGTAGAAATGAGTAAATTATAGTATCTTCATCTTCGGTTAATTTTGGCTGAGGCATGATTTCGATAATGTCATTTTTGGTAATTGTTTATACGCCTGATCCGATTATTCTAAACATGTGTTTAAATGATATACGGTGGCAATAATGTTCCGTCTGCAGCCCCACAAACCATTACAGTGGCCGCACTCTTTGAGTGATTCATAATCTTTTCAGGATATTTAACCCCTCTTCTATAGATACCCTTGCTTTTCCCAGGATCATCCGTCATATTTGTTTCGTCGTAATTGAATAGATTGCTGGCTGGTACATCTTTTACTGTATTCTAAGGTTTTCAAAATAAGTTGTCAGTTTCTCGACTCACTCTAGCTTGAATTCTTTTGATATTTGTAGCAACTCTCTGCGAAAATGAATATTTGTGTTTGCTCAACACACACCTTGCCCAATCAACTTTACTGTCCAAATAATGCTAGCATACGAAGACCTAACTAAGTTAGTTGAAAACCCCAGTCCGCGTACTTAGCAGTCGATTCTAAAAGTGATAGTTCTTCTTGTTTCGAAAATGTAGTTTGACGACCAAGCATTCGGCCATGCTTGCAATGGTATTTATTGACTAGAGTCCCATAAGTTATTATTGTATTTTCTGCTTGCACCTCGGATGGTTAATCTTCCGCCACAATTTCAGAAATAGCTTTTTTACGAATCGTATCAGTGTAATTCTTGTACTCCCGATTTCCTGCTGTACGTTAGTATTATCGCATCATGTTCAGCCAAAAGTAAACGCTGGAACGATTGAAAAATATGTTAATTGTAAGATATTTTAACTAAATGTCGAGTAAATAACAATTGGGGTTACTTTGATCATTTATCAAAGTAACCCCACACGACCGATCAAAGACACCCCTCTCTCAGGCAAATATAAATGAACACACATAAAATAAGTATATAACCTGATACACATGAAGATAATAATTAGAATATCAGTATAATGATCACTTACCTTCCAATATGTGAAGTTATTTACTTACATGTTATAAAAACACTTATTCGCTTAAATTAAGTTTTTTTTTTCACACAAAGGATAGCAGACACAGTCAGCTGGTTTATTTAACGCCATATGCAAAATGTAATAGACTAGCCAACTTATAGAATTGAAACGGTTTTTTCAATCAATATTCAGAATACGAAGTACTTATCAAAGTCGCCCCATTCAGTAAATTTCCCCCCATCTACGGTATACTTCTTCATTGACAAACTCTATGTGTTCGTCTAAGTTGCGCTTATACAAAAATAAAAACAATTTTAATTACAGGTATTCTTTAATTATGATTTTGACCTGTTGCCAATTTGAATACATTCGTTTGCTCAGAACAAATTAATTATCGAAAAGAATGTTTAATTTAAATAATATCAGAAGTCAAGATTTTATATTGTTCTTAATGAAAAGTGCAATAAGTACGAAGTAATTAATTTTTTTCTTCAGAAAAGGTGACTATAGAAATTTAGTAAAGATTTACTAGATCTTAAAAGTTCAATGCAGAAAGAGGTAGTAATTTTCCCTTCCTTTCTTCGCGTTAGAATATTTTTCGTAAAAAAAGTGTTAAAATAACCTAATTTCTATTTAAAATCAAATAATTGCGATAAATGGAGAGAATACTTGAATTTTTAACCAAATATTAAACATAAAACGTTTATTTAGAATATCTGAATTCATAAAAGACTATCTAGGAAGTGGAATTTATACAATATTAGTCGTGTATAGAGACCAAGAGAAAAGGGGGTAAAAGATATATATGAGTAAGCCTTGATACAAAAAATCGCGGTCCATTATTCGCGTAGTAACGAGTAAATGATTTTCCTTTCCTCGAGTGAGGCAATACAGGCTTCCACCTCTAATTAATCATTAATTCTCATTACCGATGAACTATATTGTTTTACCGGTCTTTATTAGTACCACCATAAATTTAAAGACAAAAAAATATGTAAACAATTCCATACAAATAATTGAAAACCAGCTATCTATTCCATTGGACAGGATAAATAAAGCTTTTTGTTTTATTATAAAAAAAAAACAAAAATTAATGTTGTTTTTAAAAGAAGTCTAACGTTCAAACTATTTAGTTTTAATCACATTATAATTAATGTGGCGTAGGTTTGTCGACATTCGACGTAAAGGCTATTATTGATATCCATAAAAAAGCATCGCCACACGTGCGGCCGAGTATGTTTATGTTTTGGTAAGAAAATAGCAACATTCACTATCTATGAATAGGAACTTATGTTAAAAGTTTCGTCCGGAATTTTAGCAATTTTTTTTGCGGATCAATAAACTTGAATTACAGCTGTATTTCGTTTAGTTTATTCTAAAATAATGATATGGACCGACTTTAACTACATTTTAGCTGTAAAAATTTGGAAATTTAGAATGCATTACAAATAAATTTCTATTTTATTTTCAGTTAGACATTTATACGCTTTCTTCAGATTGACATAGCTTGGGCGCTATCCAGCGGTAACCCTGTATATAATATGCGGCAGGTGCTACTTCTAAGTATTGTGCTTGCAACGAAAAGTTTTCGAAAACTACGAAGATTGTAATTTATAATTCTAGAACAATAGATGGTATAACTCGATGTTTACCAGGAATGTATGCAGCTATTTAAAGCGGTTTCTTATTAAAATGAAAATAAAAACTTTTAATTGTTTAGTCTTTACTATCTTCGTGTATATATATTCGTAATACATTAGTTTCGCATCAGAGTGGCTTCGTCAGGTATGTACTAAAGTAAGTTACAAACTAACAACGGTATACATACCGGGTATTCCATGAAATACCCACAACTTAAGGATGCGTTAATTAAGCAATTTTAAGTTAAAAATGTCTAATGAACATATTCCCAAAAGTCTTTCGTAACTGAGCTGAAAGCATTTGAAGTTTTGGATAATCCTACTAATGCAGCTATTTTGTACAGTTACAATAAAAGTCTCATTGAAAATCATTTAAAAAGAAGTCGCTTTATTGAATTAGTTGTTCAAAATTCACCCAACCTCTTTATACATAGCCTAGCTCGTCCTAGAACGTGTACCTCTGCTAACAGTCTCAGAATCAACGCGAATAGTTTCTGCGGCATCCATAATCCTAGCTCTGTTTTCAACTTCTTCTGTTTAAACTCAATTTTCGGCCTTCCCCGTAAAAAATCTTTTAGGACATTTAAGTCTGGTGACCTTGCTGGCTAAGCAACTGCCGAACCTTTTTCAATCCAGTGGTTTGTATAATTTTGATTAAGAAAACCTTTTGCTTGTCTACCAAAGTATGGAGGTGCGCGATCGTACTGTATCCACATTTAATAACAACGAAATCAGCAGCGGTAGGGTTATCTAAAACTTCAAAGGTTTGCAGCTCTGTTAGTTTCTTCAGTAACGTATCCCCAACCTGTGGTAGTCATGTCATGAGACACCCGGTATATGCTATATAGTATTTTTACGATAAGTGATCAGCCGCGTCATAACCTGTAATATCAGTTACAAGAACCTAAGAAATTCAATTTACAAACGTAGTACATATAATTTCTCCGATATTTTATAAAATTTGGTTTTTCAGTGTTACCTATTCCACGCAGTGTTGTCACGCATGATTATCATATGATATCCGCTTGTTATCTGTCAGTCACCGTTTCATATTATTATCGTGCATTTTATTTTTCTCGTTTTATTTATCTTTATTTTCTAGAATGGTTCGAAAATCAGCTGCTTAAAAATTTAGAAAGCCCTTCAGTTATTATTATGAACAATGCGAGCTATCATACGACAATAATAAATAAAATCTCCTACTTCATCTTCGACAAAATACCAAATTCAGGGATTATTAACTAACAATAAAATCAACTTCGACAAGACAGCATTAAAAATACAGTTACTGGAGTTGGTTAGTAGTGTTACTACATAAAATAATTACTGAATTTAGTTCAAATAGTTAATAGTTTTATTTGAAAATATAAGCCGTTACCTATTTATGCAGCCGATGAATTAGTAGAGCAATATGGCCACACAGATCTTCGACTGCCTCCATATCATAGTATTTTTAACCCTATAGAATTAATTTGGGGAATTACAAAATGATATTACTCTAGTAATATAGGTAAATATGGTAGGACTAATGAAGACTGTAAAAGGTTGTGACAAGAAGCACTAAATCAAGTAACTCCTGATGCATGAGCTAATAGTGTGACACACTGAAGCTGAGATTGAAAAACGGTGGGATAGGGAAGTGGGATTTGACCGAAATGATATCCCACCTTTCATAATTAGTTTAGAAGAAGAGGAAGATGTTTTAAGCCCAAGCGATTAACCCTTTTTGTAAATTTGAATTTTGTTGACAAATTAGAGCAACTCGGAACTATTTGACGTTTACTCATATGAAATAATTCTTTTTCGTGTAAACAAGAATAAAAATAAATTCTAGAAAAAGGTATACTTCCTTAATGTATTTAGGGCTAAATAGCTAATTATTCTGGTTGATATTGAAAATTCATAACATAGGAATAGTGGTTTTAGATTTATAAGTTACGGTTGCACTTTTACGTTTTTATCATAAATTTATTTATGAATTCTTTTGTTTCACTGAAAATATTAGTGAAATTAAGAGTCAATATAGTAAGAATTGCTGAAAAAAACCCTACAAACTTAGTTTGTCGGATTGTAGTTATGAACGCATCACATAAGTCGACATTTACATGTAAGAATGAGATTTAATATTCATTAATTCTCACTTGCAGTAAGTTCGAAATGTTAACTATATATACAGAAAGTATAGAAATGAAAAGCAATGTCCGTCTTCGAGGAATGCCGTGCATTAAAAAGTTCCAACCAGAACGAAACGCCGTCTGTACGCTTCCCGTTGATTGACTTGTTTTTTTCAGCAATTCTTAATTAACCTAATTACCAGGAAGTTCGTTGTCGCGAAAGGGTGTGTTCTGCATACTGGTACAAACTTAGTTTGTCGGATTGTAGTTATGAACGCCTCACATAAGTCGACATTTACATGTAAGAATGAGATTTAATATTCAATAATTCTCACTTGCAGTAAGTTCCAAATGTTAAGTCAATATAGTGTTTTGATTTTAATGTCTATTTGACTTTATATTTCACCATATTTATTTGCTTTAAAGGCACATTACTAGTCAACTTCGAATGCAGCGTGAATTATTACCTGTGCCTAAGAGAAGCTCGTGAGTGCAATGTGATAAAAACTAAACAATATAAAACCTTTATATTCTATTGTTTAATATAACGTATGTACTGCTATATTATATCATGATTATTAATACTGTTAATAATAAACTATTTCCATTCTTTCCATTTTTATTCTAAAACATTGATATTATATTCATTAATTTTGTAAAATAAAAGTATTAATATAATTGCCTTTATTAATTAACATAAAGTATGTATTTTTCTGAATATAGAGTGACAAATATATAAATATACAATATTAACACTCTAAACAGTTTAAGGTATAACCTAAATGCCAACCGTAAAAATTTTTTTTTAAGTTTATAAATGTACTATAACCTACAAACCAAATAAAAATTACACTCCGCAAAATAATTATCGCAACACCAACTATTTCCATAAAATGCCATTTCTGAATATCTAAACTATTCTACTTACAAATGTTAGGTCATGAAAAAACATAAAAGATAATTAACAGCACTGTTCAACTCATATAATGCAGAAAATAACAAAAGAACACCTTCTTCAAAATTACAAAATAATAAACACTGGTTTAAAATGGCACTAGTATCTGGTATATTCACCCCTGGCTTGAATTACAGCTTCCATCCTCCTTGGCATGCTGCGTATAAGGTCTGCAACATAGTCTTGTGAAAGATTTTCCCATTCTAGTAAAAGTACATCTTCGAGTTCTTCAAGGTTACGGAATGCTTGCTGGTGCCGTTTTAAAGCTTGTCCTAGGTGGTCCCAGATATGCTCGATAGCTTTCATGTCTGAGCTTCGTGCAGGCCACCTTAATACTGGAAATTGAACTTCCTGCAAATATTGCTGTACAATTCCTGCTATGTGGGGTCGTGCATTGTCGTGCATAAGAACACAATTTTCGCCAACAAAGTTCTTCTAAAATGTCGGTAACATATCTAGCTGCTGTTAATCTAGCCCCAGGTAATGGTACCAATGCTGTATGGGCCTGTAAAGAGATGCCTCCCCATAACATCACCGATCCTCCACCAAAAGGGACACCTGGACGGAAGTTACAGACAGTATAACGTTCGCCAGGTCGTCTGTAAACTGGCACACGTCTGTCAGAAGACCATAAAACAAACCTAGACTCATCCGTGAAGATGACATTGGCCCAGTGGTTTATGTCCCAATCGGCGTGTTCGCGTGCAAACTGTAATCAGGCTACCCGGTGCTCTCTGGTGAGAAGTGGACCGTGAGCAGGAACATGAGCTGTTATATCATCTTCTCGAAGACGGTTCCTGATAGTTTGTGTGGAAAGCTGTACAGTTCTAGCCCCTAAAAGCTCATTCTTGAGAAATTTAGCAGTGAAATGACGCGTACGCAGAGCAGTTAACCGCACAAAACGATCATCTCGTGGGGTCTAGCTCTTTTGCGACCTTGCCCCGGCCTTCTTCTATAGTTCTCAGTTTCCCTAAATCGTGCTACTGCTAGATTGCACAGTTTCTTCATACGTAAGATGTAAAGACACACGTTGCTGAACATTCATAACCGTAATTTAATAAAAAATAGAACCGATCTATCCAAGGGCACAACATAAATTTGGATGATTAAATTAATATTTTGTGTTTTATTGAACAATTCTTAGTATTTATTCTCTATTCCCCACTAGAAATCTTGAATTCTATGCCCTAATATGAAAATCTATATTGAGCCTTTAAGGTGAATGCCGACAGCGCAATAAATTAAATATGAATACTTATAAACTTATACTTATGCTAAATATGCTAAATACCTTATGTAGCTCCACGGACGTGGGGTAATAAGTCGAGGGATGTACAGTATCTATTGTCCCTGGCATAGTAGACGTTGAAATGTAAATATTTCTTATCTATCTGTCAAACGAACTACCAAAGCTGGTTTTTAACAAGAAATGATATTAGGCCAAGGTAGACTTTTCGCCTAGATTTAGAAAAATGGAGAAAAATGAACTTCATGCTGATATTAACACCAAAACAAATTCATAAGATATGGTTAGTGTACTTGAAGTATAAAGTAGTGAAGAACTGGTCTAGAGAGTTTCGATGTGGTAGAACAACTTGTGAATATGTCAAACCGCCGCAAACAAGAAAATGTTAATCGTGTATGTAACTAGATTAGAAAAGATCGTAAGTTAACTACTAGACGTCTAGCAGAGATAACAGACATTTCAAATGTTACAATTGGGATCATAATAAACAACAATTAGGGACTTCATAAGGTCTTTACACCATGAGTGCCCCGAATATTGACAGCCGAACAAAATCCAGGGTCATTATTTCAGAAGCGAATTTAGCGTTGTTTAAGAGTAATCCGAAAAGTTTTCTGACTCGCTTTGTTACGGTTGATGAAACGTGAGTTTATCACCTCGATCCCTAGTCTAATAACCAAAGTAAAGAATGACGATACAGAACCACCAAACAAATTTAGGGTTCAATTCTCAACGAGTAAGATTATAGCTACAATTTTTTAGAATGCTGAGGGAACACTATTAATTGACTACAAGGAATGTGGCCATACCACCATTGGCTAGTATTATGCAAACTTAGTAAATAAACTTCGTGTATTGACCTACGTTACAATTTCCCAAATTATATTAAATCTCAGACAGCATAAAATAGTTGAAATAATTTAACAGAACAAATTTACATATCGATAATTACAGAGATAACATTTGTAAACACTTCGGCAAAATTTAACGAGTTATTTTTAAAAAATATGAGAATTAGCAGGTGTTAATCACTCAAAACACATTTTCTACTTGTGTAATCTTTGCCAAAAATAATATTAGCTAATGTTACAGAACAAAACACGTTACAATAAAGTAATGGCTCTGAAAACATCGCAAGTAAATTCTATTATTAAACATTTTTTTGAAAATTTTAATGTCATTGTAAAAAAAATCATGTGTTGTTTGGCAATGGCCCCGAAAAATTCAATAAACCTTTTAAATTTACGCAAATTCAAAATATGTAAGTTAACACAGCTCAGTAATTTTTAATTACGCGATAATACTTAAGAGGTCGTCTGTCTGTATTGATAATAAACCTTGTTTCGACTCGAAGCGTGAAGCCTTTTGAGCTGTGTAAATAATCGCGTTTGTCAAGTAATCCATAAATTAAAAATTTCTTGTTCTATTCTGAATATGTTTTACTAGTACGTCCACATGTATACGTCATAAAAGTATGTTGTTTTATTAACAAATATTTTGAATTTCGTATTTCATTAATTTATTTTTGTTTTATGTTTAAGTTACGCAGCTTGCCTTATGTTCGTTGTTTGAAAACATATGTGGAAACCATAGCATTCGAATAAAAATAAACCATTATCCAATTACTGAACGTGTGTGCTAATTTAAATTAAAAATTTTCCATATCCCGAAAGCTATTCATCCAAAAGGTTAATTTTTCCTTAATAGTGCATCTAAATCTTATTATTATAGTTGCGTTTCTTGTCCGTACAACAGAGTCGAACGCGCCCACCACTGCGTGATTGTGCATATACGACGGATGCCTTTTGTATTTCGGAAATAGAGATCAGAAACTAAAATTAATCATCGTACATGGCTTTCTTGTTTTTCAAAATATTCTCCATTAATATCAGTATAATTTTGCATGCGCTTGAACTAATTTTTGCAGCACTTTTTCCACTTCGATTGATGTACCTCTAGAACCTGCATTTTGAAAGCGTCAACCGCTTCTTCAGACGTCGAAAAACGTTGACCACGTAATTTATTTTTGATTTGCGGGAATAGAAAGAAGTTATTGGGTGCCAAATCAGGGCTGTACGGTGGATGAACCATCAATTACACTTTTTCAATTGTCAAAAACTCTCATGTTTGAGCCGATGTGTGATAGCTCGTATTGTCCTGGTGGAGAATAATCCGTCGTCGGCGGTTGGTTTCCCTTATTTTTCTGAATACTTTGGGCAAGCAAATGCTTGTATACTATTCAGAATTAACCGTCCTACGTTGTACTAATGGTACAATTGCCACATGTCCGGTTTTTCAGAATAAACAAGCGATCATTTGCTTCGAAGAGCTTCGTGCGCGAACAATTTTTGTTGGATTTGGCTCATCTTGAAAGACCCATACAGTCGACTGCTAGTTACTTTCGGGCTCATACGCGTAGATCCATGATTCGTTACCTCTTAGGATGTAATAGATGTATTTTGAAGCACCTCGAACGTATTTTTTTAACCTTTTTTGAGCGATTACCAAATTATGTGGGATCTAACGCAAACAAACTTTTTCGAGGGCCAAATGTTCATGCAAAATTGAATGCGCTAATGCCCAAGAATACCTCTATCTCACGATAAGTCACATGACGATCTTGTAATATCAGTTGACGCACAGTAGCAATGTTTTGCGCCAATATACGCTGTTTTTTTATGGTTATTCATCGAATTAAGTAATAGCACTTCTACGTCAAAACGTTCTAAGTATTCTGTCAAAAAATGTCGAATTTTACCATAGAGACATCGGTTTTCAGATGACAGCATCAGGGTCGCCTATTCCCGAAATATAAAAGGAGGGATGCCTCTCATATTTCGGGAATAGGCGGTAGCAGAATCCGATCAAGCAGTGGAGGGTGCGCGAACAGTTTGCGTAAATGATACAATGTTGACTGCAAAGCTCAAATCATACGCCATAATGTTGAGGATTATCGCTTTAGGAGATTTGGAAAAAAGTTTGAGGAATGCTTGAATGCGACGAAAAATGGAATATTAAATCCTGAGATGTTCCTTTGTAAATAATTTACTTGTGTTGCATAATCTTTTTTTTTGTGTATGTACAGAAGTGCTTAGGTGTCACACGCTAAATAGATAATAATTCTTTTTGAAACATAAAAAAGGAAGAATATAATAGGAGGAGGAGTAGTTAAATCAGAATTTTTGTAATAAAAATTTTTAACATCTAATTGAACATACTAATGCTGATCAAATAATTTATTATTACTATATATATCTAATACCCCCGAGAGTTATGTCCGTGAATAGTTCTTGAACGAGGCGAATTTTATAGGGATGGTATTTTTCTTACTTAAGAATTCTTCCTCTAATAGCGTGTCTTTGCGTAGATAAATGAGGGTTTTCCTCTACAGATATAGCAATATATTTCGTTTAATATCATTTGTAACAGAGTTTGTACGACAAATTCTTTGAAAATTGCGAATACTGCCATTTATGTTGTACTATCGTGGCATTTGAAAATCACACACTTAATTTGTTTGATTTGAATGTGGCTTTTTAAGAGCAGATAGGTATGTATAGCAAGCGCCAAACAAGATGGCGAGCGGTGGGAGTAAGATCGCGCAGCATTAGAAGCAGTGGGGAGATTCATATTTGGTTCTATATAAAATTGCAAGATACCATAGGCGGCGTAAACCACATATCTATCGCTTAATAAATTAATAATTTATTAGAGTAAAATATATACAAACTTATTTTTTAACTATATAGATTTATTGCGAAATCCATTAGACGTTACAGAAACAATTAAATATATGTTTAATGACATATATGCATATACGTTCATTAACAAACGAAATGATATTACGCTTCCCACAAAAAAAAAAAAACGGGAAGTACCTACACAGCAATTTGTGATTTATGTTTTTTTAATCTGTTTAATTATGGCTTTTTCCAAAGAGGTTAGAATTATCTGACATTGCCATCCGAATGATTAATCAAAATAATTTAATTAGACGTCGTAAAATAATATGTGGCAAGAAAATAAAAGTCATAGTTATTAACAGAAATATACTTTAGTATTTTGTTGCATTGCCATTACTTTCTACCACCAAATTAATCCTGCTAAGCATAGACCTAATTAGAGCTTCACAATATTGTGCAGTTAAATTTTGCCAACACTCGTTTATACCACTAATCAATTCCCCTGTCTGTCTAAAATTATTACGACGCATTCCATGTGCCCCACATATTTGCAATTGGATTAAGATTCGGGCTTTTGGAATACTTAAAACTAAAAACTAAAACCAATAGTAACGTTTGACAACCGTTTGACACGAATAGGACTGATATAGGCTGACAATTAATAGCACACGATCGAATTTTAGATTCCCATTTTTTTGTGTTGATAGTAATAATGAGATTGTAATGTATTAACAGGTTTTTGTGAATATTTTTAAAACAGTATAAATTTACAGAGGAAGCAATTTGATGTTATAATTAATTAAACAATTTACATACGAAATTAGATTTAAATGTACAAACAGATAGTTAAGAATATCGCAAAACACAAATCCACTTGATTGCATACGTATAAAGAATATTTAGTTTATAAATTGGTTATTCCTTTATTACTAACAGTACAATAGATTAAACAAATTAATCTTTTTCGGAACTGACGTTGTCATCACTTTCACTCTCATTATATACATCTTATTTGGCGCTTGCGATACCTCGATTTGCTATTTACAGATCTGTCGGTGTCATATTCAGGTTTGTCAAAATATAAAGCTAATGAGCCGCATTTGAATATTCAAACTAAAACTTAAATAATTACATTACTAGAAGTAGGATGGTCAGTTAGAAGATTAGCGGGTAGATTTGGCGCGGAGAAGAATACAATTTCAGATATCAAAATTATATGGTAGCATTGAGGAGTTATTAATAGATAACGAGGCTCCGGTGGTATACGTGTGTCAACTCCCGAACAGAATGAAAATCTTATTAATTTTATAAGAAACGATCAGTTCGGAGCAATATTAATTGCAGTGACCGCAACACATTTTCCCCGGGTGTATCCGCATAGCAAGAAAACGGTTGAGACAAATTTCAGACTTGAAAAATCGAGAATCTGTGAAAAAAACATTTCTTAATGCGCAGAACAAAGAAGTAAGGATTGGTTTTGCATTGGAATTTATTCCGCATAAATTTTTGGGAAAATATAATTTTCTCAGATGAAAAAGTTTTTCAATCATCTCATAATATAAAGTGTTTACCGTGGTGTTCTAAAAGTCCAGATTTGAACCCCATTGAGAACGTGTGGGGATATATGTATTGTTAAGACGATGGGCAGGAGTAATTTTAGGTCAGCATGTCCAAGAATTATTTAACAAGATCGAGAGTATTTGGTATGATCTGTCGCCAGAATTTATACATAATGTTATAACATCAACTCTTAGACGTTTACAAGAGGTACTAGACAGAAATGGTGCTGCAATAAAGTATTAAAAATCAAAACCAAATATTTGTAGTTCTCTAATTCATAAATTCTTCTTTTTCGTTTATTCTCTCGGTAACATAATTTTATAACATCATTTAGCGTAAAAGGTTACAGATAAATGTCACACTGCTGTCACCTACACAACACCTCAATTATAAAAAAAAACGAATTACAATGCTTATTCATAGTCAAAATAAGGAACGAGCGATCATTAAAATGTTCACTCGTAGCTGGCCGTGTATATAAAAATTATGTCGTAGCTTTAGTCATTAAGATGTTATTTCAAACATCTGTCAGTGTCAAATATATATTTTAAAGTTTCATCAAAAGAAAAAGTAATGGCCTTTAATGATATGCATAAAGCGTTTATGGTAGAATGTTACTTCCTGACATCTCAAAAAATTAATGGTATTTGGCAGCATTCAATAGAAAATTGCCTTGCGGAGTTTGAAGAGAGATATCCAAATACTGTTCCTAGCTATAAAACTTTCCGTGATACGCTAATGCATTGTGTAAATCTTTTTCGTCAAACAGGCAGTATTTTAAGGAAAAAAGGAAGCGGTCCTCCTCTCAAGAGAAGTCGCGGCGGTATTGAAAATGTCAGACAAATTATTAACGAATCTCCTCAAACATCTATTCGCAGAGTTTCGCAACAAGTAGGGCTTTCGAATGGAACATGTCAAAAAATTTTAAAAAAGGACTTGCACATGTATCCATATAAATTAACTTCTGTACAAAATCTATTACCTACGGATTATGAAAAAAGAACACAATTTTGCCAATGGTTTATTCAAACAATGACAGACAATATTTTAAATCATACTTTTTTCACCGATGAAGCTTGGTTTTATTTGAAAGGTTATGTTAATTCGCAAAATATGCGTATGTGGTCCAGTGAAAATCCTCATTTCTATAGAGAAGTTCCTCTACATCCAGAAAAAATAGGCGTATGGGTAGGTATGAGTCGTCACCGATTAATAGGACCAATATTCTTTGAGGGCACGATAACATCGGAGAAATATCGTAACGAAATTCTCAGTGTTTTTACTAATCAATTGACTAATGATGAACTCCAGGTCAGATATTTTCAACAGGATGGGGCTACATCTCACGTTACACTTGAAAATATTCAGTTTTTGCAACAATTTTATCGCGATAGGATAATAACTAGAAATACAGCGATTCCATATCCACCACGATCGTGTGATTTAACAGTCATGGATTTCTTTGTGTGGCCATATATAAAGAATATTATTTATGAAACACCAATTAATAATCTACAAGAGTTAAGACATAAAATCATAGAAAAATGTGAACACATCAATAACTCACCGCAAATACTGATCAATGTTTTCAATGCTCTACGAAATAGAGTGCGATTATGCTTGGTGGAGAATGGTCAACATTTTACACATTTTTTATAATATTCTATTACTTTGTATAAAAATTATAAATATATTTAATATAAAGTCAGCATTTCAAATTATTTTTTAACAATCATGACGTTTGAAATTATAATGACAGATCTCCTCTAATAACTTAAGTTAGGACATACTTTTTGTGTACATGGCTTACTTGAGCGAAAATTTTAATGATCACTCGTTATATAATCGTCCGGATTTCAAATACCGCGAAGTACCTTTTTAAAATTTCGGTAACAAGAGAACGTGAAATTTGCTGCGGATTGAGATGTATGGCATTAAAATTTTACATACTTCCTGATGAGTTCTTGTCCTACCACCAAAACCTATCATTATTCATATTTGTATTCTTTCTCTTTCATTTAACTCAACCATCATTGACAAATAACAATTAATTAATGATTAAATGCCACAAACTACTAGACATTGTGATAAAATTTAAAGATTGTAATATTCACGTTAAATTTTTATTCAACAAAAGAACAATTTTTTTTAATGGCGAAAAGAAGGAATAAAAGAAATTGTAGTACTTACATTTCGAAATGAAAAGGTTTTTATTTAAACGATTATACTTAAGTATCAAGCAATATTTATGTTTTTGAAAATATCGAGTGATAAATGTTCCAAAAATTCAGATTTTCATTTGCATGTAAATCTAAAACTAAATACTTTAGACCGCAGGTAGTTTGTTGAGATCGTGTTTTCGAGGAGAATCCTAAAATGTAAAAAAGACACAGTATGTTTAATTTAAGAAAGTATAACTTTAGTACGTTACATTTTTTTGAACACTCTGTATATTTAAAAAATACTTCAAATCATGGCTCCTCATCCATAATTTCCGTGTCTAAAACTTCATTACAAGATCTTTTTTAATTTAACGGTTCCACACATTTGCTTATTAATATATAGTAGAGAGAAGTGTTAAGTCCAATTGTACGTCATACTAGATCCATGACGACATGATCTATACGAGCCCTAACAACTATATGTTGGAACAAGCAGTTACTTTGCGAATAAAATACCAGTTTACCGAAATTCTTTTATTCTAATTTTTTTTTAATTATAAATATGAAATTAGCAACGTTTTTTATGATGTATAGAATTATTTTTACGGTTTAATTATATATTTTTTGTTGATTACTATTTAAATAATTGTTTGATATTCGAAAAATGCTGACAACTAAATTTTGGAACATGCTTTGCTTTTCCTCACGTTTTTTGAGTTTTATCAGCCTGACGCATAGGTGGCATAGGTAACGAGTAAGTGTGTTGTCAACAAAGATTGTCACGCATCATTTGAGTATTAATAATTAAAGTAAGTAGGTATTGTCAGTTTTATATTAAGAGTAAAATACAATAATGGTACGTGGAAAATCTACTGATCCAAAAGTGCGAGAAATTATTATTCATCAGTACCATAAAGGGAAAACAATGCGTGAAATTTCCAGTGAAATGAGGAAATGACTATAGCAACAACTACAGTTTTTAATATAATTAAAAAATATGATGAAACTGCCAGTATTAATGTTCGCGGTAAAAGTACAGGCCGTCCAAAAGCTGTTTCTCAAAGAAGTGTAAGGCATTTAATTAGAATATGTAAGTCGGGAAGAAGAAATACACTACGAGAAGTAACTGCAAGGTGGAATAGAGAAACTGGGATGAATGTTTCCAGAGAATGCTGTCGCAAATACATCCACAAGAGCGGTCTTAGTTTTTATAAGGTATGTTTGATAGGTACTTCTTTGCGGTATAATGTTTCTATTTTTTTACTTGTAGGCCAAAGAAAAACCATTGTTGACGGAAACTCAAAAAAGGAATCGTTACATTTGGGCCAAATCAAAGCTTTCGTGGACCAAGCATGACTGGGACAAAGTGATCTATAGCGACGAAAGTAAATTTGATGTCTGTGTGGGAGATTACCGAAAGCGTGTGATTCGGGAAAAAAACAGAAGCATTCCATAAGGAGTGCCTCAAAAGGACTGTAAAGTTTCCACAGGGCATCATGGTGTGGGGTTGTATGTCGGCCAAAGGGTTAGGAACTTTACACTTTATTGAAGGCACAGTAAACGCAGCCAAATACCAAGATATTCTTGAACATTCGCTTTTACCAAGTGCAGCAAAGTTATATCCACCCGGAGATTTTATTGTTCAACAGGATGGAGCCTCATGCCATACGGCTAAATCTACCAAAAAATGGATAGGAGAACATGACATTCTGGTTTTGTCACAATAGAGACACTTTGGCACAAAATGAAACAACGCCTAAGAAATAATCCTCAGCGCACTTTACCACAACTACGTGCTAAATTGCAAGAAATATGGGATGGTTTTACCCCTGAACTCTGTGAAGGCCTAGTAGATACAATGCCTAATAGAGTTCAGGCTGTTATTCGAGCTAAGGGCGACGTTACGCCTTATTATTTTTTATTTTAATTTGTTAAAAACCACCTGTTCCAATATTTAGTTGTCAGCATTTTTCGAATATCAAACAATTATTTAAATAGTAATCAACAAAAAATATATAATTAAACCGTAAAAATAATTCCATACATCATAAAAAACGTTGCTAATTTCATATTTATAATTAAAAAAAGAATTTCGGTAAACTGGTATTTTATTCGCAAAGTAACTGCTTGTTCCAACATATAGTCGTTAGGGCTCGTACATGTTGCCGACATGATGTCAGTTATAAAATAAATAACAAACAAAATTATTCAATCTTTTAATATTTTAAAGAAATGGTATACTGCTGATATGCTATGCTGTCATATAATTTTGATTTATTATATAGTTAACATTGTCGAAGCGAGTTCTAAATGTTTCATAACCATAGCGTAACTATAATAAAATTTAAATACCCCATCAATACTTACGATATTCACATTACGTAGTAATGTACAAAGTTAATGGTAGAAATTAAGCAACGTTAAAGAAAATAATTTATTAATGGTCTACATTTGCATTTATCTAAATAAATACTAAGTGGTAAAATGTCAAAATTGACTGCTTTACTTCAGTGATAAAATTTCATGCTTGTAAGCAACATGTATTTTTTTTAAATCTCTCAGTCACATTCGTCACTGTCAGAATCTTCATTTAGATTTATTATCAATTCTGTTTCATCTCTCTTACTCTCTTTTTTAAGAGTTTGTGAGTAGTTAGTCTGTTTGGATGCATTTGGCTATGCCACTGATGGTGGATAAATTAATATTTGAAGCAGTAGCAACCCTCTGCAATATTAAAAACTTATATTCTTCCGTGCATGGTAAATAACTTAGTGGTTTACCTCATGAACAGCAGTTTTTGCAACTAATAGTTTTCCACATTTGTGTTCCTTCTCAAAAAGGGTCAATAATGAAGCAATTATTTGTTTCAACAGTTTACAGAAAGAAACCTTTCAGTATTATATCTAAAAGATGCAATGAGATAATAAACACAATGTAGTTCTAAAAGGACCTGATTTTAAACAATCAAAATAAACGGGAAAAATGTACATAAAACTAGACTTATTTTACATATATGTTATCTGTCAACACCGCAAGTAACTATTACCTTTTTAAAAATATATACAAGAAACATTTAGTATTGAAATGGAAATTACGTTTTTATTTGCCATGAATGTCTATATTATCATAAATTTATAACATTTTGTATTTAAATTAATGAAACAAAAGCTCTTAAATATAGTTCAATAAACTCTAATATTTTTTTCTAATATAGTTATGACAACATGTAAACGCCAACAATGACGTACAATTGGACTTAACGCGTCTCTACTATATATATTTTGAAATAATTTAATAAAATCTAATACAGTTAACATTGCTCAATTGTAATATATTAGAGCCAATTTTAAGAACACATTCTAGTATATACAACGATCTGTAATAATAAATAAAAAAAGAATATGATATACCAAAGTCCACAGTTTGAAAACTTCTTAAGAATTATTATCGTATCTTTAAGAAATACATTTCAATCACGGCTAAATCCGGAACAAGAGTTTCTAATCTAAAAGTAGTCGCGAAAGCCTTCACTCAACGTTAATTGTATTTTACTAGCACAACTCAAATATTTTGTATTTTTTTTAACTTGTACTTTAAATTTAGTATTGCTTCCACCAATTTTTTAATAAATTATTATTAAAATAATCAATTAAATTTTAAATAATTTAAATAAGGATTTTAGAATATATGAATACTATTTATATACATTACTTGATTTTAAAATGCAGTAATCTAATACGTAAAGTACATGATATGCCAAAGTGTAAATTAAACATACGAAGCTGTCTTCAGAAATAGAATTATTTCAAAAAGAATTGGCCTATTATAAACTATTACCTATATGCATTCGGCTTCTGTTTTGTTTTAACGTTACATTTTTAAGTATTACGTAAATGTTCTCATCTATACAAAATTGTTAACAAATCGAAATATCGATTATGTTCTATAAATATTTTTAAAAAAGTAACGGGATTACATCAACTTAAATGCTCTCATGTACTTACAGATTTACAATGAACGGGTGCCTAATTTCCAATAAGATATTCTTTTCATTTTTCACATGGTCCACCTGTTTCAGTCTTATGACATCCGTTAAATTTAATATTTTCATTGCAAAATATTCGTCTGTTGATTTATTACGACACAGTAAGACTCTGCCAAATGTTCCAGTGCCTAAAACAAATCGAAAATTTAATAACAATTTTAGAATTTCATTAAAACTTAATATGCAGTTTAATTAGTGTGAATTCACTAGTGATTAATATTTTTTATTAAATAAATTCTATGATTTCTAGAATAAATATATATGTGCGCAACAATAAACAATAGAATTGACTACATAAAACATAAAATAAAATACTGTTCGTGATTTAAAAACGGTCGTGAATCACTGGAAAATTATCTCGGAAGGATGACCATCCAATTCTAATGACAAAAGCTAGAAATGGATGGCCATAGCACAGCGAAAAAATCTTCAAATGTTTTCAGAGCAACTCAATACCTTTCCAAGTTGCATTCCATACAATTCTACATCATGTTCTGGGTAAAAATAAGAATCTCGTGTGGCAGTTACAAGCAATTTCTAATAGGAGGGATAGTTTTCAATATAGTGCGTCTACTAAACAAGAAATTGGAGAATGATGTGATCCAAATGAAGAGCAGGTTGTCTAAATTTAAGTTACGAAATTCAGAAAAACGCAATTCACCAAGACCCTGACTTCACTCTAGGGTTTTGAATACGAATCTGGAAGGTCTTCGTGGTTTTCCCTCTTACTTAAAATGAAGGACGATAATGTTAAAAATCTTAAGTCACTTCACTGTCGGTGGTTTAATAGTAGTTAATGACCTGCTAATGCCACCTGTAATTGGAGTTAAGCTATCCTGGGGTATGTAAGAGTATGGATTATTATTACTTTGGAAACTGTTTCTTTCTCATGACCGCCGGTCGCCATATTTGTCTTTTAACTGTTACTCATCTTCCAGTCAAAATATTCGCATATGTGTTGTACCAGTCATCTGATATAGGTCCGAAAGATTTGCTTTCGTTGTCAGAATTGAAAATTACATAAGATAAAGGTGTTTTAATGATGTTGAATCCATATAAATAAACGCAACGAGTATTTTAAAAAGCAGTTTAATAGGTCGATTCCAAAGCATCGATACCTATCGATACTTTACCGATTCCGGTACTCAGAATCGACACCGTGCACGGACCCGATACATCGGTAAGTATCGATACCTCGATTGGTATCGGTACCCGATACCGAAAACGTCGGTATCGCCCAGCCCTAATGGGGACAATGCCTCAAAATCTAACTGCTAAATACGCTGAAATGAACGAATATTTCTTATATGCACCTATAACCAGTTGCGATGTAGAAATAATGTTTTCTATCTACAAAGATGTATTTCATTCAAAGAGAACAAATTTTACAGAAAAGAACCTTAAGAAAGTATTGCTAGTAAATATTAATACTCCTTTACTCAACTTGAACTACAAAATGAACAAATAAAGATGTATTTCGTATTTTATAGATCACTACCCGTTTGTTTTAAAACTCTTTAAAAATACAAATTTTCAATAGTACGTCCGTGGGCGATGAGTCATCGGCCTCTCGTGTCCGGTCCCTAGTAATTAGTATAATACGTTGAAGTTAAATTCTTTTAATTTCGGAAATTCACGAATTTAATTTCTGCAACGGTACAACCATTAACGTTATACGTCTAAAATTATTATTTTAAGTGAAACACAATATCTGCTATATTTTATGAAACCTATATTTCATCTGTGGCACCTCAAATTACAGCAGAGATGATAATCTCGTACTTGGTCTTAAATTATTAGTGTTCACTGATTTGTGAAATAACACTTTAAATGGTTACTGAGACGAATCTATTACGTGCATACGATCATATATAATAGAAGTTATTACTATTATAAAACTGGATTCATTCTCTTTCACAAATGGGCTAGAAAAGGATACAATTAATAAAGATGTATGTATCTAAAGAACGACAGCGTAATCGTTCTGTTGAATTTGTCTTGCATTAAATTCTAACCGTATTATTATAGTTCCGCTTTATCGTTCCAAGACGTTACTTTTAGAGCCGAATGATTTAGATAGTTGTAATTTTATTTGTCCTGTGTGCATTCTCATATCTAAGAGTAAATATACTCGTTCCAAAATGTATTAAAAGTCAAATGGTTGGGTAGATATCCTATCACACGAAAGGACGTCCTAACATAATATTAAAAAATTATTTACGAAACATGACAAAAAATTACAGATAATGATTTAGAAAAGTTAGAAGTTACTGGAAGCTATTTATATAGTGTGCAGGTGAAATTGTTCGATTTATTGATTTATTATATGACTAAACTATGAACCAAGAAAAGTAATATTTTATAAGTAACTCCTCTGGATTCTGTTACAGTCATTTATTATCTTCCAAATCACTCATCTATCCCGGAAAGGATGACTTCTATTCAGATTTGATTGTGCCTGCAATATAAATGCAGTCAGTCAAATACATATATATATATAAATATGGTAAACCTAATCAGTAGGCGATTAAAGGTCTGTATATTACTTCAAAATATATGTATTTAAAAAACTCTACATGTTTCGGCAGTACGCCTTTATCAAGAGAATACAAAATATAAATGACAGGATATAAATGTCAAGTCTTGACTTGACATTTATATCCTGTCATTTATATAATCATATAATATAATATAATAATTATATAATGTCATGAAATATAACAATAAAACTTATGCTATTATAAAGGTTTACAACAAGCAAATGAACGGAATTAAAAGAAGGTTATACCTGACCACTTAGGTAATTAACAGATTAAATATTTGGAAAATTCCAAGACACTTTATATTTACAAATAGAACAAAATTAAAACCTATGAATTAATATGTACAAAAAATACAACTAAATCTATTTGATTATATCTAAATAAAATGAAAAATACAAATTATATCTATATTGATCGAACAGATAATTTGCAGAAAATGCTTTACAATAAATCTGCCAATGCTCTCAAAAAGAAAATAAATGATATAACTCGAGCGATATGAAAAATGTGTTTTAAAAACTGGTTTCTTCGAATCCAAAAGTGTATTAGTTGAAGTTGGAAACATTTTAGAAAATAGTAATAGAATTTTCAGAAAAAAAATATTTGTTTTAGACTCATTAAAAAAGCATATATTTTACACCAAATTGAATAACACTAATTCTTTGCTTTCACTGTTCATAAAATTCTATTTTTAAAATATTTTATCATAATGGCATAATCAACACAAATAAATTAACGTAAATTTTAATGATCGAAGTGGTAAAAAAATTTACAGTCCATGTCATAAGTTCGATAGTCGTAAACTACAATAAATATCTAGTAACGTTGATCCTTCAAGACAATAGTGTTTCAAATAGCAATCTATTGATAGAACAGACTGGATTTTTTAATGGACGCGTAAAAATTTCGAGATACTCGTACATTTGAAAAATAAAATTTGTAATATATAACAAGCAACATAAAATGAATGAGGGAAGCAGAATTTACGACAATTTATAGTTGTCGAACAGACTCACGAGCTGCGAAAAACAGATATCGGAACAATAAAGCACAAAATCTCATAAAGTTAGGCACGTATTTATTTCATTCTTGCTAGAACTAAATATTAATGATTTAGAAACAGTTAATGTATTTTTGTGTTTGTGGAATATGATCGTTAGAATGTATTCGAAGAACTATATCCATAATATTTCTTTAGATTTCTGAATTTGCTGTGAAATATTTGAAAAATTATATTGAATCTCAGGAATCGTAATATTTTCGTTTTCCAGCAAAATGAAGTTACTAAAGAGACAGTGAAATTATTTTCCCTCGGATAACGTTTTGGCTTCCATTCCAATCAAAAGTAACCACAACTAATAAATTCGTTTTGCAAACGATTGAAATATGAATTGCTCCAAAATTTAGTTGCGTACTTACCCTGGTATGGTGGCAGTAATTTGACTGACCTAAGGCATTATGCCAAAGCACCTTGGGATGACTTTAAATTGTATATTATTCTTTAAAATACACGAAAACTAATAGCAACTCATCAAAGACAATGGAAAATTAGCACATCATCGCTAATATTTTTCGTTTTTTTTTTACGTTTTTTTAATGTATTTGTCCTATAAATGGAATTATCGGTTGGGCATAATTTTTGGAAAATTTGACCAAGAATTTCATGAATCAATTAAATCGTATAGTTTTTGTCGCATAGACAATTAACAATAACTGATTTGGAGTTACTAAGAAGAATTGTTGATTTATCAATAATTTTACAAAACTGTTCATTTTATAAGTGCTGTCACCATTCACACTATGTCACGATTTGGAAACGCTTCAGGTGCCGAAATTAAGCAGTAAATAGAGAAGTTAACTTAGGCAAATACGAAAAAATCAAAAACTTCTACATGGAAACAATTTTAATAATTTTGTGCTCAAAGTACTGGAGAAAACGACTTATGTACAAGAAATTAACTCTATTTTGAAAGACTGGGCCAGCAATATGCGCAAAAAGATGGATCATTTTACAAAGAAACTGTTGTAAAGACAATGCAGAACGTTATGGCCAAACTCGTTTAAGAAAAATATAATCAAGATTTTGTCGTCACAGTAGATCCAAAAGTAGAGCAGACCAATTTCGGGAGTGTAATTCGTAATATATTAGATAGAATATGCGATAGAATAGGGACGCAACATGAGCTAATGACATAAGATTTAAATCTGCAAGAGATGCTAGAGACCCTACACGAAAATCAAATGACACCGGATAAACGAAAAACAAGTTCAAGCGCGTTTACTTATGAAGAATTCCTGAAAGTTGTACAATTACTTGATGAAAACACTCCAGACGATCTCCAAAAAAATTCTTCAATATTATGTCTTATGAATTAGCGTTTCGAGATGGGCGAAGCCGTTAATTGCTTACTGGATTTTTTTCAAGAAGAAAGTCTTACAACAGTAGAAAAACAAACAGATTTGAATATAATATGTTGTTTACTAAAACTTGGCAAGGAGGAAGTAAAATGTCAGACAGCAAATGGTTAATCACAAACAAGGCAAATGAAACTATTTGCTATGTGTATTAATTATTTTGTTGAAGATTATACAAAAATCTGTTATGAAAATGAGGTGCTAACGTCAGAAAGAATCGTCTATTTCTTACACCAAATCCAGAATAGAAAAATAAAGGCAATTGATACAAAAATATACTAGCCAAATGGGCTAAAATATCAGCAAAAAAAGCAGACCGGGATCACAAATATAAATTTAGAAATCATTCACACCGAGTAACTACTGTAAGTCACCTGGCAAAAGTAGACGTAAACGAAATGCAAGTAACAAAAATAACGTGGACATGGTAATGTGAATTCAATTAAACCTTACTTGCAACTCGATAGAGAATTTCACGAGGAACTCATTCAAAAACTGACAAGTAATGAAGGCAAACTATGTAGTATTCCTTCAAATTCTACAACCAATGTTAATTCATCAGAACAAAAATAAACGTTAACTGGTTCAATAATTAATTGTAATAATTGCGTTTTTAATTGTCAGAATTTTAATAATTAGATATTTTATGCGAAATTGGTGGAGACTGTGGCTTGTAATCTGAAACAGAAATAAGAAAAACACCCTTACCCTAACACAATATTTATATATCAGTATTTATTTATTACAATATCAGCACAACGGCTGATTACTCGTTGAAGGCCTCGTCTCCACCCATTTCGAGTTCTTGTATAGGTCTATACACAATCCAGAATTATCCGAAGATTCTAGACCTTTACGGGCGACAGCTCGCCTGATGTCTCGCCAGACCATAGCCTGACGTATTGCGGATAACTCAGATCACAACAGGTTTAATTACACAGGCCTGCATTTTTCAACTCTTTGAATGTTGATTTAAAAATTTTAACTGTTTTCTAGTAATTGGGTAGCGCTGATTTCAAATCTGCTTTTATTTTTTTTGTATCCGTAAGGTTATTTTTCAAACCAGTAAAATCAAAAAAAACAAAAACAAAAAAAATTAGAAAAAACACGATTTATTTCATTTATAAGCTAGTTTTATATTATATTAAAAAAAATACAAAAATATACACATAGAAACTATTATAAATAGTTATTTTTTCTTTATGCTTCTTAAAAAAACCTTTTCGTTTTTCAGAAAAGCTTCGTTTGGTTGTTTTTCTGTCATATTCAGCTAAAGGAAAATCTGAAGGTAGTTTCTGGGGCAAGTAAATTTTTTTGTTTCAACCTAGACCCCAGTACTTCAGAAAGATCTTTTGAAAGTCCCAAATCTCTTACTAAATCATTCAGTTCGGCTTGTGAAAATAGCTGAGGTTGGTTTTGACCTGAGGTTGATTGTTCAAAATCACTATCCATCTGTACGGAGCCGGAAGTTGAAGAGGTTTCAATATCTTCTTGTAGTACTTTGGGGGGTATAGGTATAGGTACATTATCACTGTGAGGAACTGGTCTGATAGCTGATTTAATATTGTTTGGGTACAAAATATGTTTCAAAGTTTTTCTATTATGCCCCTTAATATCACAACGACAAAAGTAGCAATCTTCATGATGATTTTGCGGTTCTCTCCAAACCATCGGTATTCCAAAAGGAAGGCTTTTTCTATTCCCTTTGGTCCAATGTCTTAAACCTTCTTCACATATCTTACAAACAACGTGCGGTGCCCAATCTTTATCTTGATCTCCTAATTTGATTTTGAAGCATAAGCATAATATGCATTTTTCACAAATTCACCAATTGGTTTCTTAAACTTTTTCAAGAGATATATCCACAAATATAACAGAAATCATCTGGTTTGTTTTCGCAACACCGGCTAGACATATTTTTAAGCAATGTTTATTTATCAAATACCACGCACAACACTAAAGACAAATTAATTTTACTTGTTTACTGATCGACACTCAGAGCTATAATGAAGTAAATGACATTAAAATCTACATTTTGCTTGGAGTGATAAACTTGAAATCCTTCTTCGCAGTACTAATAAAGTGAAAGCATAATAAATAGGATTTAGCAGGTAAAAATTCCCGGAAATCTTGTCCAAAATTAATACATACATTACATCAGGTAATGAGAGCCTATTTAACAAATTTCTTTAAAACCACAACAGAAAATCATTTTTGGGTTAATACCTAGAATTTGAAGTAGTACATTCATTTTAAAATGTATTAAAACGCCTATTATAAGTTTTTTTTATATTTTTTTCTTTTTCTATTGTGCAAAAAAAAATCTGTGGGTGGTAGAGACCAACTGTATTTTAATTAGTTATTGCTATATAGAAACTGAGCTTAACAAACAAATATCACGTCATCACAAATTTTATGCAGGCCTGTGTTATTATTCACTAGCCGTCTCTTATTACCCCAGAGTTACCTCCAGGTACTCATTTTTATCAACCTTATACGAGCTGCGAATAAAAAAAGGCAATCGATGTTGTAGACTATAACCAAGGTTTAATTCCAACATATGGATAAAATATAAGTACTCCACATCGTAAAAGTATTCAATGGAAAAACAGAAACAGTAGACGCAGAATGAGATAAACATATCATAACCATCATTTTAGAGATAAAGACAACGACCTTTTTCTACGCAAAATTAATTAATATGTGAAGGACGCGCATTAATATATAAAACTATTTAGACATAAGACATTTCTCAAGGCGGAACCTCATTCTTGCCCAAATAGTCATGTGAAATTCGTCGAGTACTTCGATATTGCTGATAATTCTTTCACTTTCAAATGGCGATCATCTAATTCTTCAATAAATAAAATCTTTTGTAGCTTTACCACTTCAATTGGCCAATGCATAATCACCAAGGCATTTTTGTCTGAAACAGAAACATTTTGTCTACTTTTTGCAGTAAAACATGAACGAAATAAATTACTATAAACGCAGTAGGAGAGATCCTTTGCTAAAAATTTAATTACCTTAGATTAACTGAGACATTTTCAGGCAAGGGTGATGTTACCTGATTACAGATTGATAACTATATTGCTCGTAGACTTTTACTATTTATAGCGTAGACTTAGCGCAGGTGCAACTATGATACAACTAGTTTGAACATGTTTGAAGATATGCAACCCTGTCCATTCTAATAATTTATTAGGCTATATTTTATACGTATTTCAAAATTTTAATTTGTGTTATCCTTCTTAAGATTTTATTCATTCATGATTATAACAAAATACATCTATAATATAATCTGATGTGTTTTACAACAGCCTAGACTCATTACTTAAGGACCGCCATTTAGGTAGGCAAATAGCAACATCACTGCGTTGGCTTTAGATTAAAGAAAAATAATTTCCGTTGAATTACACTTACGCGTATTTGTAAATACGTCTATAAATAACTTTACACTATGATAGTTGTTCATGTATTCATGTACTGCATACATATAGCACCCGAAACGCTAGTAAAGTGAGTCTTCCGAATCTTCCGTTTGTTCATGCCTCTGTGAGTCAACCGAGAATTGCAGTCTTTATACATTACTAGAGCTGACTAATAGCGCCAACAGGCAGTCGTGTAGGTTTGACAATAAGTGGTGGGGCACAATATTTAATATTACTTCCACTCTGTACGAGATCTGCTGTATATACATGCATGTACCATTTCGTAGTTTTCCTTTTGCTTTCAAAATGTCGCAGATACATACCTCACGAAGACGACCAATGTTGGACACTGTTAAAAACTTTATAGCAGAAATGTCGAAATTTATCATAATGCCGCCAAAATTTGATTTCAAGCTTGTAATATCCCTTTAATGTGTTGGTCCAAAAGGGATTGTCAATGTCACGTCAATAGGAGACACCTATTATTCGATAAAAAGTGGCAAACCACGCTATGAAAAATTTAAATTTAATTTATGTGTTACCTTTATTTTATGCAATCTACCATTTAATTTACTAGATGACGAGACATTTGTCTCCTTTTGGAACAGATGCGGACTCAAGTTAAACATCGTTACGAAGTTTATGGTATGTACAATGGAACCACTTCAACCCCTATCCTCACTCTCCATTCTATTCGCCTCAAAAGGAGTCGAAAATTATACTGCCAATGATATTTTAAAGATTGTGTTGAACTCATTGAAGAAATGTGAACTTTAAACCAAACAACTTTTATTATTATGAGTGATGGTGCCACAAACATGCTTTCCTTAGGCCGATCTATTAAAGTACACAGTGGTAATCTCTTATATGTAACGCAAAATCCATAGTTTGACTCTTCTGGCACACCATATTCGTACATGTTATCCACGAGTGTGTGCATTAATTGCTAGCACAAAGGCAGTGTTTTGAAAGTCCCCGAAACCTACTCGAGAATTTCACAGACTGTGTGCCAAAATCACCAAAGCCGATGATTACAGATTGCGCTGCAGAAGACGAGAAAATGAGTGTGTAATAGAAAAATTTAAAAGTGTTTTAGACAAATATTCCGACCTTCTCGTATTAAGATAAATTTGTGAAGGTGCGATGAAAGATCCATTAAGTTGTTTAAAAGATTATTACATATGCAAATATAACATCACTAGAAGTATAACGTTCGTTTTCAACATTAAGAAACATTTACTCCGCACACCGTACTAGCTTGACTAAAAGAACTGTGGAAACATATCTAATAATGAAATATTTAACAGATGTTATCCACTTTGTGATTTCATGGAAGACTTTCAATACGGTAAGTGCTTACACACGTTCTATGATTTATTTCTTACCATTTATTTTATGTGTAAACTTTTATGCGGCCGCCACTGGCTGCTGGCGCAAATTTGCCAGCCCTATTCATTACTATTCATTTACTACTTAAACAAATATTTACGTTGAACACACAATCTATCTAATGTTTGTCGATATGTTATCTTTCGATGGAGATTTTTGAAATTATTTAATATTATCAGACAATCAATTTCCATTTTACTAATAATTGTCTAGAGTTTGATTACTTTGTACACTTGCGAATCATTATTTACATTTATAGGAATCTAATATAGCATGATAAGGTTTACACTAGTTTGATTATGCGAACATTATAACATTATATAATTATTTGTCGCAATTCTAAAATTATATAAGGAATTTTCCACAATTAGGTAATTTTGCAGTTTTCATAATTGTAATGTAATACGTTATGTAAATCTAGGCTAAAATGATGAATTAATTATGTTAGCAAACTTCCCAGTTAGATATAATGTTAGATATAACGCTAACTAAACAAAATTATATAGTCACCCATGGAATGAATACACATGTATTTTAAACAAATCTGCTGAATATCTTTGTACAATAGGGCTGGGCGATACCGGCGTTTTCGGTATCAGGTACCGATACCAATCGAGGTATCGATACTTAGCGATGTATCGGGTCTGTGCACGGTATCGATTCTGAGTACTGGAATCGGTAAAGTATCGATACCTTGGAATCGATACCTTGGAATCGATACCTTGGAATCGATACCTTGGAATCGATACCTTGGAATCGATACCTTGGAATCGATACCTTGGAATCGATACCTTGAATCGATACCTTGGAATCGATACCTTGATTCGATACCTAGGAATCAGTATTCATAACCCGTTTTCTAGGTGTCGATTGTTTGATATCGGTTTCAAGAGATGTAAAATTAATTTACCGATTCTACCATAACTACGGTATGAAATTTGCAATATTGTGATATTTTGTTTTTTTTTTGTTTGTAATAATTAAAGTTATGTCATAATATGGAATTTGCTACGCATAACAACCAACGTCTTTTAAATACATATATACTCGTATTATGCATACATACTTAAAAATTCTTTACTTAAAAAGTTATTTTTATATACATTTAAAAAACGCAGAAAGATAAAATAATATAGGCAAATATGCGTGCTATTACAAAATTATACAAAAAGCCTAAAATATTCATTTTAAAATAGAAACAAACCAAGCACGTTTTATACCTACAATAGCTTGATAAGAATTCTTGACCCAACTTTTTTTACCTTATTATATTAATTAATACTACATATTTGTATTATATTTTGTTTATTTTAGTTCCAATTTACAGTCGTGTATTGTGTATTGTGCATTCTATAGAACAGGGAAGTGTTTTATATTTATATGAATATGAATATCACCTATATTTCTCTCAACACTGCTTTATAGAAATTATGTGTCAACAAATTTTTGCTGTTTCCTAGTTTTGATTTATTATAATTCCTACCTTTATCCGTCGTCTAAAGTTTAATATAAGCACTTATATTTCATATCATTTTAAGCTTCATCACTTTGTTCTTATAACATGGTGTAATAAGTAGATACGTACGTACCAAAATGTCGAAAAAAAATAGTGTAGTTTGGAAATACTTTGATAAAATTAACGACCAGGGCGTGAGTTGTAATGTATGTAAAAAAGAATATAAGTATACTGGTAAAACTACAAATATGCTAAAGCATATAAAATGTGTTCATCCTTTTACATATTTTAATATTATTGAAAAGAAAGACAAAAGAGACGGTGATAGTGAAGTTACTGACGTTGAAATATTGGCCTCCGAAAGGTAAAATTATAATTATACTAGCTGCAGACTTATGTATGTAGTTCTTTTTTAATCCTTGCATGAAAAATAAGAAAATTCTAAATTGTCATTTTGCATAAAACAACAACTTATATACCTATGATGTACGCATACTCATTTAAAAAAATGCACAAAGGTAAGCTACCCGATACATGGCTACCCGATACATCGCTACCCGATACATCGATACTTAGCGAGTACTGGAATCGCTAAAGTATCGATGCTTTGGAATCGATACCTCGCTACCCGATACATCGCTACCCGATACATCGATACTTAGCGAGTACTGGAATCGGTAAAGTATCGATAGGTATCGATGCTTTGGAATCGATACCTTGGAATCGATACCTTGGAATCGATACCTTGGAATCGATACCTTGGAATCGATACCTTGGAATCGATGCTTTGGAATCGATACCTTAGAATCGATACCTTCGTTATATCAGGTATCGGGTATTGGACGATGTATCGATACTTCGCCCAGCCCTATTGTACACTATCATCTAAAGTATTTTGTATATACATCGACTAGAGCTTCCCCAAAAGGAAAATTGTGGTAAACGAAAATAACAAATAAGCGAACATAATAAAATGATATCCGAACTGAAACAAATGCGCAACACACTGGATGCCTTGTCAACTATAGCAATTGTTACGAAGAACAAAGATGCTTATACACACTATCAGAAATATAAAGAAAAATACAAACGTTCACTAGACATTGAAAATAGAGAAAGATACCTAAATAGAATATGTCAATCGATAATACGACATACGATAATAAACACTAAAATAATTTGGAAGATAATTAATGAACATTCCAATATAAAAAAGAAAAGTAAACCTCCTTCTCAATTAAATACCGCCGACCTGAAGAATGTATTTGTAGGGCACGAAATGCACTATATGAGCAGGAATAATGGTCAAATATTTAAACTCTACCTAACGAATATTAATATACAAAGCGACAGATCGTTCATCTTACACCGGTGAATTAATTACTGAAGAATATCTTTGACAGCCTAATGCTGCCATAATAGTCATGATTAATAGAAGCTTTTAACAAGGTGGATTTTCTGTTCAATTAAAAATTTCTAGGGCAATTCGTAAAAAGGGTGACGTAAATTTTGCACAAAACTATAGAGCTATATCCATTGGTCTGCGATATAATAGTTATTTATGCACCAAGGGCGTTATGGGTATTATATTGCCCGAGGTCGATGTTAACTCAGTCCGAGGGCCTCTGGCCCGAGGGATGAATGTCCCCCGGGGGGAATATAATTAATACAAGATTTTATTTTTCACTTTTTTAAAATTTCTTAAGTGGAAAATTTAAATTACATTGCAAAAGTTCCGAGATTTCTGTCAACTGTCATGTCGTTACGCATCATTACGAATCTACCATGGTTCCTTGAATCAACGATTTAACCTTAATTTTATCTTAAATGATAGTTGATACTTTGATGTTTTCAAGTTGTCAATATTTAGATACTCTTAATTTTAATAAAGAATGCTAAAGTTATGCTTCTTTCTTTAGACTTTCTTAAAAATTCAAATTATTAGTTCTGTAAAATGTATATCCTTTCTTGTCGGGCCTTATTTATACTCACATAACATTAAAAACTGTAAATAAATTAGCGGGCAATATGAGCCATATCGCCCTGTTACAACGCCCAAGGGCGATATGACCGTGCTTATGGTAACCGTATCCAAGGTGAAATGAACAAAGTGAAAAATAAAAAATATTAGAACATGTGATAGCTGCAAGACTGTTAGAATATAAAAAAAAAGTCTTTTATGCGAAGCCCAATACGGCTTCAGGAAAAATAAAAGTACAAATACAGGAATAACAGAGATTTTAAAGTCTCTGTTCGAGGCTATAGATAACTACCATATGGGAAGATCACATTTGATTTGACACGAGCTTTCGACACAGCCCATCATTCCATTTTATGGGAGAAACTATATTATTATGGAATCCGTGGGGTTGCTCATGGTCTGATGTCTTCCTATCTGAGTGTCCAAATGTAAAGTGTTGAATATGCAGGTGAAAGGTCAGCCGTTCTACATGTGCGGCAGGGTGTGCCACAAGGATCCATTCTCGCCCCCCTCTTATTTATCATATATATTAATGACCCAATATATTCATCGGGAGAAGTGTGTCTGTATGCTGATGACACATCAATTTTAGTAATAGACGGACGAAAAAAGGAAAAAGACCACAAATCTCATGTAATTGAGCAATAAGCAACTGAATGGTTCCAAGCAAACAATCTCACACAAATTTCCACAAAAACACAAAAATTCGTATTTACAACCAATATAAGTGAAGGTATAGAGGTAATAAAGTTCCTAGGATTACACTTAAACAACAAGTTTGGATGGTCCAAACACATAAATGAACTTGCCGGAAAATTGACTATAGCGCTGTACACAATTAGGAGAATTAGGACTCTAGCCAATTTCCATGCTGCACGTATGACGTACTTCGCAAATTTCCACAGTGTGACTAATATGGCATTCAGTTTTGAGGCATGTCAAGACAGGCAGAACGCGTGTTTCTACTTCAGAAGTGCGGAATTCCTATATTGTGTAATCTTAAATCAGACGAAATCTGTAGACAGTCTTTTGTTTCTGAAGAAATACTTATCATACCGTCGATGTATATCTTATGTGTGGTGATGAGCACCAGACTCAAAACAAAAGCATCGCTTAAGAACAACTCAAAGATATGCGGACTGTGTGTTCTGACCGATCTGAGCAAAACATTGCGGTGATCCATCACATTATACCTGTTACTCCAATGAAATCGGTTCTTCGCCATTTCCAAGAGTTGGGCATAGGATGTTCTTCAGTACGGAGAATTCTCCAGTATGATCTCCATTACCACCCATACAAAATGCAGTTAACGCAGCAGTTGAAATTGGACGATAACGAGAAAAGGCGACAGTTTATTGATTGGTTTTTGAGAAGACGACAGGCGAACGACGATTTTGCGAGCAAAACTGCCGCATCTGGGTGTCAGAAAATCTTTGCATTATTCAAGAAAGGCATCCACAACGAGTGACAGTTTGGTGCGGCTTTTGGGCGGGCAGCATCATCGAGCCTTATTTTTTTGAAGATGAAGCAGGACAAGCTGTGACAGTTAATGAAAACCAATACCGTGCGATGGTAAGAGATTTTTTTGTGGCCTCATTTGGATGGAATAGACATTCAAGAGTTTTGATTTCAGCAGGATAGCCCCACCTGCCACGTTTCTCACGAAACAAATCAGTTGTTCCATGAGCGGATCACGGATCGCCTCATTTCACAAAGTCATGTGACTTAACTACGTGTGACTTTTTTATTTGGGATGCTCTTAAATCATTGGTGTATGTTTATAAACCCCGAAACATCCTTGACTTGAAGGAGGAAATTCGACTGGTTGTTGGCGAGATCCAAGCGGAAATTTGTTAGGCTGTCACAGCAAATTTCACGGACAGAGTTCTTGCATGCCAGCGCAGTAGAGGTGCTCATATGCCCGACATCATTTTCCATACTTGAAATGGGAAGATGTAATGAACATGTTAATGTGTTTTATGAAAATTCATAACTCGATATGTCAAAATTTTGCTTTTTGAATGACCCTTTATTTTGAATATTTTAACATTGTTTTTGTATTCCAAATGTTGATGACTTTTATTGTAATTGTGATTACAGTAAATAAATCACTATCACTATCCTATCACTACTGTACATATTTATCACTGTTTACAACTATTTTTCTTACTTTTAAGTAAATATGTTACATTTAAAGAACGCATAATGAAAGGCCATAAAGATAGGGTTGGTACATACAATTCAAAATACTGCTCTATTTATATATCTGAAATATTAACTGATTGCCTAGTAACCTTCCTCAAACATTGACGGATATTCAAACTTGCGATAAGTCTTGGTGTATATCGTGGAGATTTTCGTATGCTCAGTGGTGAATAATACGGTAATTCAAAATACCCTCTTTGGTAAACGTAGATTCGTCGGTAAAGAAAAATACTATTCTGTGTTGAAACTATTCACGAAGGGAAAAATCTAATTCAGTTTTCAAAATTTGATGCACCGTAGTTTGAGGCACATTTACTTCCCGTACTAGGGTTGTCATACTTACGTCAGGATCCGTTTTCACGATATTTAAAATATTCCTTTCTGTTTGTTGCACTCGGCGTGATCTTTAGAGACTACGACTTTCGAAATGTGGAATTACTGATCCTATATCCTGAAGTCGATACACGGCTCTCACAATAATCTTAGTCGAAGGAAGACATCGATTCTGGAAACGTTTTCGTAGAAATTTTTTGCCGTAATATAAACAAGATTATGATTCTAAAATCTAAAATGTACAAATACTGCTTTTTCAGTTATTGGGAAAATTTATTTAATATCTAATATCAGTAAACTAACTTCGTTAATATTTTGGTTAATATTCAAGCAACATTTAACCTGTTGGAAAAGTAAAAGTAGAGAACTGATATTATTATCGTTATTATCGTTGAAGGGCCAAACAATAAAAACTGTGATGCAACTACGTACAAAAAAAACAAGAAAAATTGTTCATCAATATAATAAATAATAAAGATATCAAATAATGGCGATCACAAGCTTAGATGAAAATCAATTATCGTATAAAAACGTTAGGCACTATTTACATTTTTATTTTGGTTTTAGCAGGTTAAAGTATACATAATTTTATGTTTAAGTAACTGCAGTGAAGGTTTGAAACTTTTATTTAGCACACCCACGTCCAATGGCGAACGTCTCGGATGTTGGCCAAGTAAATGTTATGTTTCAGACAATATATAATGATCGCGAAAGTACGTCACAAAAATTTTGTAACAGTTTCCTTCAATATGTTGTCGTCTACTGCTTTGTGACATAGTATAAATAAATAAAACCTAAAGGCGCCTGAACCATGTAGTACACTTTTATTTTCCACTAGAGTTATTTTTGCTTTAAACAAACAAATGGTACAAATTACGAGATCACATGCTTTTCTGCATACTGTTGAACTTCATACCCTAGTTAAAATATTGAAAATAGTTTGTAATCCTGAAAGTTTTCTTAAATGACCAAATTTGAACAAAATTACGGAGGAAGTTATCTACGAGGAAATATCAGAAAATAACGAGACTGGTGCTATAGTATTAAAATGAAACATTTATTTAGAAAACTTGAACAACTACCTTTCAAAGTATTATCCATTTTGTGCAATACATTAGTCCCATCGTTTTTTCCACTTGTCATAAACATCTGAGAAACCCATTTTTTGTTGAGTCTATTTAATATACCCAACACCGCGTTGTGACCTCTAAATTTGACTCAAATTTTCGAACTCTCAAATTCTTTTTTAACTTCAGGTACCAAAAGAAAGTCAGATGCAGTAATATCAGGTTAGTAGGGAGGGTGAACCATAATTTCCACATCCAATTCTACAAGTGTTCGTTAAGAAATCGCTGATCTGTGGGCAGGAGCATTGTCGTGATGCACGATTCAACCGATGTCTTGATAAAGGGGCCGGTTGTTCTTTAATTTTACCTTTAGGGTTTCTTGAAAAACAGTACTCTCCAGTTACTGTATGTCCTCTGGGTACAATGTGATCATAAATAATGGCTCGTTTATCAAAAAAATTAAGTACATCGCTTAATCTTCACGCTTTTCACAGTTTTCACCTTCTGCGGTCTTGGACAGCCTTTGTGTTTCTATTGCATACTTTGAGACTTTAATTCAGGGTCGTAATGATAAAAACAATTCTCGTCACATATAACCACATTGTTTAAAAACTGTGGATTATGTTGCAGTTGCCTTTTCCACTGCCGACAAATTATTACTCGATTAGCTTTTTGTTCATCAGTCATCACTTTTGGAATCCATATTGCCGTGACCTTTCGGTGCGCTAAATCGTCATGAATAATTTTTTGAATGGAACCATAAGACAAATTAACAATGCCAGAGATTCGATATATGCCAATTTTACGAACATTTTGGATCAAGTCGTTAATTTCTGCAATTTCTGTAATTTCTAAATCAATCCGTGGTGGTCGCCTTCGTCGAGGTTCATCTTCCACTGATTCATAACCGTCTTTGAATTTATTATGTCACTCAAACACTCTACATCGTGATGAACTATCTACTGGGTATGAAGTTTTAATAATTTCAAAAGTTTCAATTGGAGTTTTACCCAACCGAACACAAAATTTTATCGCATATCTTTGATCTGCTCTAATTTTTCCAAGGGGACGTCAAACACCGACAATTCAGTAACTAAACTACGACCAAGTAAATCTGACCCCCGGAAAATATGTGAACTTATTTACCAACGTCTTGCTCCGCACGCCCTCTAACCCACACTTTACACGTTCGACAGCTGTGTACAGTCCCGTTCATGCTCCGTCATTTACAGTGCTCGTTTACTTGTTTATTAAATCGTTGTTTTCATATTCTCTTGTGTTCTTACTCGTTTCTATTATTTTTTGCATCTTTTTGAATATCCGAACAGTTTTTCTTAAAAGTATTTCATTTTCTGTTGTTAGCTAAAGGTAAGTAATAATATAACCTCAATTATTTTTACGCGTTTACTTATGTTACAAATATGTTGTAGATTATCCATCATCTTCATTATGGCTAAACGAAAATCGGAGAAAGATGACGCTTTGACTATACTGGAGACAGTTATCGAGTTTTGTGAGGAAGAGAAACCAACAGGCCACTATGCTTTTCCTGTAGAGCAAGTCATTAGAAGAGTAGCTGCAATGACAGGAAAATCAGAAAAAAATACAAAGCGTATCAAAACCAATTTACGCAAGAGTTTGGAGGACCAACCTTCATCTTCTACTATCCATATACAGCCAAGAAAGGAGAAAAAGTCCAAAATTATATTAGATGATGCGGACAAGTAATATATCAATATAAATATTTAACGTACTTTATATTTATTTCAATTTAAATCTTAGATCTGTATTGCGGAACAAGATCACATCTATGTACACTGTCAGTAAGACTGTACCTGCTTTACAAAGTTTACATTCATATATGAAATCTGAAACAAAATTCCCCGGCAGCAAAGAAACTTTACGGAAAATTATTATTGGTATGGGTTACAAGTACAAAAAATGTGAATCGAACAGAAAAGTATTAATGGAACGACAAGATATTGTGGCCTGGCGAGCACGATATTTACGATTTAAAATGTATAACGATAGTCTTGGTGAAAACAAGAGACCCCTGGTATATCTTGATGAGAGTTACGTGCATAAAAATTATACTGTCTCAAAGTGCTGGCAAAGTTCAGAAGAAAAAGGAGTGCTCAAAAAAGATGGTGCAGGACAACGATGGATCTTGTGCCATGCTATGCTGGTGGTGAAATGGGATTTATTGATGGAGAATTGCTACAATTCAAATCAAAAACAAAAAGTGGTAACTACCACGATGAAATGAACTACGAGAACTTCTCAAAATTGTTTAAAACACAATTAATACCAAATCTACCACAGAATTCAATTATAGTTATGGACAACGCACCATATCACAGTGTCCAAATCAATAAACCACCTACATCCTCATCTAAGAAAGCAGATATTATGTCTTGGCTTTTGTTGAAGAATATACAATATCACCCAGAGATGTTAAAGTGTGAATTGCTTGAATTAGTGAGACGTAATGAACCAGAACCTGAATATGAAATAGACAATTATGCAGCAACATTAGGTCATTCGGTGTTAAGATTACCGCCATATCACTGCGATCTTAACCCAATCGAAATGATTTGGAGCATGGTGAAAAGGAAGGTGGCCTCTAGAAATATTGATGGTAGTTGAGATGTTGAGGGTTTAATTTTGCAGGCGTTTAGTGAAATTACTCCAAATTTATGGCAAGCAGAATGCAAACATGTACACAAAATAGAAAAAGAATATATCGAATGGGACCAATTAATGGATATACACGAAGAATTTATTATTAGATTATGAGAATCAGATTCAGAAACGGATTGGTTACAATTGGATGATGAATAAGAATTTTGTAGTGTATTTATAATGCTATATTAATTATTTCTTGTATTACTTTACTATTTTTGAATAAATCATATATATTCTTGTTGTTTTCTCCAAAATGTTTTAAAAATGTGTATGCATATTAATATTATAACATTCTACCTTTTTTAACTGCAATCTTTACATTAACATTTGACATGAACGATACGACTGATTCAAATACTGGCGCGTTCAGTTTTTTTCTGGGAATGTACACAACAAACCGACAGTACTGCTTGAAGGGTCACGCTTCGTTGGTCGTACTTTAATTTGTAATAAACGTCAAAAGTTAAATCAAAGCCTAGTTGAGAATAAGTACATTAGAGATGGGGGTTTCGTATTCTATTTTATATGTTATGAAATTCTAGTTGTGAAAGAAGTTATACCACCAGTCTCGTTATATTTTGATATACTCTGATATAATATCTTACACTAAAATAATACATTGTTAACCGATCTTCCGTAAATTATTTTTTGTTTACACATGAACGAACCAGATTAATTATCTTGTTCTTAAAAGGGATTTTTTTTTCAGTGGACAAATGAAACGGAATAGAATACCTATTAACATAAATTACATATGTTAATATGCAGTTTGTACTATTTATTTCCAGACTACTTAATTCCCACCGATTTTTAATTATATGTACATTATTTGGTATGAATTAAATATATCTTAATTTAAAATAAAACCGCCAAAATAAACATATTGCTGTGTATTCTGCTGGGCTAAATGCAAAACTGATTATTCAATGAAAAGTTACACAAATATATATTTTTCACACTCAGTTTATGTGCTTACGTGAGAATGTTTGTTGGGTTCCCGATACAAGGCCTGGCATTAAATAAGGCATATATTATGGCCAGATAAACCAACAAATTAGTATACAAATATAAATGTTATTGTAAATACGTCTTAGTACAAACTCTCTTGTAACAATTTTCTAACTTTGAAGGACCTGATCAAAATAGTTTTTTATACTTTCTATATTGCCAGCTATCTAGCCAGCCATCTTTCACTAATTTTAAAAGCAGCTGGTATAAAATTTAATATTTCGTCATTTTTTTAAGCAAATATAGTCGTAGAAAAGTGACAGGAACTTCGCTCTTAATCTAGGTCAGTAATTTATTATGAGGCAACACGAAATACTTGTATACCATTATCGGGAGTTTTAATAGTTGTACCGTTGCAAATAATTTTACTAAGTAAATAATATACACATATGTATGTAACTAGTAACAGTAGAATTAATGTCGTTTAATGTATTGCAAATTAAATTAAGTCATGGTCACGATGTCAACACTCTTCTTAAACGGTGTTTGCGTTCACCGGAAATCTATTAAAAATGTTGACGGCTACATAAATACTGTTCAGATTTAGTATCGGGAGCTTTTAATTATCATATTGATTATTATCTATATTAATATGCACATTAAACGTTAAAAAATGTAAGTAATTACTAAATGTATTTCTATAAAGAAAAAACAGAAATACGCATTTAAATTGGATTTAACATTTTAGGTTTTAGATATGTGAAAGTACTTATTATAAATCTAAAGCAAATACATATATTGTTAATACAAGAAAAAATTGTCAGAATATAATTATTGAGATAGAGCAACTTCAAACCAGAGGGCGACAATTCCAGTAGTAAACATCTTCGTATTGGCACATAGTAAACACAGTTTTGTAAAAAGTTGCAGTTACTATATTAACGCTTCTGTGATTGACATATACTGAACGTCCTTGAAATAAAAAGATAACGTATGAAAAATGGAAAGATGTAATTATATAGAATATAAATCCAAAATATTTTCCCAAAATTCCCACTCATAAGCGAGAAAAAAAAATAACACACATTTAAAAAAATTTTGTCACGCTACTGTGCGATTATAAAAATGATCAGAACAGTATATTAAAGTTGACCGACAATAACAAAAGGAATAGTTCTGTTATTGTCCATCTCATCCACCTATTACGTTACATATTGCTGTGAATAGTGGTTTGTAGGTTTAATGCACCACCATCCACAACTAGTTTACCCTACTAGGTTACTCAGCCGGTTGATTTCCAAATATGAGACTTCTAACTTCTTTTTTATTAATTATCTTAATTCATTAAAACCTCTTTTAAACTATCAAAAATTTTATCCTGTTGGACCTGAAGGATCACATCATACTCAAATGCCCCCTCAGCATAATCCCTATTATATTCATTTAGCTCAACATAATTAAAATTACTTTTATTGTTATACATACTTGATAACGCATCGGCAGTAAAATTTAGTAGTGCCTTTATATGACAAAATTCAAAATTATACTCTGACAATAACAAATACCAACGATACACTCTATTATTTTTAAATATTGTACTCAAAAGTGATGTCAACGCAGCATGATCTGTTTCTACTATGAAGTTCTTGCCCAATAAATAAAATCTTAGCTTTTGAACCGCGTGTGCTACAGCCAACATTTCTTTCTCACTAATAGTATATTTAATTTCCTAGCTTTTTAAGATTCGAGATATAAAACAAATAGGTTCCTCTATACCTTCATTATTAACTTGAATTAAAACTCCACTAATTGCGACATCATTTGCATCTACTCTTAATACAAATTGTTTATTAAAATCTGGCAATATCAAAACTAACTGATTATAAAATTCTTTCTTTAAATTTTCAAAACCTTTTATTCTCTCATCATTCCTGCATTATTTCCATTGTTTCCTGCATTCCTTTCTCTCTTTCTTGCATTATGTCCATCGTAGCCTGCATTTTTCTTAACATGTCCATCATAATCTTATCCCTGTTTACCCTGTCGTGCCCCTCTTCATGTATGGTGTTTACCGGACCTACTCTTGCCCTTGCTTCTTCCAAAAGTTGCTCACTTCTTTGCTTTACTGCTGTTATATCTTCCATCTTTGTGGTCTGTTTCTTGCCTACAACCAATACTTCTTCTGTTCGCCCCAACGTTGACCTTGCCAAAAATATGCTATGAATAGTGGTTTGTAGGTTTAATGCGCCACCATCCACAACTAGTTTACCCAACTAGGTTACTCACCCGGTTGATTTCCAAATATGATACTTCTAACTTCTCGGGTTCCAATCGGAAAGTCGTGACTGCTTGTACGAAATATACTAGGCGCCAGTGAAAAATTTACGATAATTTATATACTTATTTTTTTATGAGTTACTTATTTTTAATTAAACAGTAGTAAATGCCAGAACACAAAATTAAACACAGGATAAAATTTAAACTGAATATTTAATACAAAAAATAAAAAAGAAAAAAAAATCTATTTTTATAAAGTATAAAGATTATGTATTTTACAATAATACATGAGGTAAAATAGTGAATGAAAAAACTTCCTCTTAATTAACTGCGATCAAACTTATCTAAAAATAATAAAGTTTATTTTTAATTTCTCCCCAGAGAACCATACTGTATAATTTTAATTTATAATTATTACAAAGAAATGTTAATAATAATCTTTATTATTTATTTCTAATAATTAAGACTCTTAACTAATTATTTTAATACAATTGAAATACACTTTTAAAAGCTTTTTGAACTAAGACGTCTTATGAATATAATTTTACTTACATAAAAAATATGGAGACTTACGAGAACAGTTGTTTAATCTTTTATAATCATCAAATTACGAGAATAAAAATATCTAAAATATATCGGGAAATGAATACCAAAATACAAACAACTAATTAACACATTCAAATCAATCCGAACTAATTTTAAATATATAATATATATATTTACGAAAAGTTTTTTTTACGAGACGCGCCCAGATACCAGAGAAAGATTGCGAATTTGAAGATAAGCAGTTCAATGTATACATTTTTATATCTCGCTGAATTATAATTTCTTACGGACACACCTTCTTTACAAAAAGCGACATATATTGAAAAACATTTGTACGTATTAACTTGTACTGAGTAGGACTCTGGAATGTGGGGAAAAATAACAACTCTATTTATAAGGCATATCATAATTCTCAATAAACACAAAGATAAAGTTCTTTCAAAAGCAGACAGAAAAAACATCTAAAAACATTTAATTCACTAATTCTTATTTAAATTATCCGCTATCGAAATACATAAATTTATAAAAATATAGAATACAAATAAGTGTGTAGAATAAATAAATGAGACTTTCGATAAACAGAACAGTCTATGTTGTATATTAAGTTTAACATACTGAATCTTTAACTTTTTAATCGAGCGCTGTTGGCCAATCAAATATGTTTACTTAATCTGAATCCAATAGCATAAGGTAATTCCGAGGATCTTAAGTACAAAGTCGAAATCATTGGGTACATCATCCACAACGACCTAACAGATTTTTCAATAAATAAAACATAAAGCGCAATTTCAATAAACAGTCTTTACACTTTGACCCATTTTCGACTTCATTTAAGACTATCCGCTCGTGATGAATGTGTGTATACAAATTGATAATGAACGCAATGTGTAAGTGAAGTTTTGAACAAGTTATAAACATATTAGCCTAATATTGCAAATACATCATCTTAATTATATAAATATTGATATTCAATCGTAATTGAGATTCCAATCCAATACGTGTACATAAACAACATTTTTACGTGTTATCAAGATTACAGTTTGTTGACTTTATAAGCATAAGAGCAAGTTTAGTTCATCTTTTCTGAAATTCTAACCCTTAATTTAATCATTAGACTTTTTACATGCGCTCTAAATTTCTTGATTTATTACCCACTATAGTCAGTTGGTGGAGTTTATAACTAATGTCGCAAATTTTAATTAGTGCAGAGTTTAGAGAATACTGTATTAGATAAATTGTACATAAATTATGAGGGGTGTCTTTTTAGTTTTGCATATAGCCTCATAGAGGGCGCCAGTAATAAAACATCAGATGTCAACATTAATCACAATCTTTCGTTAACCTAAATTTAAAGTTTCATCAATATACAGCAAGTGATTTAGTTATAGTAAATTTTTAAAGTTTGACCGAAAAATGAAATTGACTCGAAAACATTTTCATGCAATCATTTTTTACATCTTTCGAAGAGGATTAACTCAACAACAATGTCTTGCTAAGTTGGTTTCTGTTTTTGAAGATGAAGCACCATACCAATCGACAATTTCACGTTGGTACTGTGAATTCCAACGTAGATGCACTAGTATCGGCGACAATCCCAGAACAGGTCCACCAACAACAGCAGTCACCCAGAGAAACATCGATGCTGTACTCCACCTGATTAAGAAAGATAGGCATTTGACATATCGTGAAATTGAAACAACCATGGGTGTTTCAAAGACCTCAGTTCAAACGATCCCACATGATACACTGGGTGTGAGAAAATTAGTTTCCCATTGGATTCCACATCTTTCAACAGAAGAGCAAAAGTCGGCTCGAGTTAATTGGTGCCGTAAAATTTTGATCCGGTTCAATAACGGAAACTAGGAAAACGTCTATAGCATCGTACGTGGCGACGAATCATGGATTTATTCCTATGAACCCGAAAATAAATGTCAGTCAGCTGTTTGGGTTTTTCAAGATGAACAGAATTCGACAAAAGTTATCCGTTCGTGAAGTGTCAAAATTAGATCATGTAGCTACATTTCGTTTACAAGGTCGAAGAACAGTTAATGTGGATTGGTACACAACAATTTGTTTGCTAGAAATAATGGCCATGTTCCGAAAAACCAACCCAAAACGGCGAATCATCTTGCACAATACTACCCCAAATGCCAAAGGCTAAAATGCAAGCACTAGGAACACAGGATCAGGACTGCGAACATATTAGAAGGTTGTAGTCAAGGCCGACTTCACCAATCATATGCAGAGTAGTCAGACAACGCAAGGAAAATAACCCAAGCTTCAAGGAGGCTTTTCTCTCGAAGTTGTTATCAGCAATAAAAGGAATTAAAGGATTTACTCTAACGAAAGACAGGAAGCCTCATTAGCTCTGAAAACCTTGCAGTGTAATAGGCTCTCTGGCCACCTCAAGTAATCTAATCTACTGTAATTAAATTCCCGAATATTATATGACACGAAACATTCTAATATTTAGATAAAAATTAATTAATCAGTTATAATTACCAATTTATTGGAAAACCCATAAGTTAAACCAAGAATAGCTTTTGGGTTTACTCTTTTCCCAACCATGTGTATGCATGACTTTAAAACTGGTAAGATTTCTTTGTCAAAGCGCAATGTATTCCAAAAAAAAGTTGTGGACTAGTTTATTTACAAAATGCTCCAATGTGATACAAAAAAGATAAATATACTTCATGTGTTTGAGTCTACAAACAAATAAGAGTGCTGGACAGAAAGTGGCGGAAAAGAAGGTGTCAAGCTGATAAAAGTTGTGGATTCCAGATCCAAAAAAAGTCCCCAGGAAAACTTGCAAATGATCCCCAAAATGGTGTATTTTATCCTTTTTCGACATCATTTATAAGATTTTTTTGGTCTGGAATCCACAACCTTTATCAGCTTGATCCCTTCTTGTCCAACGTTTAGTTGTTAAAATGAATTTACTATACATACCAGGGAGAATACGTAGTGGGAGACACTATTCATATGTTATTTAAATGTATTTATCTACGACTAAACAATAAAGTAGGTATTCTATTAGTGATTATTAGTTAATAATGAGACTCATAATTCCTGCAGGGAATAATGAAATGCGACTGTTCCTATTGGCAAGATGCAGGGAATAATGATAACGTTATGTCTCACTATTCACTGCGTTCTGCCAATAAAACCTAATCTTACCAGCGTTACCATAGTAACGATGAACAAGCCCGGATATTCTAATTGTCAAATGTGTCGTCGATACGCCATATCATATTATTGTATAATGTTTGTTTTTCTTTTAGTAATTTTCAGTTAATTGTCGATAAAGTAGTGTATACTAACTCGCAATAATGACTATTATTCCCTCGAGTTGAGTTACTACTCCCTCGCCACTTCGCGGCTCGGTTCGTAAATTCAACTCTCGGGAATAATAACCGTCATTATTAACTCGTTGTATAAATTACTTTTATTCCAGCTCCGCCGTACAAATAACGACAAAATTGTCACCGGATAAAAATGAACTCTTTCAGTATAAGGTTGTATAGTATAATATCGAAATTATTATACGCTTGAAAAAAAACTAATTTTTTAGCATCAACTATTGCATGTTCAAGAATTACACAGCTTGCTATACACGACTAGACTACTGAAATTAGACATGATTAAACAATATTACACACAATTTAGGGAACGCATTATTTACCTAAAATACGATTAGGTGAGAATTAATTTAATTTTAATGATAATGGTGACATCTTTTAGTATATGTTAGGGCTATAATTAGTTACAAAATTGTAAGGACATTTTATAAATGGGTTGGACCGTTTAATGTAAGAACATCCGATAGACATTACCAGTTGTTAAAAGGATACATCTTGGAAACATTTTAACATTATATTAATCCAATTCATATGACAAATATAATTGTGAATTTGTTGTAAACAAATATATTCATATAATGCACTCGATGACTAAAGTAGTTGATATAAATTCCATAGATGTTGAAAGACATAACGTATAAAACAAAGGGGTATTAGATATATAAATAAAGAAGAGCTAATTTTGTTAAATGAAAACACATCTACACTGAAGGTATAGAATAAAAATAGCACAAGATATAACTTGCAAATTATTAGAAAATAGAACTTTTGCTTTTGTTTATCATTCACGAAATAATAAACGCTTCAACTTCTTCTTATATTATATTAGCGTCTTAGTCGGACAAGATTTGTAGACTAATTGAATTTATTTTTCCACCATTTAGGTCGCGTTATTCTTAAATACCGGCAATATTTTACTTAACAGCATTGATGACAAGTAAATATGTATGTTTTTATTATGTAGGTTATACTATAAGTGAATAACATTAGATCAAAGCGCTAGAACAGATCAAACTACAGAAAAGAAAATACACAAATTTATGAACCACTATAATTTTACTTCCTAGTTAGAAAATACAACTTCCTGAAACATAATATATGTATATATAGAATTTAACATACAAACACTCAATATAGACATAACCGTAACATCCGCATCCGCTCACTTACATTAATATTTGTATATAAAATCAATGCTACAGACGAACTAGGCCATAATACCAAGAAATCAGATAAAACTGCATAATCGAAACATATTTGTATGTATGTACGTATGTCCTACTTGTTGCATGTAAACTATCCCATACAATGTATTGCGTTTCCCATAAATATACACATTCGATTATTGATGACTTCATTAACGATATATAATATTTAACACAAATAACATAAGCTATTTATAAAATTGAACATACCAGGAGTAATAAGCATCTGTATTCTAGAAATGCCCAGTTATAAGAATAAAGCTCACACTTGTGAAGTCAACAACCCTACTAATGATTACATTTACATCAAATTCTGCCAAGTTTATATCGCATTAATGAATATTTATGAACTACAAAGACAAATAAAGTAATTATAAAACACCTTACCTTTTTTTAAAGCAAAATAGTTAAATATTATCAATTTAAATTACAAGTAACAAAAAAAACAACTTGAAAGAACATATGCGCTGAATAGTTATTTTTGTATCTAGAACGCGAAATGGTACTTTTGCGTTCAAGAATGGAAATTATTTTTCCGAGTTTTAGCGAGGTAAAATATCTATTCGTGAACGTAAAAGCATTTCGCGTTCGAGATACAAACAATATTTTTTCGAAAACAGCAATAAAACAAGACAACTGTCTTATGCACAACAATTTAATCTATATTTGAAATCGTTTTTACCGTGTTTGAATCAACTTAATAAGCAATAAATATATATTAGTTGTTTGAAAAAGTAGTTTCAGAATTATATATTATAATTCATATTCTAATATTTACATTTTCTTTGGCATTCAGTGTACTTTTTAGCATGGAATATACTGACCATACAGTCGAAGGTTTAATTTTATATTTGAAATACGCCAGTAATACCGCTTCGTACAGTTTTCGAACTTTCTTCGAACTGCACTGCCCTTTGAATTCGTTGTAGGCCATCTCGTACTGTCTTGCCGATTTCTTGTGGTGGTTAATTGTGAAACAGCACTTTATGCCGCTTCCAATATTTCCCCTAGTGAATGCTCGTCTTCACTTTCCGAGCTCATTTTTGAATTAAATACTCTTAGAATATGAAATGTTATATTATTTAAATAATATAACATTATATAATATAATTAATATAACATAAATAAGTTTCGGAAAAATGAAAAATTATTTTGACATTTGCTCTATGCTCTATAACGAAAAAAACCTTTTCGTTCTAGAACGTAAAAGTATTTCGCAGCTAGATGACAAAAAAGGCTCACTTTGTCAACTGAAAGTTTAACGAAAATGTCAACTTTTATTGACAGGTTTCGAAAATAGTTATTTGTAGAGCAGACCAATTTCCGTGCGCGCCATGAGCGCCGGTATGGGAGTGTAATTCGTAATATATTAGAATATGCCATAGAATAGGGACGCAACATGAGCTTGTTACCGATATAAGTATAGAAGCAGAGACATTTATTCTATCAGAAATAATTAAAAATACATTTGGTTTTCTGCTATTAAAGTAATAACGAGCCATCGAAAAAATTCATAATTGGAGTAGACTGTGAAATTGGGTTGATACTTTAACCACTTCCACATAATGACACATTACTTGATGCTTGACAGCTTCATTTGGTTTCATTGTAAAAAAAGGTTATGGCATTGAAATGATACTTCAACAAAAAAGAAAACAAATAATTTATTTAATATCGAAATCATAATCAAAATTTACATATAGCTACAGAAGTTGTTGAAAATATTGTCCATTTACATCTAAACACAAACAATTTTCTTAATAAGAGTTTTGAAAAATTTGACACAAACTTATAGTTTCAATGTCAAATAATAAATGTCATTATGTGGAAGTGGTTAAAGCACCAACCCAATTTCACAGTCTACTCCAATTATGAATTTTTTCGATGGCTCGTTATAAAGTAATATTCCAAAATTAAATAAATGAATTATTACTTAACAAGGTAAACGGCAGTGTACACACAATCATAGTTACACATAGTTCATGTATAAACTGTTGTCGATTAATTTTGTTATTATTGTGCTTTGAACTGCTTACGTGTTCTTTACAATGTGTTTTTAGCCAACACATTAGATATGTATTGCACACTAAACATTAAATTTTTCAGCCATCGTATATTAAGTCCGGAAAATCCATACTAAACTTATTCACTACGTCTGACACCGTAGTTTTCTCGTTTTGTGTGTCGACAACATTTTATTACGTACGCTTACACTTACATGCAGTCTAAGCAAGTACCAAACACATACTGAATGCGTTTTATTAGTTCTGATGCAATACAATCATCCTCACATCGGCGCACATGGCGCGCACGGAAATTGGTCTGCTCTAGTTATTTGTATGCCTAAGCTGCGAAATACTTTTTTAGCGTACCGAAAAAAAAGTTATCGCCAAGGCCGCTTGCGGTCGAGGCAGGATGATCTTGAGGTCGCTAAAAAGTTTCGCAGCCATGGCATACACACTAGTTTTAGTGCAATCGTCAAAATTATTTAACTAGATAATTGAAAATAAATATATTATTGCTTTAAAATCAACAGCAGCTGAATTTGATGGAAATGGCATGTGTGAATATATACAAAATATTTTGATAGTTCTTGACAAAACGCAAATGTGTCTGACACTGACAGTAATATTTCAGTATCTTGCACTTCTTCGGAGCTAAAAAGTGTTGTAAACTCGGCGCTTTCCGATTTAATATCTCAAAAATCTAAACGATAGTACGAAAAATGTTACAGCTAGTTTAAAGATTGTTGTGACAAACAGAATGTTAATTGTATTTTAGAAATGTCAAATTTGAAAGTGACGTTTGGTTTGGCGACCGTTGCTATGGGTAACGGCCCCGAAATTTAATTTCGCGGACTGTGTGGAGAACACGAAATACTCACTTCGCGTGCGATTGCACGAAAAATAAATTTAACTGAAAAATGTACCATAAGTTTCTTTAACTTATTACGACGGGTTGATATATAAGATCTCAAACAACGCCATTGTATGAGTAGTCAGAATAGAAACAAGTTCCAACCTGCAAACGGTAATCTTGCGTATCTTGTCTTAGCATACAAAGCTTCATTTTCCTGTGTATTTCGGGAATAACGAACAGAAACTCAAATTAATGATCGTACATGGCTTTATTGTTTTTCAAAATATTCTCCATTAAGATCAAAATACTTTTTTCACTCCGATTGAGGTATATCCAAAAAATTTATTTTGAAAGCATCAACTGCTTCTTCAGGCGTCGAGAAACGTTGATCTCGTAATTTATTTTTGATTTGCGGGAATAGGAAGAAGTCATAGGGTGCCAAATCAGGGCTATACAATTCCGAATTGACCGTCCGACACTGCACCAATGGTACAATTACCAGATGTCCGTTCTTTCCGAAGAAGCAAGCGACCATTTTCTTGGAATTACTTGGTGTGTGAACAACTTTCATTGGATTTGGCTCATCTTGAAGGACACATATAGTCGACTGCTGTTTATTTTCGGGCTCATACGTGTATATCCATGATTCGTCACCCATTATGTCATAGACGTGTTTTCAAGGATTCCAAAGTATTTTTTTAGCATTTCCTTCGACCAATCGACACAAACCCCTTCTTTGAGCGATTGTCCAATTATATGGGATCCAAGGCCGACAAATTTTTTGACGACCTAATGTTCATGCAAAATTGAATGTATGCTGGCCCCATTAATCCCCAAAAATCTAACTATAAGTCACATGATGATTTTGCAATATCAGTTCACGCACAGCAGAAATGTTTTTCGGAACAACTGATTTTGGACGACCTTTACGAAATTCGTCAGTGAGCAAAGCAGGGCCATGATTTAGTTCAGTATACCACCGACATATGCTGGTTAAGGTCATCGGTGAACTGTTGTTGTGATAATCTACGTCGAAAATTGTAAAAAACAATCGAACGGAAATGTTCACGAGTTAATTCCATTTTTAGGCAGAGATGAATTTTGTAAGTAACTGTAAACAACACAAATAGTACCTGTACGTCAAAACGTTCTGAGTAAATATTCCATCAAAAATGTCGAAGTTTACGATAGAGACATCGGTTGTCAGATGCCAGCAGCAGAATTGCCTATTCCTCAAATATAAAATGCATCCCTCGTAACGCTGTCATTTATTTCTGATCAATTTCTGATTCGTGATAGAATTTTTCTCTCTGGAAGGTTGTGCCCCAATTTGAAAGTTGTTCGTTGCAACGATTGTATGGATGTGAAGAAAGTATGAAAATTCAAGAGTATTCCATCAGCACAGAAGATCATGTCATAATTTGCTGGGATGTAAAGGTAGTTATTTGTACCGAGTACTTGCCAAAGAGATCTACGTTTAATCTTATTGAATTAATAGTCGATCCGTCGGCAAAAATACCACGATTACTGAAGAATCATATGCGTAGAGTACGTCTGGAAAGAACGAATTGTTTCGTGAACCACGACAACGCCAGACGGCATTGCAGCAGCGAAACGATGAAGACAGTGGCAATCCGGAAATTCATGGTTGTTTCACATCTTCAGTACAGTCCTGATTTGGCACTTCAGATTTCTGCTTGTTCCCAAAGTTGAAGGAGGTATTGAAAGTTTCATTAGACACGGAAGTTAGGACTGCTGTTCGCAATTGGATTAATAGCAAACAAGAAAATTTTTCATGGGCGGAATGAAAAAATGGATTCAGTGCTTGAAGAAATGTGTTGCACTAATTGATGTTTATGTGGAAAATAATTATGTGCAACAAGAAAGTTGGAGATCTTATACCTTGTGTCCTTGAAATAAAATGACAACGTATGAAAAATGGAAATATTAAATTATGTAGAATATATACCCAAAATATTTTCCCAAAATTCCCTCTCATAAGCTAGAGAAAATATGACAAAAATATTTTTTAAAAAATTGTTACGCTCCTATGCAATCGATTATATATATAGTGTAGCTTAATAGGCTGTTCAGACCCATAGCTGTGTAATACTGTTCCACAGTTTTCGATCCTTCGCTTTTATCTTCCAGTTTGACAAATCTTTTCTCTCAGGTTTTCTAGCGCTGCTTCTGTCCATCCTGTTCTTGGTCTTCCTCTTTTCTTCTTACCGACAAGCTCTCTCCATGCTATTTGTTATGGTATGCTATCATTCGTCATCCTTTCCAAATGTCCTAGTCTTAGTCCTAGTAACTTACTTCGTCTATTTTTGGTCCTCGATATATGTCATATACTTCATCGTTATTTTTTCTTATGTTGTAATCTTCTTCCGTTTTTTCCCTCAAGGATTATTCTCAGAATTCGCCTTTCCCATTTCATTACCATTTCTTTCTGATTTTTATTTATCACAATATCTTACAGCTATATAGTAATGTGGGTTTTAAAATAGTTTTATAAATTCTGAATTTCGTTTTTCTTGATGGGTGCTTTGACCTGATTAGATGGTTTACCATTTCCGCACTTTTATTGGCTTTTATTATTCTCATGTGGATTTTCTTTTCTTCTTCGCATCTGGCTGTTATTAGTGCACCCAGATAATTAAATTGTTTCACTCTTTCAAATTCTAAACTTGCTTTTTGAGTCCTTACTTTACAGATTCCTTAATTATGTTGCTTTTCAATTCTCATTATTTTACTTTTCTCCTGATTTATCTCTAAACCCATTTTACTCGCCGCGTCCGCCTTTTTGTTATTTCTATCAATTCATCTTTCTTTCTTGTAATTATTGCCATGTCGTCGGCATAGAAAATGACCTGATGACTTTTGTATATAAAGAGTAACAGAGACGATATCTCTTAAAGCTAACGTCAAACAATAACAACAAGAATGGTGTTGTTATTGTCCATGCCGTCATCTAGCCATCTTCTCCGATGCAGTTAGTTCTCGATCGTCACTTACTTCGATTAAAGATAGACTGTTAACATATTGCTATGTATTGTGGAGTTGATAAATTATTTAAATTGGCCCACAATACACAATAGCTTGCCCAGTTTCACTCAAATCGGTACAGCCTTCCAGGAGCTCTTGTATCTTCAGGGTTACCCTCAAAGGGTATGTGTTAAATAAAACAAAAGGTATTAGCAACGAAATAAAACTCGCATTAACAATACAAACATATACTACAAAAAGAAAAAAAAAATTCGACTTTATAGAGTATAAAGAAGTGCTGAAGCAATAATTGTGCAACAGCGTGAGGAAAACTTGTATAAATATTGACTGATATACTAGACAAAAAACCTCACGTGACCACGAGCAAAATTACAACTAATTATAGTTGGAAAAACTTTCAAACTTCAAATTACATTAACCCAACTTCAAACGTCAAAATTACCTGTTAGCGCGCAACTCCAACAAAATGACAAAAATCATGCGCTCAAATAACATGATCACACCCCCACCAAATTTCCCTGACCTTCAAAACAGCTACAGCTAGCCAAAAGCAAAAACTAGCTAAAAAAAATAAAATGTTGAAAATTTTTCTGACTATAAAATATTATAAACTAAAAATTTACTGAATTTACGAGCTAAATCAATATACAGATAATATAACTAACTTAATATATCTAAAAATATACTTGCAAATATACACGTACATTAATTAATGTAGTCGTCACACTTCACAAAAAAATATACTAAAAGAGAGATTTTTCAGATAGTTCACAAAATCAAAAATTACAAGTATCAGAAACTCGTAATTAATCGAGAATTACTTTTAACACATCAGAATAACTCAACTAAAAACATAAACCGAAATTAACTGTAATATACTGAATAAAAAGGAAGTTTTTATTCAGAAAAATGTAACACAACCTATCTGTTATACGAATCAAAAATCCGCTTCCCTACGGAAATGCCTCTCTCTAAACCTAAAACAAACTCAAAGGAGCGACATCGACAAAATACTTCCGAAATGGCGGGAACCTCAAACATCACGACCACGCTCGAACATTCTACAGACGTGGACCAAAATACACATTATAATCAAAATTTAAATAAAATCTAAAATATTTCTAATTATTTTCCTGGAATAAAATGTACATAAATATACAAGGTGTGTATAAATTGTCGCAAAAGCTACACGTAGCGACATTCTTCGTTCGGTTCCGAATAAAAAATCTTAATGTTAAAATGTCGTATCATGCTTCGTAAATTCGTAAATGTCAAAATTTGACAGTAATGATTTTGATTCAACTCACTTTGAAATACAAACTTATTGTTCTACAACATTGCCAAATGTGTTTTTCGTGGAAGTACGTTAATGAATAAATGTTTAAAACAAGCTTTTAAATCAAAAAGAAAACGTTTACGAAATAATACTAGTAAAAATTTTTTCTTTAAACTAAATTGCATCTATCTCTATTAACAGGTATATCCAAGAGCAAAGTTTAGTTACGCACTAAAAGTCTGAACTTCAAGAACCCCGTGAAAACAAACGAAGCATGATACGACATTTTAACATTAAGATTTTTTATTCAGAACCAAACGAAGAACGTCGCTGCGTGTAGCTTTTGCGACAATTTATACACACGTTATATAGTCTTTTACTGTTTCTTTAAAATCTTTCTTCGGGGAAAAATTCATGACAATATGTGCCGATAGTGAACTCTTCTTTTTTAATATATCTTTAAAAAATGCATCAAACCCTTAGCATACAAAGCTGTTTGCACAATGTTATCTAGACTTTTGTAAACATAAACATTGAATTTAATTGCCGTATTTCTTTATAAACATTCTAAATCCATTATATTTATTACTTCTCGTAGTAAGAAAATATTTACGTAATACACGTAATACATATTTTTTAAACTTTTAATTTAATATGCGTATACATCTGTATTTGTACGTGGTTGTTTGAACTTAGCATACAGCAATGTAATAGTCTGTATAACACCGGTATGTAAACATACGCGAGGTATTTACATTCAGAATATCTTGAATTCATAGACGTAACGTAACACAATTTTCAGGGAATTTTTAAATTTGTGGTTCGCATCGAAATTGATAATTTAACATTCCCATTTTTCATGTGCAAGTTGCCTTTTTATTTCAAGGACAGCCTGTATTCAATCATTTTAAAAGTAATTGTATTCGCGTTCCTGAAGTATGTCTGCATTGGGTTGATAATGTATGCAATGAAAGAGTTTAACTTCATCTGCATGTACTAATACCTGTCAATATAATACTGGAAACGAATCATTGACGAACATATTAAAAAGGCACTCAAATTTTATCCTTATGGAATTCTAGACGATGCAAGAAATTTAAATGACTTAAAACCATTATAAAAAAAAACGCATTGGATAAATAAGAGTTAACTAATTTACAAAAGGCTGCATTCCGATCAAAAGAATCAAGTTCTTGTATATAATATAGGTATATTATATAATATAACACTTTTATATACCACCGAAAACCCAGCAAAATGTTAAGACTGTTACTTTAAATAGACAGGTTTCTTTGCCCACATTGAGATTGTTTTAAATTCAGATAAAAATAATTACGTTTCTAAGCCTGAAAGAAAATATGGGATAGTGTACTTCACCAAATAGTTTTTTATTAATAAAAATTGTGTAATTTGTTACATAGCTTACGTTTTAATACTTTTTACGTGATCGGAGACTTGATTCTTGGCGCTAAATACGGAAATATTCTTAAAAGATGACAATTTTTTTTTAATTTAATTTTGTAATTTATATGAACGAACGCAATTTTAGATTACATTAATATTCTGCCTTTAAGAGAATTGAAAAGTTGTTATTGCATAGAAAGTAATACCACTAGCTTTATACTAGGATATGAAGAGAACGTAGATTAGAAATCAAAGAATGTTACTAAAAGTGAATGTTTATTATATTGAGGAAGTAGTTCATATAACACCAATATGCATTTATTAGCATGATCGAAAAACCTTCTTCAGTCAAATTCAGTCTATCCAAAAATGTTAAAATATATAGGGTGATCCATTTAAGAAAACTAAAGTATGTCATAGAGTATAATAAAAATACTACAAAAACGTTTATTAAGGCTATTTTTTAATAGAATACATAATTTTGCCAGAAATCTGGTATTACCACACATTTGCGTGACCCTGTATAATCATCAGTACATGCTGATGGGAAGATATTTTCACCATAATAAGACCCTTACTACATTACAAAAGTTGTTAAGACAGAACGTAGAAGAAAATTCAGCGCTCCTCATTTATCCACGTCAACATTACGAACTCCAAAACAACCATCACTGTCTTCATAATAAGTGTAAGACTAAGCAAGGGGTTTCCACCTGAAAGACATAACCGCAACTTGCGGAAACTGTATTAAAGTGCTTCCACTCTTCATCGGATACAATCGATAGCGTATACAGGGTTAGGCAAATGTGTGGATCTATTCGAATATCTTTGATATGGCTACTTAGATTTTAATAATATTTCCACAATTAATTAAATACAAATCGGTGATTCGATGAGTATATTCATATCCGAATCAGACCTCCGGTTTAGCCGGAAACGATGTTAACTTTTTTATTTTAAATATAATACTTTGTATATTTTTATGAATTTCAATAGAGCTCTGCTCTGGGAGTTCATAAATAATAAGGTCTGGCACACTTTGTTCAGCAACGACAAAGATATTTAATTAAAACTGATATTTTAAAATCATGTTTATGTCTAGTAAGCCATGGAATTAAGATTCAGAACTTGAATTATACTGTTAGAATTAACTGTGTATACGTCCAATTGTTAATAATGGTTCGTACCGAAATTCTGATATTGATTGGTTTTGGTGACCGCGTCAGAACTCATGAAGAAGTATATGGCTTATTCAACAATTTGAATTAAGATCGGCATCCAATATCACGAACTGTCGTTGGTAAAACTTTGGGAAGGTATAACTTGACCGGAAATGTTAGAAATTTACCGAAAACCGGACAATGAAAAGTCGCAACTAACGAAGTTATTGCCCAAGATATTGAAAAATTACCACAAACTTCTACTACATCCCTCGCACTAAACTATGATATAAGTTTCCGATCAGTAGTCAGAATATTGAAGCACGAACGAGGATTGGACGAGGATTTATGATAGGAGAATTGAATTTTTCGAAAGAGTGATGGAGATTTGCAAAAATGATCAATGTTTTATGTACAATTTGCTGTCTTCCGACGATGCTAAATTTTGTTTGAATAATTCCGTTAATCGCCATAATTGTCGATATTGATCGATAGATAACCTATATTGAATGCTAGAAACACATATACATAAATCCGCAGAAATTAAACGTTTGAGCTGGTATTTTTGGAAACCGTATTATTATTAGTCCTTTTTTCATTCATGGTAGAGTAACTGGAGAGAGATATTTAGATCTTTTACGTGATTAGGTTGAGGAAGATCGGGAGTTATCTGTAAGTAGTTGGTTCCAACAAAATGAAGCACCCAATGACTGTGCCCTTAATGTCAGAAGTTTTTTAAACGCAACATTGTTCAATCTGTGGATTGGTGATGGAGGATTCATTGAGTAGCCCGCACGGTCTTCAGATTTAAAACTACTATATTTTTTCCTTTGGGCTCATTTAAAAATCTGTGGTTTATATTATACGACCGCAAAATTTGGACGAGAATTTGGCAGAGAATAATTGAGGAAGTGCAATTAATTCGTGAAGAGACTTTGGCAAATGTCATTCAAGAATTTGTTCACAAATTTGTATATTTCATCATCATCATCATTTCGAAAACTTTCTTAACTGATATTGATTTTGTTTATATTTTATGTGCAAATTTTTCTTGTTCTCAATAAAATTTTCATTATTAGATTTAATTAAGTATATCTGTCGTTGTTGAACAAAAGGGTGTCAAACCTTATTACTGCTGAACTCCCAGAGCTGAGCTCTATTTAAATTCGCAAAAATATATAGATGTTTCATTAAAAACAAAAAGTTGACATCGTTTCCGGCTAAACCGGAAATCTGATTCAGATATAAATATACTCGTCGAATCCCCGATTTGCTTTTAATTAATTGTGGAAGTAGCCATATCAAAGATATTCGAATGGATATACATTTGCCCAACCCTGTATAACAGTGTCTAAAGCGTATATATTGGTAAGGTTTTACCTACTCAAGTGCGTTTCAAATTACTTTTTTATAAAATAAAACATGTATGATGTAAAAGAATGAATGACGGAATAGCTTTAGTAATGATGATGATATTGATGATGATATTAATATAGTTGTATATTTTGAAACATTTTTTTAATCTGAATATATGAGACCAATCTCCCCTAAATACAAAAAAGATCAAATCTACTAACAGCAATAACTCTTACAAGGCATTTTAGTCAATTCGAGCACTTTACATGACATCGCTTTAATTCAATGTTTATTAACGGATAGAAACAGTTTGCGTATACACAAGCTAATGATTGTTTATGCAATATTGAATAATATTTACTGAACAAATAAAGTGAACACTACACAATATTAGTAATAATAATATACAAATTATTATTAGGATTATACTTATAGGGATTTTGATCATAATTGAAAGTACATACTTAATTCGATATCTTTTAATTTCATAGATAAACATTGTACTGTCTTCTATCAAACAATAAAAGTAAAACTATAATAGTTAGTAATTAAATTTTTAGTGTACAAAAAAGCTTTAAAACAATGAATCAATTGGGTTGATGCATAAGTTCCAGCGTCTTTATTTAATTCAAAATTTATAAATTTTATGATAAACAAAATGAACGAATATATTCTCCTCCATTATTTACGATTGCCTTCCAACGATCTGGCAATTTATCGATTCCACATCTAAAGAAATTCAGTCATTTGGAAGGGAAGAAGTCATCTAATTTTGGCTACTAAAGAAGGTTCGTCGAAGGTTGTTTGATAGACAGCGAAAGAGATGAAAATCTGAGCAAGATCAGGAAAACAAGACGGATATGGAATGACCCCCAATCGATTTCTTAAATAACCAGTTTTCTAAATGAGCAGTTTGAAGGCGTGGTGCAAAATGTCTTAATGATGTCCTCCCGTTTTTTGTTTCTTTAACTGCGACTTCAAGCCGATGGAATTGTTAACAGTAAATCTTATTTACGATAAATTAATGTCTTCAATTCCTCGAAAGCAATTCATAGTAGACGACGCCTTCTTTATCCCATAAAATGCCTATCAGCTATCACGCGGAATGAATATTAACAATTTTGCTCGGGGAGTTGCCTTTTCGTTAGGGCTAAGCTATTCTTTTGGGTTCTTGGTGTTAACACGGAGACATAATTTTTCGTCACCTGTAACAATGTGGGACAAAAACCGTCAATGTCGATGAGGAGCTTAAATGATGACTGACTAACAAAGAGTTACAAATGTTGACCCACCGATTCTTGTTGTTTGAACCCAAATAATGCAGCAACTAAATGTCCAGGTTTTAATATATAGAAGTGGAATACGTTATGGTCGATTGGTTACCATCTATTATAAATGCTAATTTATCAGTGGATCTTCATTAATTAAATAAAGCATTCAAACGATGCTCGTCAGTCTAATGGTCTTCCTGAAGGATAAGAATCGTTTATATCAAAATCGCTCTGCTTAAATAGAGAAAATAATATGCGTTCTGTACTCTACGCAGTTTCTTCATAAACAACACAAGTAGGTTCTAACCGCTTCCGATGTATTAAATCGTCTGCTGAGCTCGAACAGAAGGATATGTGGGGATCTTTTCATTTCTTCTCATTCTCTTTCTACTTGACGTGCGATTTTCTTTTGTACAATTTTTGCGCAAATTCAAGAACTATTCAATTAATTAATAATACGGTATTAAAAAAACTTTGACATATGCCGAGGCAATTTATTTTTCTAGATACTTTCGTCCTAGAATCGAAAAACGTTACGAACCTATGCGCAAAACTGATCTAATTCTGCTGAAACTGTGTCTCAAATCTAAGAAATTTCTAAATCAATTCATTTAAACGATTATAGAAAAAACTTGGAAAAGCTTAAACGACAAAATTTGTTAAACAATATCATTTTCAAATTTATGTGTTGGAGAATCTTAAAACAAGATTATTTTTTATAAAATAAAATAGTCGGCAGTCAAAATTATTATTTTATCGATAACTAGCTGATTCCGGCAATGCTCTTCTATTGCTAGAGATGAATATGAGAATAAAATGTGTAATATTGAATAAATCGTACTTCAACTGATAGATTATGTTGGGCGCCTACCAGCCGATAGTACGCAGTATCTTTAATTACAAATAGATGTCGTTAGAGCATGACTAAGATACTGAATTAATTCGACGCTTTCTCTGGATCATCGCCGGTGATATTATACTCCTATAAAACTGATAAATAATAAATTAATAATATCAATGGGATATTTTTAGCTACGCATAGATAAATAAAAGAACTTCTTTAAAATAATAAGTATAAAATATTTATTCAACGCAAGATATCTATACACTATAATATGTAACTTAGCTAACGGCAAAACAAAGAATTATGAATTTATGAATATAACAACATATGTGTGAAATTTTGGTTATGTTTACTAGTTGATATAATTAAGCAAAGTTTGTTGTAATATAAATAAGTTAACAATATTATGGTAAGTACTACAAAAATCTCAATAGATAATATTCTTTCCGTTAAATTTCTCAATATATTGATATTTTTAAAGCAAAATCAAGATACAATTATTAAATTTCGAATTGATAATAAAGAGTTACTAATTAGGCTTTTAGAAGAAAATAAATTAACCTGTGTTTTGTAGAGAAGGCGGTAATGTGTTTAACGGCAGGACTACGGCAAATTAGGATATTCGGCCAAACAGGATCGAGAGAGATATTCTTGGATCGCTTGCTGTTGTTCTTTTAAGTATCGATCAATGTAGGATAGGGTACCAGGTATGTAAAAGTTTATTAGGTTCCGTAGCTTTGATGTCGGCGCTCCACAGCAAAAGATGCTTTCGTGGTTTTCTTGACGGTATCTGATTTTATTCTGGTAAAAATTGATTGAAACGTTGCGCTGGTATTATTTACACCTTCTATAAATATATTTTTAATTGTATCACTGATATTTTGGTATATAATAAATTTTAAAGAACGGAGAATCTGTTTTCGAAGCAACTTTGTACAAAAATTCTGCTACTACTCCTGATGCTAACTTTCATTTATTTTTCCCAAAGCCTTATTAGAAAGCAAAAATTATCTTGATTTGTACTTTTTGCAGCTAGTTATATTAATCAAATTATAAATATAATATTGATTTTGATAGACAGAATAAATTAAAATACGAATTTACAGGTAAATGTGACTTGCTTTTAGATATTAGGTTATGTTATAATTTTGAATACAAATATAACCTGTTCGCGGTTTTTCTATGATTTGAAAAGTGGGCGTGTTCAATTAGTATCGATATAAAATTCAAATGTAAATAAATTAAATATATTTTTTAATTTCGCGTAATTGACTTGAATGACAAAAATGAAAATTAAAAATTTGAAAAGTAAATTTTTAAATAAATATAATTTAATCTGAAATATACAAAGTTGTCGTGATATTAGTTTATTAACATTTCGACATTAATTTTACAAGTTGTATCCACCAAATGCAGCTATTCAATAGAGTGTTTCTCTTGTGTTAATTCTTACCCTTTCATTTACAGATAACTGGAATAACCGAGCTATTTGTATCATAACAATATATATATATATATATATATATATATATATATATATATATATATATATATGGCTTGAACCTGGGTCTATTGTGGCCTAGTGGTAAAGGCGACAGCCCGGATAGCTGTAGACTTGGGTTCGAGTCCCAACGTAGACCATATTTTTTAAATAAAAAAATTTCGTATGATTTGCTTTGTAATTTGTAGACAGCAATGTTTACATCCCCACTTACTCTGCAATTACATACATTCTAATTTAATATTTGTAAATATTTCATAAAAAAGCCGAAATAATTTATCAAATGTTATATATATATATATATATATATATATATATATATATATATATAGTAGATTCAATTAGTCGGCGATTTAAGGTCTATTTTGCTTTAATATGTATATATTTAAAATAATCTTACATGTTTCGGCATGTAATGCCTTTTTCAAAGAAATTTAAAATATTATATATTTGAAATTTCTTTATTTACTAGTAGTGCGACATGTAGGCTAAATCACTTAATTAAATCACTAAGACATAACTGATTTTATCCATGACCTACTCTAAAAACTTTTTTTGTATAGATAATTGAACTTTCATGTACTTAATATATCATTCTGATAATAAACAAATTGAAATAATTTAAAACTGTTATCGAATATTTTTGTTTAATTGTATAGACGGATGCACAGTCGCTGGGCAAGTTTTTCACAAGAAATACGTGTTCAGAAAAAAAAATCGTATAGGAATCATAATGGATGAAAAGGTAACGAAGTTGAATATGATTATAAACGACACTTGACGTTATATGACCATGTGGATCCTCTTTGTAACAAATTGCCAAAAGTGTTATAGTTATAGCGTTACCCACTGGAATATGTATTCACTTTATAAAACAGGCAAATTGCTATTTTAAATTTCATGTAGTGAGCTATTGGTCAATTCCTTTTTTTAACTCCTTTTATTAGAAATCTTCATAAGAGTAATAATCTATTAGTTTGATACTATAACAAAGTGACTTGAGTAGGCTGTTTCCAATGAAACAATCTACATGTTACTAAAACTAAATACTTTTTATCCATTTGGTTATATACCGGTGTATATATAAGAGTGCGGTGTATCGACCGACACCGCACTTTACTTTAGGAGTAAAATAGCATTACACATTCTATTTTAAAAAATGGAGATTTTTTCCATTTGAAATTTGTGATGTTCCCTTTCCTGAACACTCTGTATTAAAAAATATAATTTTAGCAATTCGTAAAAGTATAAACTACTCACATACCAAAAATTTCGTTCTTGGACTCAAACATAAGTAAGCCATGACTTAGCAGAATAGTACCTACACATGACATTTATTAGAGAAAATGTTAAATATTTCAAAAACTATTTCGGTTGGTATAAACAATGGTATGTAAGAAGCATGTCGATTATACAGCAGATTCTAAAAAAGGACTAAAATAAAGGGTGTTTGGTTTGAAAAAATTAAATTAGGTTCAGGACTGCTATTCTGAGACATCATGTATAAAGAAAAGTATTTTTAAGCTATGCCCCTTTAAGAATTAAACATTTGTTTGAAAGTTTGTTTGTACCTTCAAACGGTATCGAGATATCGACCGACTCCGAATAATTTATATCGACCGACACCGCACGCACACCGTACAGCCTGTATAACTATGTATTTATGATTGCAAAAAAAACGCATTTTAGATAAATCGCTATCGGCTTAGAAAATCAAAACGTAGCATTTAAAAGTTATATTAAAATCCAGTTGCTAAGTCAACAACAAAAATGTTAAAACTGAAAATAATTCTAGAAAAAGAATGAATTTATTCTAAATATTTGTTTTACCTTACTTTTTGCGAGAATGGAAAACTTACCACGCTGCCGTGTCGGTTCGATTAAAAGTAAATATCCGTTAGGACATTTGATTGATTTGATCGAAATCAATCGATCTTATGTAATCCGCAGTTCTGAGATATTTTAAATAATCCACGTATACACAGTCAAACAAATATAAAGCCATTCCGCAGAGCTTCACGCTCTTTTACCCGACGCAGTACATCAACAGACCAGCGTTGCTTAATTATATTGCACGTTACAGACCACTGGGCGTCATAATATTTACTTTAGATGAATACGAGATTTTCGTGTTGCAATTATAAATATTTACAACACCGCAGCAGATATCAAGGTAACACAAGCCTTTATATAGGTACATACATTATATGCTTACAGAGAAAATTATTACAAAGATATATTGAAGGTTTCTAAAACTTAAATAGAATAAAGACTGGGTCTTAAAATCATATAAATTTTTTAGATTATTCTACAATTGACCTCAAAATATCCGAATCATAAAATTATGTATAATATTAGAAAAGTAATATATTACAATGACTTCTCCGGTTTGTGTAGGTACTTAGAAAAATTATGTACCAAAATGTTACTAGTTTGAGAGTCACATCAATATCGATTACCTGAACATTAATGTCACCTTATTAATGCAACGGATACTATAGTATTTTAGTAACGTGCCTTCAAAAACTTTCCTCATTATAATAATCTAATTATTTTATTATAATGTTAGAGTTACAACATGAAATATTTATTATTCAAAGTTACTACAGCACTGGTCAAAATTAGAAAATGGAGACTGGGTTTATTCCAATAATCAGTGCTTACAGGATTTTCGGCGACAGTATCCTAATCTGTTAGTTACTTACGCATAACTGCAAAAACATATTCAAGTTTGCGTCATTAAATTTGGTGAAACAAGAGCAATAACTCGTAAATTGCATAGAGGATATTCGATGTCGAATGGGCAACTCACCCAAAACATCGCAATCGCAATTGCAAAACTATCACGGCAAATTCATTTGTAAGTCACATGTCATACTACTTTAAAAAAGGACTTAAAGTGGTTTCCATATAAACTCCAAGTAGTTTCGGAACTCGAACAGGTAGATTTTGTAACGAGAACACAGTATTGTCTATGGTTTTTGAATAACATAAACAATAATGACATTCTCGACAAATGTTTCTTTTCTGATGAGGCTTGCCTCCATCTTTCGGGATATTTAAATAAGCCAAATACGAGAATGAGAATTTTGTCTGCAGAAAACCCTCATGAAATTGTGGAAGCTGCGCTATATTCACAAAAAATAGGCGTCTAGCTTGCAGTTTCAAAAAGACGAATCATTGGGCCTATATTTTTAAATAAAACCGTAACTGCTGAAAGCGAAATGAATTATTATAGCCGTTTCTTAATGAACTTCATGATGATGAAGTTATGGAAGGGTATTTCCAGCAAGATAATGCTCCAGCGCACAAATCTCGAGTAACAATAGCTTCTTACAAGAATTTTTCGATACAAGGATTATCAATTTTCCTCAAAGATCTCTCAGATTTGACAACTTTAGACTATTTTATTTTTCCGTATTTAAAGAATACCATTTTCAATCATCACACAATCGAAGAGCTTTGTAATGCTATTGTAAATTCTCGTGCTGACATAACCCAAAAAATCCCAATAAATGGCGTTGAAAGCATAAACCGTAAAGATCAAATTTTTATTTATAATAATGGTCAACATTTCCAACATCTGCTTTAGTATTATTTTCTTCTAATTTTGACTATCGTAGTAATTTTTTTTTTGAAAAACTAAATTACTAATTTTATTGCACACATTTACATGACATAACCAAACTATCAAAATTACACGGTTGTGATAGAATACGTGCACTGTCACCAACCATTAAAAGAAAGCATGGCCGTCTCTAATGGGGAAACTTTTTGAAGGCACGTTATATCTTTATTGCAACTACTTATTATTCACAGAAATTATGGCAGGGGTATACTATAACTAGAGAGATGTATTCGCGTAACATCGCAGAAGCGGCTCGTTCTCGCGCGTAGATATATTTTGTCAGTCGCCGCCTGAACTTTCAACGCACTTTGCTCATTTACAGTAATTAACTTATTACCGTTAAAAACCAAAGCGCAGCGATCGCACATTAGAAATATTCCAGGTTATCTATTATATACAATAATTTAATAATTGCAGACATATAACATGATTAAAAATATTTATCTCAAAAAAATGTATACATCTAATAGAATAAATTAAAAAACCTCAAATATATATATTTACAGCGAAATTATATAAAACTAAATATAGTGCATACAATACCGTTATCAGTCAGCAATATTGTACGCCATATAATATTACACCAGAATTTTTGAATGAATATTGAGATCTCTTATATACAGGCTGTCCCGTAAAATTTTTTTTACGGGACAGCATAACAGAATTATGCCAACATTCATAATTCCGTTATTTATTGTCCGGTTTTATTTAAACAAAAAGTAAATTTAATAGCATCAAAAACACTATAAGATAGCAGTGTTTTATTTGTTTTCAATTCAATCAATTCATCTAATTCCTTATCTTCGGAGAATTTCCGTTTTTGTGTTTTTGGTTTGGTAAATGATCCATAATTTCTTAAATTCTTTTCAATTCTCTGAAATATTTTCGAACCTGGAACTTCTCTGTCCGGAAAACGAGCACTGTACCGACGAACTGCTTGAAGGCGATTTTTATTACATTCAAAGAACACGTGCAACATGTCCGTTAATTCATTGTTATTCATTTTTAACGAAAATACGCTTTTTGTTGCGGCAAAACGTTCAAACAGGATAATACAGAAAACTTAATAAAGTCCAACTGACACTTAAGGCACATTGACATAATGCTGGTGGACTGGGCCAAGTCTACTATAATGAAAGATGAAATCTATAAAGTTTTTTTTTTATTTTTTATTATTAGGAGATGTGCGATATGTGTTAAACAAGGTGGCGGGCAATTTCAACATTTATTGTTAAGTGTTTTGTTTCTTATAATAATATTTATAATACTTACATTTCAAATGTTTCATGACACATTCGAATATTTATAAATAATGGAAGACAAAGATGAAATTTATAAAGTTTTTTTTTTGCAATAAACGTTTATCAAAAATAAACATGTTATACATCGTTGAATTCAGAAAAAAAAATACAATCTGAATATAGCCAAAAATATATATGTTGCCATTTAAAATAAAAAACTTGACTGTCGTTTGGCATTAATGAAAACAATTGAAAACAAATAAAACACTGCTATCTTATAGTGTTTTTGATGCTATTAAATTTACTTTTTGTTTAAATAAAACCGGACAATAAATAACGGAATTATGAATGTTGGCGTTTTTTACGGGACAGTCTGTATAGCTTAGCATATCTTGCAAATAAATACACGTTAACCATGGAGATTAGAAATAAAGACTAGAAGTTAATATAGTAACAGCAAATTTTGTACTTTAAAAGAATTTCTCAGTAATAAAATTATTGAGATACGTCGTTAATATTCGTTTATATCTTCAATATAATTTTGTATTTTTGTAAAGGCGAAAATATTTATGGGTAAATTAATTTCATTTTGAAAAACAAACACATCAAAGTTGTATCAGGCATTAATTATATGTGCGATATAGTTTATTTAAAAATGAATTTAAAAAATAGAAAATATTTTCATTTTTAAAGATGAATTAAACAGATCTTGAAGAGAAAATTTTGCTGCTTAGTAAAAATAAACTAGTGCTTCTAATCAATATATTTATTAGTCTGAAATGTACTGTAATTAATAAATGTAATAAATATTATCACGAAATAAAGTACGTATTTACAAATCATCAAAAAGATGTACAAGAATGATAAATACTGTTTCTATTAGACTATACAAAAATATCATCAATGATAATAAACATTTAAAAACTGAAGTAGCGTGTAAATTAGTAAGTTCTGTTTTCTCTGTTTCCCTGTTTCCTTATATTATACATACACACTTAAAACTACTTACAATTTATATTCACACTATACACCGTGCTAGAGAATATTTTAGCCAAAATTAAAGGACAGATTCTTCATAAGAAATTCTGCAAAAAAGCTTATTATCGCTTTTCTCCTAGTCGTATGGTTTTCAGAAACATGATATATAAGATAAAAATTTAGGCAACTACTAATATAATTTCCTTTTTTTCTATCAAGTGACATGTTAATTAAAATATTTACTATGTTACTTAGATTTTTAAAAATTTAAAACATTATGTCAAATTGACAGTAATTCTGCTCAATTTGAAATGGTTCAATATTCCATTCAAGAGTACGCTGACATGCACTTTGTGTATGGTGAATGTGGTGGAAATGCCAGAGACGCAGTTAGAAGATGCACAAATCGTAGAATACCTAACAAAAATAGTTTCATAGCAGTGCACCAAAGACTTCTGGAAACAGGTTCGGTAGTACCAAAAAAACAAGAAGTAGGAAGAGGACGTAATGACAGAATAGTGGCTGTTAAGGAAAATATTTTTCAAATTGTTGAAGTAGATTCTTCAATTAGCACTAGAGAGGTAGCTCGCCAAGTTGGAGCTAGTCACTGGACAGTGTGGAGGACTCCGAAAGAATATCTTTGGTATCCTTATCATTTCGAAAGCGTTGAAAATTTTAGCAATATTGTCGTTAGACGTCGATTTTGCAATTGGCTGTTAACAAAAATTGCATAAAACCCTCTGTTTTCGGAACAAATTTTAATGACTGACGACTTAATTTACACAACAGGCATGTCTGGGCCGATATCAATCCTCATGCAATAATTGAACAAAATTTTCAACGTCGATTTTCTAACAATGTGTGGGCTGGAATAATTGACACCCGACTTATAGGCCCATATGTTTACCCAAATCGTTTAAATGGAGAGAGGGTATTTACGTTTCTTACAAGAAGTATTATCAGGAGTACTAGATGAAATTACGTAGAATAATATGGTTCGTGCATGATGGGGCCCCTGCACATTTTACTCTGCAGGTCAGAAACTTTTTAAATGAAATTTACGGTGAACGGTAGACTAGATGAGGTGGACCACATGCCTGGCCACCTCGATCACCTGATCTTAAAGCTGGGATTGCCTTCTTTGGGGCTACATGACTGGTCTGCAAGACTCCTGCAGAATATGTAGAAGATTTTGAAAATTGCGTTATAGCGGCTGCAGAATTTATAAGAAATAAGGAAAATGAACTAGCTCGAGTAAGTCAGTCACTAAGCAGGCGTGCTGAAGCTTGTCTTGAAGCAAATGGTGGACATTTTCAACATTTCCTTTAATTTTATGAATTTTGCGTTGTTTTTATTTTTGTTAACTTAACTAAACGTCATTTTAGCAATGCTTAAAATGTCACAGATATCATAGGCATCTGTAACAAATAAACGTGTTGCCTATAACCAGTTTTATTGTTTGTGTCTTGTCTTTATTAGTAACGAATTTAACTATGCTTTTTCTCCAAAACGCTGTTATCACAAAAATTCATTCAAAAAATGTTCGCAAAAATGGCATATAACTTTTTGTATTTTATAAATAAATCGAGTGTAAAGTTTTGCTAAAGCATTCCCTACCACTCCGATATATACTGCCGTTATTCTTTGAAATAAAAATTAAAAATAAGAATAGAAAGGGACTTTATCAAATAATAACACTACCAAGAATATTTGCTCCTATAATATTTAGTGTGTCAACAAAATAGAAATTACAATACCTAGTATGGGTGAACTTTTTGGCAGAATTGTGGACTATTGAAATAAATAATTTGTTAAAATTTTAAGATTATGTATCACGTCACAGTAATTGAGATTCTATGAATCTGCCAATTTATAGCTATTAATATAACGAGAACATTAAGCGATTTATAATACTCGAGGACGTTGCCAGGTGACGAGGCGCTAGCCGAGTCACCTCGTAACGTCCGAGAGGGTTTAAATCGCTGATGTTCGAGTTTATATTCAAAGCTCTATCGTATCATCAACGATATAAAGATTAAACAAAATCAACAATTTGTCCGTCATACAAAATACTTACGTCAAAGCTTGAAATAAATTAATAAATCATGGAAGAATTTGATGTTCCCGCAAATATTGTAGAGGCTGCAAATAGTGCAAAATTAGATTTGTTGCCAGCGAAGTCAAAACTGCATTACGAAAACGAATATCGTCTGTTTTGTAAATGGCGAGATGAAGAACATGTTCAAGGTGCTGGGGAAACAGTCTTGCTCGCTTATTTCGTGAGACTGTCAAATTACTACGCTCCTTAATGTTTGTGGCCAAAATATTCCATGTTGCGAGCTTGCTTGGAATTAAAAGAAAGAGTAGAAATTGATGAGTATGGTGCTTTGATAAGATTTATCACGAAAACGAATGTTGGATATCGAGTTAAAAAATCCAAAATACTCACTAGAGAGCAAGTTGATGAATTTATGCGTACAGCTTCAGACGAGGTATTTTTGATGATAAAAGGAGCTTTTTTGATTGGTCTAGGAGGGGCTTGTAGAACCATTGAATTAGCGAGAATGTCTACGGACGATGTTGAGGTTTTAGAGACTAAGGTAGTTGTTACCATTCCTGACACAAAAACTCACAAAAAAAGATTTTTTGTCCTTGTACCTGACGGTGACATTAATTCCGTACTTTTATTTAAAAAATATGTAGCATTGCGACCGCGTCATGTTACGCATAAGAGACTGTTTATATCGTACAGAAATGGAAGGTGTACAATTCAGCCTTGTGGTATTCATTTCTTTTCTAAAATACCTGAAAAAATCGCTCCATACCTCAAACTAGAAAATCCAACTTTGTATACTGGTCATTGTATTAGAAGATCTTCAGCAACTTTTCTGGTTAACGCCGGCGGAGACATCTTAGATCTGCAAGAGCTCGGTGCGTGGGAGTCGAGCAAGGTTGCTAGGGGGTATTTAGAAGACAACGTAACGAAGCAAACTGCAATTGCGCAGAAGATTCAGATGGGAAAGGTTTTAATAAACAGTGTGTCAAACTCTGAACAATTAATTGAGTTTTCACGTAAAAATGAAAATTTGGAGGACGTAAGCGGCTTGAACATCATGTGTGTTGAATCATCCGAAAAAAAAATTGTTTGTGAAGCTGCAGACGATCGCGGATTTAAGACAGATATGAAAGACATATCTTTCAAAATTGAGAACTGTCAAAATATAGAAATTCATGTTCACAAATAATGTACAATTTGACGTATTAAGGTTTTGTATCTAACGTATTATGGTGCTGTATCTAACGTGTTATTAGTTCGTTACTAACGTATTATGAGTAACTAAAGTAATAATTATCAATAAATGTTTCACATAAAGATGGCATAATAGTTGATGATACGATAAAGTTATTATTTAGCAATTTTTGCCTTAATATGCACGATTTTTTGGTATTATGTGTTAGTTTGACTTCCTTTTAATTCTGCTCAGATGACTAAGAGTTCAAGCACCTGGAAATGACCGTCAATAGAGCGAAATTCAAAAAGTTTCGAATTATTTGTTTAAAAGAAAGCGGATTGTCGTTCACTAAAATTATTAACCATGCATCGGAATTAGCCCACCGTTATGATGTGATTATTGGTCGAGCGTGATTTGAGAAAGATCAGAAATGTCGAAAAGAAATTAATGATGCCCAAAAAGAAAAACAACTGCTAATGATGATCGTCGCTTAAGTCTATTGGCTTTAAGAACTACTTATGTTTGGTTTGGTTGCGAAAGCCGTCCATAGCAATTCAAACAGTCTACCGCTGAATTGGGTATTTTTGACTTAAATCTTACCGACCACATTCTGCGTTAGCACTCACTGATGAACACTGAAGACAACGATTAAGTTGACGCAGCATAGGTTCTAATATAATATCTATTAATACAGGATCCGACGTATCCAAGTTGTGTTTTGCGTAACACCTATAAAATGATTAGAGGAAGACGTGAAGAAATGCGCCATCTTAAACTTTCTGTTGAAAAGTTTTCTTTTTAACAAACTGATGAAATTGTGATGAAGCCACAACATTAGGTCACCTCTGGTATTCATCAGAATTATTCTAACCGCCCAACATTATTTATAAGAAATTATTAGCCCTCATCTTCAAAAGCTGGAGGATCTATTTTTTCAAGAAAATCTCCTCTAATCTTTTTTGAATCGTATCAATCTTTTGCGATAGTAAATTTCTCGATATTTTTTTAATAGAATGTTCGAGTGCTGAGCAATTTCGTATGTCCATATCCTCTGTGCATAATACCCATTATATTAATATAATTTATATAAATTATAAATAGATGTATAGCAAGCGCCAATTAAGTTGGCGCGAGGAGGGGGTGCGCAGAAGCCGTTTTTAAAAACGTCCGCTCCCACTACTCAAGTAATTGTCAGAATACATTTGTCATTGACGTTTGACGGAACATAATGTCTTTGCTAGAGGATCATACAGGGATACACGCTCAGAGGTTAGAATTATCTGACATTTGATGTAAAACCAAAAACAAATCTCCCCACTACTTTTAATCCTGTGCGAACTTACCCCTCCTCGCGCCAACTTAATTGGCGTTTGCTATACTATAGTTATGCTATTACGTAACTAAAATGAGCACGCCGAATGGTGTATATGAAATGTGGGATTTATTGAGTGAAGTTTTAGTTTCTATAAAATAGTTCTTACTAATAATAGCAAATTCCAGATTTCGACTTAATAATTTTTTATGGAGACGATACTAGACATTGACGACAAATCGTGAGAAGAAGTATGATTGGGGAAATGTTGATTATTGCAACGACCCCTGAGTGAAACCCAGAGTTGCGAATTATTAACGCAGTTAGTTGTGAACTCATACTCATAATTATCAATTATGATTTTATTAATTAAAATAATATCCAAATTATTTTCTGTGATAAAATCATGTAGAAAATTCCTAATGTTTTCAGGTACATACGAATTTTACACATTTGATTTCCGTAAGTTTATCTTCTTCATAAACGCCATACAAAATTTATATGTTCGTGTTCTCACCTTGCAGGGACATATTCAATTCATTTAGTTTCTCGAATATGTCTGACAAATTAAACAATTTGCAAACCCAAATTTAATTGTGGATGAGATTAGAAAAATCGTACTTTGTTTCTGATAATAGTATCATTATCTCATCTATCTCTCAAACCTATTAGTCGTTTTGAGGCTCGTCCTCTTGACTGACAACCTCTTTACTTCTGTATGTAATAAAAGTTACGTGTAATTTGCTCCCATATTCATGTATTGTACATAAGTTTGCAAATAAAATATTTGTATTGTTTTTATTATTTAAGTGTAATTTATAGAGATAAAAATTATTTTATTTTAATTTCTAATATTTCTAAACATGAATCTATAGTAAATTTATAAAATATTTGAAAACAAAATTGATCTGTAATCAATGTTTCTACGACCTTTCAAATATTTTTCGCAACCTCCATTTTAAGAATCGCTGATCTGGTGACCTACCACTAGACCAATACGGTCCTTAATTCAAAAATATCATTAAAACTTGGATGTGGAGAAGACAATACAAATACATATTTGTGTGAAAATTGCTATCCAGGCATGCAGAGACGTGCTTCATCTTGACATAAACTAGTCAGTGCATGATGCTGGGATATACAAATTTTCACAACAACAGCCTTACAGTATACAGCTAAAGCCATAAAAGACAGCATGGAAGCTGCTCGTTAACTAATGTCAATGTCATGAACGCCAAACCAACAACCAGCGCCATCCTCGTGACAACTATAAGACTTAGCAAGTTTCCATTAAACGATCGCAGCCTCAATAGATTGAAAACTGTATTAACGTGTACTCACTGTATATTGAACAAGGTGACAGTGTACACAACGAAAACAGTTTAAAACATACTCAAGTGGGTAAAACCCCACTTTTTGTATAATTAAAAATATTGAAAATCGAGTCTGTAGCAAGACGATACAGGTTTCTGCACGTCTCTATAGCAATTTTCACACAAATATGGACCTTATTGTGATCTCCACACATTATTTAAAATGTTTTGTTTTATTCAAGTTTTTGTTAAATATTATTTTCGAATTTATTTTCTCTTTTTATCCGAATAGAATATACAATATTAGTTGTGTATAGTGACCATGAAAAAAGGGGTGAAAAGTATATGTGAGTAATGCCTTCATACATCGCGGTCCAATGTTCATGTAGTAACGATAAAATTATTTTTCTTTATTCGAGTCCGGCTCGGTCGTAGGTAGAAAGTAGATATACGGGCGGCAATATGGGCTTCCATCTCTAATTCATCTGTAATTCTTCTTTACCGACGAATTATATTGTCTTATCGGTATTTGTCAGTACCACCACAAATTTAAAGACAAAAATTATATGTAAATAATTCCATGCAAATTATTAAAAACCAATTTATCCCATTTGACACTCTACGTAAAGCTTTTTGTTTTATGCCTATTTTTGTTTTATTATAAACATAATAATTTTACTTTTAAAAGAAGTCTCACATTCAAGCTATTTAATTTTAATCATATTTTAATTAATGCGGCATAGGTTTGTGGACATATTACGACGTCAAGGCTTATTATTGATATCCACAAAAAAATCATCGCATATGTGCAGCCGAGTATGTTTTGGTATAAAACAACAACATTCACTACCTATGAATAGGACTTCATTGTTAAAATTATTGTCGGGAATTTTATCGATCTTTTTTACAAGTCAATGAACTTGAATTTTGCAGTTATATTTCTGCAAATAAAGAACAAACAAAGATATGGCACCGACTTTAACTACATTTTGTCCCTAAAAATTTGGAAATTTTTGATGAATTACAAAGAAATTTCTTTTTTTATTTTCAGTTAGATATTCATATGTATTTATCAGATTTACATAGCTGCAGCGCTATTCAGCGGTAACCCTGTATAGTATATTTTCGCGGAGTATACATACATATTTTTAAGTCATAAAAAATTAAAATATAATAGACAAATAGATATAAGGATATAAGGAATCTTTATAAATGTATGACTTAAACGAGATATGAATGTAATATATTGATAGCAATTTCAACATAAGTTGCATCATTTGAAAAAAGGAAGTTGGCGTCTTAATATTAATAATTTCCTTCTCTTAAACACTTTGAACTTTTTTTAGAATTCCCTCTTTCATCTATATTTTCAACAAATCTTAAATATTTTATAAAATATTCACAAGTTACAAACAAAAAAAATCTAATATTGAAAATGTACGTTAATGGAATATCAGAATTGGGTGTGTTTTAATTTAAAGTGTGTATTTCTATAAATAATATAACATATTTATATCGTAATATAGCAAATGGCCCACGTGTTGTTTTAACATAAATATGTAATACAAAATGTTTACTAGTATATAATATATGCCAAAATAACGTATCTTCTTCAGCATTCGCAGATCACTCGCAGATCACTCGCGCACTAATAAATCTTCTAGCTGTATCAAATAAATGCGTCAGTCATAATTAGGTGAACGTACAAGATATCTTAGTGTTCTTGTAATTTATAATTCTATTCATTGCAATTTTGGCACTAGTTTTCGAATTTAAATATCAGTGACTAGGAATTGAAAGATCTTATTTTAAAACAGTTTTTATTACAACATAAATATTATATTTTATAGTTAAGTTATGTCCAGTACGTTGCAATGAATTGCAATATGTAATATATCCTTTGGAACTTATATTGTACCTCGACAAAGTCTACAACATGTGCTTTTTATTTATATATAATTTCAGTTGTGTTGCCAAAATCCTAAAATAATTTATATTGTTGTCAACTCAATTTTGTTTAGAAAGCATCCCATTTTGTTCCTTGAAAAGAAGGAAGGAAAACGTTTAGAGTATAATGTTCATTCATCAGATTATCTACATCATTCATTAAAGCATGCGTCAAATTAGAACTACACTCACTTTCATATGAAATACACCACCCAATAAGAATTGGACTACAATTTTGAAACTTCGGTAAAATAATGCTTTATTATTAACTAAGAAACGATGAAAGTTTAGTTGAAAAAAGCAAAACAAAAACTAACATTTTTCAAGAAGAAGCTAGTAGTGGGTTGCATCCCCACGCGTAGCTATGCATGCATTAACTCTTCTTCCCATGCTCTGTATTAAGTGGTCGATGTCCTCATGGGGTATCTCGTTCCATGTAACCTCTAGATGGTATCGAAGTTCATCCAAATTCTCAGGAGGCCTGGGTAGTTGTCTTAGTCGCCGACCCATCATATCCCAGACATGTTCAATCGGCGACAAGTTCGGTGACCGTGCAGGCCAGAGCAAAATCTGCAATCCAACCTGCTCCAGGAATGTTCTTGTAACCACAGCAGTATGGGGTGTTGCATTATCCTGTTGGAAAGTAGCATTCTGCAACGTCTGCATGAAAGGTACTACCACCGGTTCCAGAACGTTGTCGATGTAACGACGTGCGTTTAATGTGCCTGGAATGAACGTAAGGGGTGACCTTCCTCCAGCACATATCGCCCCCCAAACCATAACCCCTGGTGTTAAGGCTGTGTGTCGTCTTTGAACGAACTCCAAATTCCGTCATTCTCCTCGATATCGCCGCACCCTTCTACGACCATCATTCACCCATAAACAAAACCTTGATTCATCACTAAAGACGATGTCATTCCATTGATGAACCCACCCTTGCCATTCTTGACACCATGCAAGTCTGGCTGCTTTATGTGGAGGTGTTAATGGAAGCCGAAAGTAAGGACGGTATGAATGAAGCCCAAAGGAAGAAATTATTTTGTAAACAGTTGCCATCGACAAGTGTCGGTTCAAAGCTCTCATCCAATCCACAGCAATCGACTTTGTTGTTTGAAATCGATCCCTGGTAGCCATCCGCCTAAGAAGTCGGTCTTCACGTGTGTTGCTTCTTCGGGGGGTTTTCCAGCAGGACGGCGCCTCTGAATACCTTTTTCGGACCATAAAACGATATCCGAGCAACTGTAGTGTGGTCCCGATTCAGCCTTCTCCCAATCTCTCGGAATGAGAGACCCGCCTCTTTCATACCGATAATTCGGCCCCTATCAAAATCATTACTATGGGTAAAATTTCGACGACGTCGCACTGGGGGCACCAAAAAGCGTCTACTTGACAGTTTGACAATAAAATAAACTGACATTTTGTTGGCAGAAATTCATTAATTGGTAGGAAGAAAATATTGAAAGTTGGAGATAACAATGATACAGGAAACATAATAGTTGAGTTTTTTCGGCGGAAACTTTCATCGTTTCTTAGTTGATAATAAAGCATTATTTTACCGACGTTTCAAAATTATAGTCCAATTCTTATTGGGTGGTGGATTTCATATGAAAGTGAGTATATATAAAAATATAATAACTATTTGGTAATATAGAACCTTAGCTTTGTATAGCGACAAAAAAAGTGGTGAATGATACATATGAGTAATGCCTTCATACAAAAAATCATAGACCAATGTTCATGTATAAAAGATAAAATGATTTTTTTTTCCAGAACAAAATAATTCGTCGGTAAAGAGAATTACTGATGAATTAGAGGCGGAACTCCGTATTGCCGTCCGTATATTAACTTGCGACAGGGCGAATCCGGCCCTGTCGCAGGTAAATATACGGACGGCAATACGGGGTTCCACCTCTAATTCATCAGTAATTCTCTTTCCCGACGAATTATTTTGTTCTGGTTTGCATCCATCGGTATTTTCCAGTACCACCACAAATTTAAAGAAAAGAAAGTATGTATACAATTAATTGCACACAAATAATAAAAATCCAAGTATCCTATGGACACGCTGCATAAAGTTAACGATTACCGATTTTTGTGTGGCTATATGTGCGGCTGATTGTATTCCATAAATATTTTGGTAGGAAAACAATATTAACTATTCTTATAAATAGGAACTTATTGTTAGACGTAATGTCTAGGAATTTTGTCCATTTTTTTGTAGATTAATGAACTTGAATTACAGCTGTATTTTTATAGATATATAATAAACAAAGATATGGGTCGAATTTAACTATATTTTGGCCCTACAAATTTGGTAATTTTTGATGAATTACAAAGAAACTTCTTTTTTGATATTTAGTTATACGTTTATACGTATCTTCAGAATCGCATAGCTTTGGTGCTACTGAGAGGTAACCCTGTATATTAACTTTCGTAAAACCACAAATTTATGCCAATAATTAGAGTAAAATTACTTTCGGATGAGACTGAAGCTGCGCGAGCGATGACATTACAAAAATACTGAACACCTTAAAAACATTGAGCAGTCGGCAGCGGGAGCAATGTACGTACAAGACCAATACGAAACACACACATCGAGCGCCTGGTATCGACTGACAAATAATCGATAAACGTTTGTGGCTCGTATAGTACACGGATTTATACTACTAGCTGTTTCTCTCATTTATGAGGTGTCTCTCGTTCTAATTACTAAAATGTGTTTCTGCGCTAATCTCATCCGAAAGTAATTTTACTCTACCTGTTTACTTTGATATAGAGGAACGCTACGAAAACTGGCGCTTAAAATTAGCCTCATAGTTGACTAATTGTGAGCCAGAATAACTCAAGTAAATTGAGTATATGAGGCAAATAATTCATAACATGATACAACTATCTAGTTATATTGTTATCTATATAATGTCTATTACAAGAACCGAACTTCTTAGATAAGAAAAAATCCTACATAAAATATTTCAATGTGCAGATTTGCTGTAAATGAGTCAGTCAACATTGTACAAATTATTATATTGTCTAAGTTTATTTACTTCAGTGACAAATAATTTCATAAGTATTTTAATTTTTGTTACTTTGTTCATTCATTTTCGTGCCTTAATATCGTCAATACTCAATACATAGCCGACCAAATTTAGCAACAGCTATAGCTTTGTCATTTGCAAGGTAGAGGTGGTCAACTGTTGAGCCCTCCCCAAGGCCGGGGTAACACAATAGGTACTGGCTTGTTTGGGCCTCTCCGCAATCACGCAAATCGCTTTCCACTTGGAAATTCCATCTCCTAAAGTTTACGCGACAGCAAACACCGGACCGCACTCTTGTACGCGTCTTAATGCAGGTGTAAAGTTTTCCATTGTTACTTCCTTTTTTGGGAAACATTTCCTGAATTGCGTTGTGGAATTGTGTAGCGGATGTCTTGTGTCTGTCTCATTTGTTTCTTCCTCACCTGCTTCAAGGCACCCTTTCGCCTTATATCATCACGTAGAGCGATGCCAGTGATAGGGGTGGAACGTAAACACCCTGCGAGTATGAAGACCGTGCCGTTTAAAGCGGTATCTACGTGTTTTGTATGAGAAAATCTATTTCACACCTCTACCACATATTTTTAAACACTCAAAAAGGGAGATAGAGTAGAAGCTCGGGGAACTGAAGGAACGGCTCCCCACCCTGTGCAGGTGAGCTTACGAATGATAACATTTCTAGCTTGAACTTTGCAGGTATCTGAATATAAGACTTTGGCCTTTGTGGTCCTGGCGTTGTTTCTTAAATGAGAACAAGCTATTCAGGGTGCCACTAAGTATTTTGGGTACTCTTCACTTCTCCACGCGATTCTTAGTTTACGCTTAGCCTTCTTGTTTCACAGGTGGAATGCATAAACTTAAGTTTTACTAGAATTCGGTTTTAATTGATTATTTTCATAGTACGCTGGTAGATCCTCCAGGGCCTCGGAAATAATAATTAATATACGAAGTACTTGGTAATTTTTATACAGGTTCTACGGAATTTGGTCAAGCACGCTGTCCGTTATATTGTGTTCCCGCCACCAGCTACTCTTACTATTGAGAGGCACAAGGAATCTTCTATTTTCTAAAGAGGGTATTATGATGCATGCCCGTTGAAAGTCTGTTGTGGTTTGAGAGACCTTTGGTTTTAATCATACTTGGCATCACGAAAAGTTTATATCATGCTGAATCTCAGCAACCAATAAATATTTTTTGATGCGATGTTTTTTACCTCCCATGGTACAAGTGGCATAAGACCCGAAGTTGTGGAACCTCCAAAATCATTCAATTTTCAAGTTAGAACGTCGCGGGTGGTACCATTCGATTCCTGCGGGCGATATGCACTCAGGTATGGCCTTGACTATTATACACCCGTAGAAAAAATGTTTCAATAAAAGAGCAGAAATGGACTTTTGCCTCCCGACTTTTTTAATTATTTTTATTATTATTTTTTTTTAATGTTCGCCCTCAAACTCAATGCATTTAGATATTCGATAAAACCAGTTATTATAGCATAAATTCCGCTCTTCTTGAGTCACTTCAGATATAAGGTTTTTGAAGCTCTCCACTGCGTCATTTGGGCTTGCAAATCGTACAGCACGCATTTTATCCTTTAGTTTTGTAAATAGAAAGAAATCTGAAGGTACCAGGTCCGGATTATACTAATTTTAATCCGGAAGCTTTCAAAAATTCGTCTGTGACGCGCAGTGTGACTTGAAGCATTTTCGTGATGAAGGGCAATCTCCGATATAGGGCGTCGTGCAAATGGTACATGACAGTATGTCTGCTAAATGTTGTTCAAAAGGCTCGCCTTTTGAACAACATTTGGCAGACATACTCTCATGTACCATTCTGCAGTAACCGTGCATTTATTTTCAAGCACAACTGTTGTGATAGGTCCTGATTTTGAGATGAAACTGGTTACCATTTTCTTTCCAACACATCAAGATTTTTTCACTTTGATTAGATTTAGTTCTGTTGGAAGGAAACACCCATTGAGCCGACTGCTGTTTTGATTCCGGTTCAAATGCATATATCCAGCTTTCATCACCAGTAATGATGTTGTAAACTGCTTTAGACCTACCTCCATCATATTTCTTAAGCGTTTTTTTACACCTTTCCACTCGGTATTATTTTTTTTCCGTTGTTTTATTATTATGAGGTATCCAACGACAACAGACTTTCCTCACACCCAAATTATTATGTAAGATCTTGTTTATTGCAGTCATGCCAATACCCAAGATGCTCCTAATAATCCTCTACGTGACTCGATTGTTGTCTTGAATTATTCTTCGTACGGCGTCTGCATTTGTTTCAGTAACGGCTGAGATTGGCCTTTCTTAGCGAAAATCGTCACTAAGTGAAACCCTTTGAAATTTAAATTCGTAATACCAGTTGTAAACACTCCTTTGAGAAGGAGCCTAAAATCATAGTAAATCATGGCTCTAAAATTTTCTCTCGTTAAATGCATTTTTACTGCAGATATGCAAAAATTACTCTGGAAAGAAATTAATTAATTGAATGAATGTGAATTAAATAAAAGAATAATATATATTTGAACAATACAAATTACTTTGGGTTGAGAGTATGTCGCGATCGGACATATGTAAAACAAGGCCGAATGGCGCTTGGATGCTGAAACAGCAAGTGCAATGAGATGTATTTCGAAATCGAAAGTTCTGGACCAAAAGAAATGATGAGTTCGGTGTAAGAGAACATCGTTTGGGGAAAGGGTCTTAAATTAATAATTGATGATATAAATATCATTAAAATATTCCTTCTGAAAGAAGCATTAAAATGATATGCGACATGATATGATTATGAAGAAGTGTTGTACGTAATTAATTAAATAACATAAGTTTAAAAGCGAAAGGTTGGATGGGAGTTGACCGTTCACGTCCTGGTATACGTCAGCGTCTTTTGTTATTGTACTACAACCGACATACAATAACAAAAGAAAGACTTTCTATTTGAAAATACGAAATATACACAGAAAATGTCTAAGTCTGAATTCATATTTTTAAATTTAATATATATGAACAAACATTATTTAAAATGAAATTAAAATATACTTATATATACGAAGTGTAACAATACAAACTTTCAAAGATACATTCGAAAACAAAAATTATTCGGACTTTAGTTTTAAACCTAACAAAAGTGGCCTAAAATGAATTCAAATGAGAAATGCGTATTAAAATTCAACGTAAGAAATAAAAGAAACATAAACATTTTATATATTACTTCGTTACTTCAAAGAAATATTATATAATAAAATTTGGGAATAAAGACTTCACATAAATATTACACATGCCTAAAAGAAAATACAAAATATAAAAGCAAGCAAACACAGCCAAGAAATATATAAAAGTTTCCTTTATTGAGTGACCCACAAATACACATAAAAGCAAAAGCACTTTAAAATCTGACACTATAAATTAATTCTAGTCTTAATTAAATTTCATTGCTATTTTTCAAATATTAATTTTCCATTAAAACATTAAATTCAAGCACGCTTTCATTTCACTACAATAATTAAATCTAAAGGCAATTATTATCAATTATTATTTAGTAAGTAGACGTCATGGGACGTTCCGTACAACTTTATTTAATAATGGCAACTTTGAAATAGTTTTCAGAGGTTGAATATAGCTCTTCCGCTAACTTCTTAGAAATTTTAATATATCAGTGTTTATTCAGAGGTTTTATTGAATGAATGATGATACAATCACGCTTTTAAAAGCTGCTGTAGTACTTCTACGTATACATATTCCTTTAAGCCACATGCCTTAGGATTTCTGTATTGATTTATCTTTTATTTGACGTCAATGCTCGATTTCAGGAACTGTAATTAATATACATATTTCAATCTTACTTCTTTTTATAAATTGAAATAATTTTTCTGTTCATAAATTAAATGCTCGCGTGAAATTATAAATTAGTGTTATTCGTCTCTATGCATTACATATGTAAGCATAAATATATAAAAGCCACTGAAAAGGGAAGATCCCGAACCCGGAAATGAAAAAAATTATGAAACTTTGGGAACATGTACATCATATATAGGTATGTACTACGCATTTTTTTTCTGCGGAAAACTCTTTGACTGGGTGAAATGGATTTTTGAAAATTGGAAATTTTCCATTCTGCCTCTTCGCATAACTAGTTAACGGTAAGAGGCAGAGAAAAAGTTTTACAGAAAAAATGTTTGCTGGAATGAGTTTTATTAAGCAGATAGGGAAAAAGCATTAACTACATCTAATATTCACTCTCAGAGCAGGTTCAAAAGATAACGTTTCTTAACACCCAATTAACATGTAAGATATCATTCTTTATAATAAATATTAACTAATGTATGGTAAGCCAACAGAAACTAAGGTATGTATATAATTCGATATATTTAAAAAAAAAACTTATTTCCACACAGTTTAATAGATAATATTTTAAATTTATATTATACACCAGGGTGGCGCAGGGGAACGGAAAATTTTGAAATAACGTCATGTCCACGAATAAATTCATAAAACTAGTAATTTATTAACGAAAGTGCATGTATGCAGCATGCCATTTATGTTTTTACAATCAAAATGTTCAAGAGTGTCTCTTTACTTTTTAAAGATGTCCTCCCATTCGGCGTTCACACTCTAACAGCCTGTTATGAAAACTCTGGAATGCGCGGTGTAGCAAATCTTGGGGAATGGCAGTGATTTCTTGTTGAATGTTCTCCTTCAGTTCATTGTTGCAGGACGTGTACGGTACACCTTGCCTTTAAGATACCCCAACAGGAAGAAGTCGCACACACTAAGATCAGGGGATCTCGCAGGCCATTCAATCTCACCGTTACGTGAAATAATGCGTCTTCCAAACAATTGACGAACTGCTGCCATCGAATGTCGAGCAGTGTGTGACGTGGCTCCGTCCTGCTGGAACCACATGTTTTCGATGTTAAGATTAAGCTCGTACAGTCTCGGTGTAAAGAATGTTTGAAGCATTTCAACATATCGAGCGGATGTTACTGTCGCTGCACTACCATTCTCACTTGTAAAAAAATAAGGGCCGATAACACCATGACATGATACAGCACACCATATTGTTACCTTGCCGCTATGTAGTGGTCGCTGATGTAATTCACAAGGATTGTCCTGGGCCCAATAACGAAAATTCTGTTTGTTTACGATACCGTTTAGGTGGAAATGTGCTTCGTCTGATATCCATATGTTACCAATGAAATTCGCGTCCTCGTTAATTTTAGCCAATATCTGCCTACTAAACTCCATACGTGACGCTGGGTCTCGTTCATGTAATTGTTGCACAATCTGCAACTTATAGGGATGGAAATGTAATTCGTGCAGTATTCTTTGTAAAAGTAAAGTAAAAGTAAAAGTGACACTTTATCTTACTGTAAAAATCAAACACTTTAACCTGCCGCTAATATCTACCAGCATACCCATGACTGTATGGAATTAGACAGAAATCGTTTGTCGCTGTCACGGCTCCAACAGTAAAAGTTTTATCGCGAATTATTTATAGAAAGTAATGGAAGAAAACATTCAGTGTACGCCGCCTGAAATTTTGAAAAAATCGTTAGCGACGTCTTTCGAAATTCTACCACAAAAATCAGTCAAAAAATGCAATCGCTAGTATGACATATTTATGGAGTGGTGCAACAAATACAGAATTAAAAAGTTCAGTGAAAACGTTTTACTGCATATTTTTTTTTTACTGCATATTTTTTTTTACGGCATATTTTTCCGATTTATCAAAAAAGAGAATTCTCCTTCTTCGGTGTTGTCCTATTATTCAACTCTTTTAGCAAAAAATGACGTTTATATTAGTAAATATAAAAAACATACTGCTTTTTTAAAACAAAAAGGAAGAAATCATGTTCCAAAAAAGTCCAAAACTCTTTCACAAGAACAAATACTTTAATTTTTAATAAATGCAGCGGATGAAATCTACTTGATAATGAAGGTAATTCATGCATTGCTGGGGCTTTACGTAATGAAGAATTTTTGAATTTAAAGTAAGTGACATAGAACATAAAGAAACAATTTAGGTTGTTCAGACCAATAGACCTCGATTGATTGTGATCACTACAGAGTTTGAAGAAAAAGTAAAATCATAGAATTATTTAACAAATATTTAGCTCTGCGTCCTAAGCAGATGCCCCACGACCGATTTTTCTTAACTTATAGAAATGGAAAATGAACAGTCCATCCAATTTGCAATTCATACTTTTGGAAGTGTACCAAGCAGATATTTCCATATTGACGATCAAAAATATCAAATACTACGAACATGTAAAGAACTTGAAGCAGTTATTCGTTAATAACCCAACTCTACTCTTTTCTAATGTGTGCAGTATGTTGCTGCCTTGATAAACGGGTTGAGAATATGGATTAAGTATCCACACATTTTACTTGTTTTCCTCATCATACTATTGTCAAAAATGTACATAAAATTGAACATATTATCAATATTGAACAAAAGCTTAGAATCGAAATCCAATAAAACTTGATTTCAAATAGTTAGTAACATATATTCCTTCAGAACGAATCAGTATAATTTTTATATATTTACTGATATTAGTAAACAACTCTATCTGAAAATAAAACAAAAACCACAACATAATTCAGAAAAATAAATTTGCTTTACACTTAATCGTCAGATTTAGTCCATATAAATCATAAGATTAACCGATGGATGTAGATTATATATTTTTCCAAGCAAAACATTTTCAATTACTGCAGCCTGCTTGCGTTACAGTAATATTCATGATGTGTTTAACTTTGTTTTACGATCCAATAATTTTGCGTTAACTTAACATGCACTATCTCCGCATTCGATATTGATAGCCTTAAACAACTAAACCTAGGTGCTATTTACAGAATCATTTATATTGTTTCAAACGAAAGTTTATGCTTCACTACGTTTTGTGTATTTATGTAATTCGTTGCTCTTCTGAAGTCTTTGATATCCGTGAAATTGTAGTAGGTACTTTATTAAATAAATGACGTTCTCTATCATGTGTTAGACTATGCACATAAAATCGATAATTGATGCCGATTATGCCAACAGCTTATAAAATAAATGTATCGTATATGATTTCTAGTAAAACTAAACGTACACCATTAGATGCATAATATTTATGATATACTTTCCTTTATTCTAAGAAGTAATGTATATTTAGTTATCTTCAACCTAATTTACCATAAATGGCCTTACCAGTACAGGCAAATTTAAAAATCTTGGTAAATATTAAAACGAATAAATATTAGTATATATTTATTCAAATAGTTAATTGACGAAGGATGGATGGAAGATGGATTAAGTATGCACACATTTTACTTGTTTTCCTCATCATACTAATGTCAAATTCAGCCACCTGATGAAGCCATTGTATTGCGAAACAATATTGTAGTGGTATTTACAATAAAAGAATTTTTTGAAACTAGAAGTTTAATTACTTATTTCTTAGCGTTATATATTTATTCCTAAATTATTAAATTATCTCAATGGAATAGTTATTTATATATCAAGGGATTACAGTGGAGCTTTAATCGTGAGGGAAAAAGTTTAAGTCACAGGAGTTTAGCGAGTGACTTAAATCTCCCGAATGAATAAAACTTAGTTTAATCCCGTGTTATATACAATATCTTATTTATTACGCACATTTAGTTAATAATTTGCTGAGTTTTTAACTGTGACAATTATCAGTTACGGTAAGTATAAAGTTCAGATTGCCGTGATCGTTGTCAATAAGAATTATTTATGACATGCGATTTAACTCTCCCTTGGGGAATAAAATGAATTTTAACTCTTAGGGAATAAAGAGTCATTTTAGCAACAACAAAACAAACAATTAAAAGCATAGATCTCGGTTTCCGGGTTGGAACGGCGTCGAGTTAGGCGTAATTGCCAACGTTTCTTCCACTGTTTCAAGGGACATCTTCAGGGCTGTACGTAGATGTTCGTCGTTTCGCAGTAGCTTGAAGAATGCTTTGACAGAGACCGGTACACCTTATATAGGGGGGACCGGGTCAGATGGTGGCTTGCTATTGGCTGGGGACAATGAGCCAATGGCATGCGTCGTACGCGCGTGGTAATTCTTAGTAGAGTTCAGTAGAGTTTGCCACATCAGATGTAACGTATAGCCATCGTCTCTATTGAGATTGCGGGGATGTTTGTAAATTTCAATAGATTCACGGATACTATATAAGTTGCACCGGTCTCTGTCAAAGCATTCTTCAAGGTACTGCGAAACGACAAACATCTACGTACATCCCTGAAGATGTCCCTTGAAACAGTTAACGAAACGTTGGCAATTACGCCTAACTCGACGCGGTTCCAACCCGGAAACCGAGATCTACATCTAGAGACCGACCGCGGAAACCTACACCTACAATTAAAGCCATACAAATGTGTGTAATAAATAATAATATATTATATATCCAGGAACTAAAGTGCAGCATTTAATCCAGCGAGTGTACAACCACTCAATGGATTTTAACACTTCGGTCCTGTGGTGTATACGCTATTTTTTACACTTCCGAAACAGAGATATTATCAACAAAATTGATAATTGAAAATTATGAACGTATATACAAATTTTAAATATGCAAGTTTGCCATGAAATTCATCATAGTTACCGTGTCAACCTGTTATTTTGCAAAAATTGCAAAAATGAATGAAAATTGTGAAGAATTTGACCTAGAAAAAGCTACCGAAGAGGCGTTGGAAGACCTACTGCCTTCCAAATCCCATAAAATTTACGAGCAACAATATGAAGTGATTTTGAAATTGTGCCGTGAAAGAAAAGTGATTAATTTTAAAGAAGTCGCTTTGCTGGTATTTTTTAATGAAAAAGCAAAAAGAGATTTCGCTTCTACGCTTTGGGCCCACTATTCAATCTTAAAAACCATGCTTAACGTGAAACATAATAATGATATAAGTAAATTCAACAAATTAACGACTCTTCTGAAAAAGCAAAATATTGGTTACAAACCAAAAAAGTCAAAGGTACTAAGGGCAGAGCAGATTGATAGGTTTTTGATGAAAGCTTCGGATGACACATTTCTAATGGTAAAAGTGAGTATTTACATACTTGCCTATTCAAGTATGTTTCAAATTATTCTGTTATATACGCATGCAGTTAATCCGTAAATAGTAGTGAATACACGATAATACAGTTTCCGGAGATACAGCGGTGCCATCTGATGGAAACACTTTGTTAGTTCTACAGTTATTATGTCGACATAGCTAGCTGTTTCGGCTGTTTGCTGAAATAGCGAAGTCGCTCTTTTTGTGAATGTATCCTTCTCCAGCAGGGGCGTACTGAAAAATCTGTAGAAAGGTTAAATACGTTCACAAATATATTATAATGAACTTGTATTGTGTTCGTCACACCAGATTTTTAGTAATATTTTATATTATTAAAAATACTTTTGTATCATACAAAGTTGGTGAGGTTTTTGCCTACTCAAGTATGTTTGAAATTATTCTGTTGTATAATTTAGATTTTATGGTGTATCACTAGTCAGAATGAAAATGTATACGTTTGCAAAGAGCGCACATTTAATTGATTGAAGGTATTCTCAAAATAATCATGTAAAAATTTATCAAAATAATATCAATGTCTTGATCCATGCATCTATTACGTGTTTCACAAAACACTTGTGTAAACAATGAAAACAGAAGGAAACAAGAAAAATCTCTAATACAACATAATCAAGGTATTCTCAAAATAATCATGTAAAAATTGATCAACATAATATCAATGTCTTGATCCAAGCATCGATTACTTGTTTCACAAAACACTTGTGTAAACAATGAAAACAGAAGGAAACAAGAAAAATCTCTAATACAACATAATCAATAAACTTTAAATACGTATTCCGGCAACTAGGTTGCCATCTTTAGTAATACAATCTGAAAAAGAATAATAGTATTAAGCGTTTTTTGGTTAAGGTTTGAAGATATGGTCTTCGCCAAATCGCTATTTTATTTAATTTAACACTATTGCAAAATTTTCATTTTTCAAATTTTTTTTCTGAAAATAGCAATTTACTTGCCGGAAACATATTTAGAATTTATTGATTTATATGATTTGTCTTGTTTTTGTTTGCTCAGATTTTTGTTCAGATTTCATGCCAAGGTTTCCACCAATTTGGAACTCGAACAATTTTAATATCCCAAATCCCATTTTATTTATAAGATTGTTTCAGCCTTTACTTCATGATATTCCATTATTAACTATTATTGGGATAAAATAAAACAAATTTTAATGGACTTCACTTCTTTTTACTTTACAAAGTAACGATCGTTTCGCTCCACATTAGCTTCGTCAGACATATAACTAACTTATGGACATATCTTTACATAAATGTACCGTAATAAACACATGTTTTGATTACCCATTTTATTTGTCATAAAATTACTTTAATAACAAAGAGTAGAATTTTTAAACTGTTCATGTTTAAGATAATGGTACACTTATAGAAGCAAAAATTAATACATTTTTAATAATTTTGATGCTTTGCTAGTTTTCTGTTGCGAAACTTTAATCATTTTTAAATAACCAATGCATAAAATATAACGGGTGTTCAGAAACATTCGAAGTCAAAGTAGTCCTTGAAAATATGAAGTCATGTCTGATATAGATTGATACATTTACTTAACACAATTTTATAGGTTATCATACACGCAAATGTACTTAAGTAAAGATATACGATTTTGTGTTCAGAGCCCACTTGACGAATGTTTCTGAACATCCTAATACAAAGTTACATGAACTGTTCCTTAAATAATACAAACGCAACGAGAAGTAAATTTATGCTAAAATTATTTTGGCTGTTGAAAGGAGCACTATTTAGTATTCATCTTTTCACGTGTAATTTATCATGCGGGTATTTAAATTTAGATATTACATATTTATAAAATCATACGTATGTGTATATAAGTACATAGATATCGTCTTATAATTTAAACACATGCATTGCGATTATATATTTTATTTAGAATAAAATCTTATTAGAGCATCAATTTTCTTGTATCCGTATATACATTGCTAAATAGAAACTAGTCTAGTAGTTTAAAATGAAAAGCTCACTAAATTTATCTCGAAATTAAATCTGCCAAAACGAAAAGTGCGAAATTAAATTTAGACACAGATTTCTATGGGATCTTTCATCAAGTGATATTAATGTCTAATCGAAATCGCCTCGTGTCAATTTGTTGTTGTTCCCTAAATAAGGATAGTGATATTTTCGCGCGTTTATTTTAATGACATAACGACTTTTAATAGGTCGCAATTGAAAGGTTATAAAGATATGCATATGTCACTGAAATCCGATCAGGAGGTATATGGAAATGAGAAACTGTTAAAATCTCAAAGAAGGAAATAAAAGTACAGTATTAATTAATAGTACTAAACAATAATACACATTACCTAAAGTTATGGAAGAAAATCAGTAATAATTTTACCAATCTTAGATAATAAATATGTTGTCATAAAATATGAATTTTAGGAAGGGAATTAAGTTTGTTTCAATTTAAATGAACTGTTTAGGACGTGAATTTTAATTAATGTGTAACGTGTGTTCAGAAACATTCGAAGTCAAGTGGGCTCTGAACAAAAAAGCATGGAGGCTTGTTTCCTCCTGTAATTCACATCAATCTCTTCCTTAAGAGGCAGATTACTAGTCCGGTAACGATTTTGATTAGTTCTTTGCTAGTCCTATTTTGGTAAACTAAAAACTTAGCAGTTCACTTTCCAGTTCACCCTACCTTAATATGGAATTGACCTTCAGTCAATTTATTTTTCTTTTTGTATTCTCTTTCGCGGTTTGTCATATAATGGCATAATGGTTACTGATTTTAATCCTCTCAAAGAGTACTTTAATTGGGCTCAATGCTCGCGCCGATCGGTTGAAAAATAAGGGAGTTATGGCGCTTTGAAAATTTCGCAAATCTCCGACGATGAAATTTCAAAATCCCAAAAATGTGCCAGTGTCGATTTTCGCTATTTCGATGCTAATTATTCATGTATTCGCACTCGTTGGTTACGAATACCAAAACCGGACATGACCATATCTCCCTTCCAGTGGAATATTTACTGATCCCATTTCTTACATCTTCTGCGTCTTGTGAAATATGTTTTTAGTATATTTGACCAATAAATTTGACAGAACTGTATCTTTTAGCTTCAATTTGGGGATATAAATAATTACACAAATCAAAATTAAAAATATATAAAGCCAAACCAATGGTAAAGGAAAAAGCTAAATAAACTCAGGAACATGACTCAAGCCATACAAGGTACCTAAGTACGAGGGTGAATCCCTTTGCTCCACCCCTGACCCAGTCACAATAAAAAATTGGCAAATATCTTACATAGTCCCCATTAAAGTTAACACATTTTTCATATCGATGTTCTAGCATTTCTAATGCTTCTCTAAAAAAAAGATTGTTCAACCTCTGCAAACCATTGATTTTCGACACGTTTCACATCATTATCTGAGGGAAATCGTTTACCACGCAAGTGTTCTTTAAGATTTGGATACAATCGGTAATCGCTGGAGGCCGAATCTGGCGAATATGAGGAATGCTCAACTAATTCAAAGCCCACTTGAGCTATTGCAGCTGTTGCAATGGCGCACCTGGACTCGTGCGTCATCCTGATGCAACAGAAAACATTTATGCAACTTCCCCGACGCCTTCCTTTTATCAAGTCACGTAATTTGGGAACTGAATTGTCATAATAAGCACCTATAATTGTGGTCCACTTTCGCAGGAAATCTACTAAAATTACGCCTTTAGCACCTCAAAATACAGATAGCATGACCTTCCTTGATGAAGGTTGCATCTTGAATTTTTTCGTCGGTGGTGAAGCTCGATGTGTCCACTTCTTACTCTATATTTTGATCTTTACATCATAATTATGGATCCAGGACTCCTCCATGGTTACTAATCCTGCGAGAGCATTTTCTTTGTTGTGTCTATAACGTGTTAAAAGACGACTGCAAATCTCGAGATTGTTTGTGTGGATCTGTTAACATTCAAGGTACCCATCTTGCAGGCAACTTTTCATTTTTAATTCGGCTGTAATTATATTATATACTACATTGTATGAGAGAGCAGTATCTTCAACTATTTATCTAATAGTCACACGCCGAATTTTCAGCACGAAATCATTGACATTTTTATTTTAACGATCCATTTCTTGGGTAGTGACGGTTGTGGGTACTCCACCTGCATTGTATGATCGTTTGTACACGACCGTTTATATTTAAACTCAGGACGCCACCTTTTAACTACCAAAACGCAAGTATTTAATCATCGCTCATTTGAGTCATTACTCGACACGATCTATTTCTATACTGATATGTGACTCCCTCGACCTCAGACGTCTACTGTAGGCACGCTTTAACAGGTTCAGACTTGTAAGTTTCTAGTATTAGTCTATACATAGCAAATTACAATGCGATGTAAAGATAAATAATTGTTTTAATTTATAAATTGTTCAGGGACGGAGTAAAAGGATTAGCCCTCGTATACTATTTATTTATACTCACATTTATACTAACATACTCATGCTCAATGAAACTGGACTGTTAATAATAAAGAAAATATCATATATTTTGTCGTATCATTGCAAATAGCATAGAAAAACCCACTTTACCGCACTCTGAATTGAACATTGGTAAATATTGATGATATATTCATACAGTATATGTGCACAGTACATATTCTTTATTTCTCACATTCCTTTACACTTTACTTAAAAAAATATTTATTAATGATTTCGTGTAAAATGACTTGCTTAGAAAGAAAAACAAATTAACGATGGATAGACTTGGTACTATTTGTTAAACAAATAAGATTACGAGATGCAAATACTATAGAAAAATTTTTAATGACAAAATCAACATTGTATTCTCATTACTCATTATCTCCTTCACAAATAACAGCTTCCAATGTCTAACAATATTTGTCAAATTTCATGTTGAATTAACTATTTTATTTTCAGGAGTATAAATATAAAAAATTAAATTACAATAATCTATATATTATATTCGAGAGAAGATACTAACTAAATAATAATTGTCTTGTTAAAATGCATTAAAAGTCTATTTTGAAATCCTTGAATACGTATACAACAGCAAAATTGAATTTCATATTTTTTAGAACAACACATACAAATCATCATTAATAATTTTACGACCTTATCGAAGTATTTTCAATCAAACTTTATTATCGTAGTACTTATTTTATGGTCTAGTATATCTTATTAACGTTCTTGTTAGAAGAAATGGCCTGAAATCTGAAAATCGTTACGAAATCATTAGTGAATTATTAGTTTTTAACCCATAAACTCTTGAGCAAGATCAGTTACAAAATTTAAAGCAAACGAATTTCTACTAACAAATCTGCTGATGATTCACAGTTTTATTTTCAAATTATAGTTAGAGAAACGTATACGGCTTGAGTTAAAAAAGCTAATAAAGTACAACTTTCAATGCTAATATTTGAAGTTATAAATACTTAGATGGTACGAAATTGAATCTTTACCTTTAAAAGAAATGTATTTAATTGCTTTTTAAATAAATATTAATGTCAGTCATTATACATGGTGCGACTCGGTAATACTCAATTTTTAATTTTGATAGTACTCTGAGAGGGCAGCTAATAGAGAAGTGGAGGAACGATCCTTCAACTCTACTGGGTTCGCCTTTAACGTAGTCAGTATCCAACATGGCGTTGTGGAGGTTAGAACATCGCATTTTCGCGTATGATACGAGAGTCTTTGTCAACGCACAGCGGGAATTCCAACGGCATTTCAACATCGGGCGTCCGGAAATGTTTCATCTTACAGAACCATTATGCGTTGGGTTCCCGGTTTCAAAACCAAAGGAACCGTGATGAAAAGAAAATCGCCAGGCTCACAGAGAAGTGTCCGTATCCCAGTGAATCTGGAAGGAGTAAGACGAGCGATTCTGAGAGGTCCTAGCCGTTCAGCACGTCGTCATTCTGCAAAACTGCAAATTAATGAACACACAGTAAGACGCATTATCCGTAAAGATCTAAGATTTCATCCTCATAAGATTGCGGTGGTGCAGAAGCTCAATAAAAGTGACTACCCACAAAAAATTGCGTTCGCAGAAACCATGTAAATCGTTTTAGAGGAAAACGAAAATGCGGTGATCATGATGAATGATGAAGCGCATTTTTACCTAAATGGTTATTATTGGGCAACACATAATCCCCGTCAGTTGAATTAATGCCCTCTACACAACGCAAAAGTTGCGGTTTGGTGTGGGGTCCCTAAGCGTTGCATCATTAGCTCTAACTTCTGCGAAGAGAACGGAGTGACAGTGACGGTCAACTCTGTTAAACAATTTTTTTGTGGAATGGAATTCTGTAGACGACGAATTGGTGGACATAATTTGTGGTACCAACAAGACAGAGACATCGCCCACACAGCAAGAGCTTCGATGGCAGCTGTACGAGCTTAGTTTCCGAATTGAGTGATTTCCAGTTTCGGCGATGCGGTGTGGCCGCCTCGCTCGCCAGACTTGTCAATCAGCGACTTCTTCCTATGGGGCTACCTCAAGTTGCGTGTTTATCTGAGGAAACCAAGAACACCGAAAGAGCTGATGGCTGCAATACTACATAATAATAATAATAATAATAATAATAATAATAATAATAATATGTAGTAGAGCCGCATAGATAGATTACGGAAAAATACCTGGAAATAAGAAATAATAAACAATAATAATGATATTATGAAAGTTATGCCAGCCATCTTGTTCTCACGAACCGATGGGTTAACACCCTGGCAACCAAGGACAAATTGAATGTTCTTTTGAATGGAGGAAATAATAATAATAATAATAATAATAATAATGCCTTTATTTTCCCAAACAATACATTTTCGTATATCGAACAATATGGGTTAGAAAAAAGAAATTATAATAATAATACAGAAACCGGTGATAATAGAATAAACAAATAACAGGAATAAAAATTAAAATCAAAGTATTAAAATTAAATAATCAAGAAAGAAGTTGGGAAAACCTTATGGGACAGTTCAGCAAAATAACAATGTTATTAGCTGCTCTTCCACTGAACCCTTACTTTAATAACAAATGAAGAATATTCTCCTAATTCTAATTAAATGCCTAGTAAGATAACTAACCTAACCTAATCTAATTCTGTGTGTGATGTCAAATGAAAATGAAAGAAGTATATATCAAAGATACAAATCATGTAACAAATATATATATAATACAACCGCATAAGCAACTTAAAACAAAAGATGCCTACGTATCATTCGCTTGTAGTAAAGAATTCATTGACGCAGAATGAGGTGATTGTACATCAAACGCCTAAACGTCGCAACATTTTTCGTTTTTAGTTCACCCGGCACAGAGTTATATAATAAATAGATATTATAAGAGAACGATCGCTCAAACAATGTCGTCCTATGAGCGGGCGGTGTAATAAGATTCTTATTTCGTATATTGATGTTGTGGACATCCGTTCTGAAAGTAATCCTATCCAAAAGGTAGGGTGGTTTTCTGTGATGCAATATTTTATGATAAAGGTTAAGCGAATGCAGAGCTACTCTCCCACGCATGTTTAACCAATTCAAATCCTTTAGTTTATGTGAAACATGCTCATATTTTCTTATGCCAAAAGTATATCTTATACAAGCATTCTGCACCCTCTGTACCCTACCAGCCTCCACAAAATCCAAACATGGACCATAAACAACCAAACAGTAATTGAAAAGTGACAGGACCAGTGTCTGACACAAGGACGCCTTTAATTTGTTAGTAAATATCGAACGATGCGGATACAGAGATTTAAGTTGATAGTAAGCCCTTCCTATAACATTAGACACATGTGCTCTATATCTAAATGTGTTATCCATAATTAACCCAAGATTCCTCACCTCCCTAACAACAGGTATATTTTCATTTGAGATTCGTACTGCAACCTGCTGCACACACCTCTCAACCTCCAACAAACCCCAAACAAAATCGCGCTACTCTTGCTAGGGTTAAGATACAAAGAATTACGCGTCGCGAAAGTATTAATATTATCTAAGTCAGAATTAATTTTATGTAAGGCAGACTGGATATTTGCCGACTGAAACGAATGATAAATTTGCCTATCATCCGCATACATTTGCACATTCGAGAATTTTACACATTCTGGCAGTAAGTGTGTATAGACGCAGAACAAGAGCGGCCCCAGGATCGAGCCCTGAGGCACGCCACGATTAACTGGTAGAAGCCGCGAAACACTGCTACCCAGACGAACAGTCTGCGATCGTCCCTGCAAGTAAGACTTCAGCATCTCCACAGCTGATGCATCGCAACCCAAATAATGCAGTATAGACAGCAAAATCTCATGAGTGATGGTATCAAATGCCTTGCTGAAATCCAGCAAGCACATAAGATTGACAACATTGATCCTTCTTAAAAGAGTGGATACCAAGTTCAAGGAAAGACTTCAATTTTTTATTCAAGAAAATGGTCGTCATCTTACAGACATAATTTTTCACATATAATATTCTTTAATGCCATTACATAACCTATGTTTTTTTTAATAGATTATCTTCTCGCAAAATTGACCATGTACTTCAATTCAAAAGATGTTCCGAATTCGAAGTTCTATCCTATTTAAGAAATAAGTACGACAGTCATAGTATAAAAATGAATGCAGCTTTAACGGTAGATTACCATTATATTCTAACAATTATACAAAATAAAATAGAAGTAATGCTAATTTGTTGAACATTTTATTAACATAGTGCTACATATTGCTGTGTACTTTGATTTTCAAAATGGACTCCAATTATTAAGTATGAATCGTCATACACACATATTTATGGTTTAGACTAAAAATGTTCTCGGGGTTTTTGTTTTCAAAAGGGGTTCCTTGAAACTAAGCCTAGCATCCTAAGGAGAGAAATAATACGATAGCATGTTAAATTTAATAAATTTATTGTTCACTATTTGCAAAAATATACATTAATTTTTAAATGTGTTAAATATCATCAATTATATTTTCCTTACAAAATAAAACATGTTATGTAAAGCTTCATATCTAGTCAAAATATACGCATATCTACATATCTAAAAATATGACTTTGAAAATCTTTGTTTAATTTTAATAAATCTTCCAAACTACACACTTTATAGCAGTGAATCTCATACTCTACAAAATAACAAAGTTTGACACAGTGCTTCTATTTTAAATTGATAACTTGCAAAGTTTATGGATTTTTATAGTTTATAGTATGATAATTATTCAAAAGAGGAATGTGTTATTTCATATTCATGTGACGAGAATTTACCCTATCACATAAGATCCTCAATATCCCACAATTGGTTGTATTTTATATTTCAAATATTAAATGAGAATTTTCCAAAGTTCAAAAACCCAGATATCCTTAAACTTACTCTACTTACAATTTAAAAGGCATCATGTTATTTATTTAGTTTCAAAAACAGAAATTAAAATTAATTCACGATCAATCAAATATCCATATTAAACAAGTAATCTTATAAATTTATTTTAATGAACTTCAAAGTCTGCATTATACAGATCCATCCTTTTTACGATAAAATAAAGTGATCCATATTAATTAACTGAAACTAAGTAAGATAATTATTCTCTTTAAAACAAAAAATATATAAATTCTACTAATGGATTAAACTCTACATAATCTATAATACAAATTTTATTTCTGACCACCGCTTTAAGATGATTTTTATAAAGGTCTCCTCTTCCTGATAGATTTTCTATATATATATGACTTGTGACGTAAGTCCTTTTCCAAATGCAAAAATTCTCTCTTCTAAGTTATATTCTATATTTAAAAACGTTCGCATTTATATTCATTTACGTTTCATAATATTTCTTTTTAACAAAAGTTTCATATTTTAAACTCGTTCTTATTTTAATTTTTAAATATTTTTCAAAATTGTATGAAATCCGTTTTCTTTCTATATATTCTGTCCTTCTCTTATGTCCAGCTCTAAGCCTTCTTTATCACGTTACCATATTCTACATTTACATGTGGTATCTTTCTTCTCTTTCTAACTAATTAACTATCCTTTTCTATCTTTCGCTTGACGTATTATCATGTACTATGATTACAAATATAACCTATAATCTTATAACCAGTTGTCAGCTGTATTGTTTATTATGTATAAACAAATATCTCTGTGAATAAAAAAAATTAAAAATCCTTACCACAATAGAATTTAACAATTCTATATACGTATTTCGACAAACACGTTGTCATCCTCAGTAGAAAAAGCAGTGTAACACTTGAAAGCACAAAAAACACACAACACTCACTGAGCGCTATATTGCACGGCTTCTCGTTTAACACTAAATTTTAAAGTTTTTAAAACCTGATTACTACAGAACTTACCTTATTGGAAAAACTTAAATACGTACATGCATTAAGAGACCATTAACCGATTAATGCTTTATTCTATAGAAAGGCCCTTTAGAAAATTACACAAAGGGGACACCCTAATTTAATATACATAAAGACACCATTATAGAACTCATCTTAAATTATATATGTCATTTAGAAATTAATATTGGGTCATAATATCTGTTAAATGCTAATAATGTTGTAACGAAACGAAATTTAAAAAATTACATAGAATTAGATTAATTTGTTAATGGTTTTCCTATCTTTTTTTGGTTTAATAACATCTAACTGTCAATTAACTTGAATAAAGATGAACCTGGTATAGGACCCAAATCCCCATTACTTACGTTATTCCTATTTTTAAAGATAAAAATGCTCTCAAAACTATCTAATTCGCGAGAGCTAGTGACGTTTTTTATTAATCTCAGACAGTCAGATGTTACGTTGTGACCTGATTCAAGAATATGTCGGGCAACACTTGATTTTTCCGGCCTATTGAATCTAATATGCGAAACATGTTCTTTATAACGAGTTAGTTATTTCATAGATTCCAGATTTATTGTTTACCTCAACTTTGTCTTTCGCATGGCTTAAAAGAGATTTCAAGGAGTTATTCGACCGAAATGCTACTTGAAGATTATTCTGTCTAAAGGCTTTATTTAAATTTTTCGTAGTTTCGTGAAACGGTAAGCTAAGAAATTTTTTGCTCGAATCAATTTGAGGTAGCAAACATGTGGAATCCTGAATTGTTTTTCTTACTTTTTGTTTTCTAGCTAGCTTCTTTATTATTTCTGAATCGAAACCGTTGTAACTCGCGATGTTCTGAATTAAAGTTAATTCCTTTTCATATCTATCCTTTGTCAATGGCATGCTTAACAAACGATTGATAGGAAAATTGAAAGAGGCACTCTTGTGCTGAAAAGTATGGTTTGAATCTGCGGTTATAAATCTGTTGACGTTGGTTTCTTTTCGGTAAATATCAAACTCTAAGTTTTTTTCATTCCTAATTACTAAGTTATCTAAAAATGGTAAACGTCCGTTGTTTTCCTTTTCAACCGTGAATTTAATACTAGGAAATTTTGAATTTAATTCTGTTACTAAATGAACTAAGTCACACTTGTTGGTATCAAAAATTGCAAACACATCATCTACATACCTGACTCATACGTTTGGAAAATATCTGGCCGTCTTTTTAAACTCAATTTCAAAGTGTTTAAAATTTAGTGTTAAACGAGAAGCCGTGCAATATATCGTGCAATATATCGTGCAATATATCGTGCAATATATTTCAAGTGTTACACTGTTTTTTCTACTGAGAATGACAACGTGGTTGTCGAAATACGTATATAGAATTGTTAAATTCTATTGTGGTAATGGTTTTTAATTTTTTTATTCACTTAAAAGCCACAGTCTCCGATTTTTCAGTAAATATCTCTGTCTCTAATGGATTGACAAATACCATATTAGACTGTATTTTGTAAACTATAGAATCTGTTGGGTTATTATCATTGGCATTGATCTTTCTTTTGATCAATCGGACATATTTTTGAACGAATGCCATACTGTTCTTATAAATAAGTATTACAAAATGTCAATTTTAAAATGCGTATTTTATCAATCATGCATAGTTTATTACAAGCTCGTTATTGTCTTTTTACGCTATCCTAATTTGTTGTGTATATTAAATAATAATATATACTTGATATTCTTAAAACTTGAATGGATATCTTTGTCTGAAATTTTGCGAACATCATGACTGTCACAACAACAATGTTTATGTATTTAAGAAATCTGCAAAATTGAAATGTTGATTATGAAGTTTACTCTTATTACTATAGTACTTTAAATATCCTTTTATATCTTGGTAGGTACAGCATGACTTTAAATTCCAAGTTTTAACATTTATAAACTAGAACGTAAAGAGATATAATAATATATAAGATGTTATTCAATATAAATTTGCTGAATATACACAGATGTCTTTTACTTAACACGATCTGTTTTGTTGCATTTTCAAACCTATTACAGAAAATAACGAGAAACTCTACATATAATGAATATATCGATGTTCATAGAGGGTGCATTCAAAATTAACCCGTTTTAAACTTTTCAAATGCTGTTTCAATTCTATTTTATTTTGCAATTTGCCTCGTTTAGAAAGAAATATAGCATATGTTCTAATTTTCTTAATTTATAACGTTTTACAGTTGTAAGCGTCTTTATTTAAAAATTTTAAATGAAAACAAAACTTAAACCGGCAGTGTGTTTCGTATTATTGGAACACAAACGAACAAAAATATTTCGGAGCCATCTTTAAATAAAACTACAAAAGAAATATTAGAATAGTAAATTTACTAGTATACATTTATTCATTGCTTAAATATAAATGTACACTATTTAAACAATAAATAATAATTATTGAAGTCTAAGAAAAATACAAAAGCACTACCGAAATTTATAATAAAATCAATAAGGGGTGTACACTTATAACGGCAGGTAAAATAGAGTCATATTTTTTTAGAGCCAAGAAGTCGCGTAAAGTATTAGCAAATAATTTAGATACAAAAGCACGCCTCCCGAGATTTCGATGAGATATTTGCTAAGTATTTAAACCAAATGTACTACAAAAATATATACAAAAAGGTTTTAAATATTTCTATACGTTAATGCACGTATAATGCTTTTGTTTAATTATGAAACAGACATGTAAATAATTTACACATCTGTAACTGTATCATGGACAATACACCTCGTATTTTCGGCTTTAACTTCTGCTTAAGACATATGTTTCTGCCATCTATAATAGGCGTCGTCAGTTAAGCTAGTGAAGCAATGTATACAAATGATACAAATCTATATAAATAGATCTGTATCTGTATATAACATTAAGCCGGAATCCCTATCAGATAAAGCAAATTTCATCCCGTAAGGTGGCACTTATTAATAAGTGACATCTGACGGACGAAAGAGACTTTGCCGGAAAAGGGACCTTTCGTTTGTGACCAGCTGGTACGTCAAGCGAGACAATACGGGTAAGTCCATTAACAACAAGCCAGATAGCGGTAAATATACAAAAAGGTTTTAAATATTTCTATACGTTAATGCACGTATAATGCTTTTGTTTCATTATGAAACAGACATGTAAATAATTTACACATCTGTAACTGTATCATGGACAATACACCTCGTATTTTCGGCATTAACTTCTGCTTAGTCACAGACAGCTGGTCACAAACGAAAGGTCACTTTTCCGGCAAAGTCTCTTTCGTCCGTCTGATGTCACTTATTAATAAGTACCACCTTACGGGATGAAATTTGCTTTATCTGATAGGGATTCCGGCTTAATGTTATATACAGATACAGATCTATTTATATAGATTTGTATCATTTGTATACATTGCTTCACTAGCTTAACTGACGACGCCTATTATAGATGGCAGAAACATATGTCTTAAGCAGAAGTTAATGCCGAAAATACGAGGTGTATTGTCCATGATACAGTTACAGATGTGTAAATTATTTACATGTCTGTTTCATAATGAAACAAAAGCATTATACGTGCATTAACGTATTGAAATATTTAAAACCTTTTTGTATATTTACCGCTATCTGGCTTGTTGTTAATGAACTTACCCGTATTGTTTCGCTTGTCGTACTAGCTTAGCTGGTCACAAACGAAAGGTCCCTTTTCCGGCAAAGTCTCTTTCGTCCGTCAGATGTCACTTATTAATAAGTGCCACCTTACGGGATGAAATTTGCTTTATCTGATAGGGATTCCGGCTTAGTGTTATATACAGATACAGATCTATTTATATAGATTTGTATCATTTGTATACATTGCTTCACTAACTTAACTGACGACACCTATTATAGATGGCAGAAACATATGTCTTAAGCAGAAGTTAATACCGAAAATACGAGGTGTATTGTCCATGATACAGTTACAGATGTGTAAATTATTTACATGTCTGTTTCATAATGATACAAAAATATAGTTAAAAAAAACGTTTTCGTTTATCAACGAATATGAACGGTGTGTATATAGTAGGCTATTGGAGGAAACATGTAGATAATATTCGCTCGTGTTGAATACAGTAAAGAAAAAGCTGAAATCGTACATATAATCGTTCTTTTTCTCGATGCTTGACTTCTTGATTCCGATAATTCAAGTAGTACAGTGATTCTCAAGAAGATTATTTCATATGTTAATGTTCCATTAATAACTCTCTCAGGAATGTCAGATTTAGGTGTATAAGTAGAAGACAACGTTGGTTAGTCTAAAGGGATTGAATTAGAACAGTAATAGTCGAACTTAGGAAGTACGCCCAACAGGCTGGTAGTACTTATCCTTACCTCTAAGAATTGTATAATTCCGATATAAATGTATATTTTCATAAAAACGTTAATGCACTTTGAAATTAACCTAACTATATGTTCGTAACATGTGATATTGAACAATTTTTTTTTTGTAAATTATGTGATAAAGTGAACATAATCCATAAAATTAGGTTAAGTATAGTTGTGCACAACATGCAGTGATATTAGTACAAAATTGTCATATACACAGCCAGAAAAAGATCGAATGAAACTCTAAGACGATATGCGAATGAAATCTTTAGAATTTCGCAACTTGTATTTACAATTAAGAGATAAATCGCAAAATGCGAGATGTATAATCTCTATTTTTATGCAGTCGTTGCTTTATATAGAAACTTGTTCCTCATTCTGTTTTTTGTCAAACATTTGTAATCGTCAGCGTTCAGCAATTCGATATATAAAATCAGTTACTATTTTTATACAAACGAAATGCAAACACATATCGATATACGAGTTTTATCATCATACATATTATTATTAGTGTAAAAAGTAGGGCATGTAATTGTACCGCAGTAATATACGTTCGTTATTTAATGAAGCTTCCGTAATTAATTGGATACTATTTAAGTTACCCACCTATTATCTTCTGGAAAACATGGAAGTACGTAGACCTAAATCTCACCAGAAAGAAGTATATGGTGTGGGTTGGTTACAGAAATATTTCCAATGACGCACGGAAACGATAGTAAGTCTACTGCTCCATGACTAATACTGGATTATATTCATACAAGCATTTATGTATGTAGTATGTATACCTATAATATGCCTTTCATTTAGAAAAACATAGTCATTTGCCATACTTAAAATGACCAATTAAGTAATGTATGTAATCGTAGTAATTTTGATCAAGTCAATTAGATATTTAAATAAGCATGCAATTATCGAATTAAAAGTTATGAATATGTTATGTTCATGTAGATTGTAGATATACTAAATAATATTATTTTAGTAATTTATAACATATACCTACATGTAGATCTCGGTTTCCGGGTTGGAACCGCGTCGAGTTAGGCGTAATTGCCAACGTTTCATCCACTGTTCAAGGGACATCTTCAGGGCTGTACGTAGATGTTCGTCGTTGAAGAATATTCTTCAAGCAACTGCGAAATGACGAACATCTACGTACAGCCCTGAAGATGTCCCTTGAAACAGTGGACGAAACTTTGGCAATTACGCCTAACTCGACGCGGTTCCAACCCGGAAGCCGAGATCTACATCTAGAGAACGATCGCGGAACCCTACACCTACATTTATATACCTACATTAAATATAATACAAAAATATACCGTCATTTATAATTCTTTAATAAAGGTAATATTTACCGAAACATGCAAGAGATTATTTTGAATATATAAATATTAAAGAAAATCGACGACTATCTAAATCTAGTATATCTATATATATAGTAGATTCAATTAGTTGCCGATTTAAGGTCGGGTTTTACTTAAAAATGTATATATTTAAAACAATCTTACATGTTTCGGCAAATGATGCCTTTCTCAAAGAATTTAAAATATAAATGACAGTATATTAATGTCATACATTTGTAGTTGTCATGGATAAAATTATTCAAAGATACATTCCAGTTTAATAATAATAAATCGTGCCTTAGTATTCAAAAAATAGTTAGACGACAAAAGCGGGGAATGGCAAGGCACGAGTTATTATTATATATGCGCACGTGGACCGGCATGAGATGTTAAGCTGTCGTCATTCGCCTTAAACGAGAAAGAAAACCACGAAAACCTACTCGGACAGCCAGTCTGGGATCTAAACACGGAACTGTGATAAGCAAATGTACAGATATTTCAATAATATAAAATATATATTTATATATCAGCAAGATATATTATGATGGTAAATTGCAGATCGCTACATAATTAGGTTGTAGTATATACTGCTTAAATTTTGTATATCACTTCTGTAGATAGATAGATAATTATATCTTGGCGTTTCTATATTATAGTTGATTTAAATATTCGGCGATTTAAGGTCTATTTTACTTTAATATGTATATATTTAAAATAATCTCTTACATGTTTCGGTAAACATTACCTTTATCAAAGAATTATAAAAGTTGTTTCGGCAATTAATGTCTTCTTCAAAGAATTTTAAATTATAAATGACAGTATATTACTGCCATATTTATATATGTAAAGTTGTCATTGATAAAAATTACATTATTCAAAAATACATTTGGACAAGCCATGGGTTATTATTATGTCTGCGCTCGTGGAGCGACTTAAGATGTTAAACTGTCGGAATTCGCCTAGAACGAGAAGGAAAACCACGAATACCTACTCGGACAGCCTAGTCCTGAATTTAAACTCGGAACTGCCAGCATGACAAATTAAATAATATATGATAGATATTTATAAAACAATTATATAGATTCATGATGGTAAATTGCAGATCGTTACATTATTAAGTTATAGTATATACTGCTTAGATGTTTTATGTCACTCCTGTTGTTAATTGAATTTGTTTCTTGTTTAATATTAATCATTTCTTTAATTTCCCTTTTCATTGTGTGTTGTTCTTTATCGATTAGCTGTGTTCTCAAAATCGAAATGGTGATTGCGTTGCAGTTTATGTGTAAATAAAGCAGTTTTTTTATTCTTTTGTATAAATATTGTCTAATTTGGCCTTTGTAGTAACTATCGCAATCGCGACATGGTATTTTATAGATGACATGTGTGTCTCGATTTTTTTCTATTTTAGGTTAAATCTACTATAATATACAAAGGTCAAGAAATAATTATCTTTATATACATACAAGGGCAGTCTGAAATGTTTTGGGCCTGAGTCAAAACCAATCTGGTACTACAATCATATATGCTTTAAAAGATGCCTTCCTTTCAACCATTTTGTTGTTTGATAATCGTTTGTATCAGTCGATATCAGAGTATTTATAAAAATGGAAAAAATCGAATATCGTTCCATGATTAAATTCTAGGATTTGAAAGGCAATGCGCCTGCCTGCGTAAATAAAAACTGAGTTGGACGTTAGTTACGGGGACCCTGACCCATCATTTTCCACTGTGAAAAATTGTGCGGCTGAATTTAAACGTGGTCGTCTTGATTGCATTTGAGCATTTGGGACAACCAAAAACTGCGACGACCACCGATGACATTGAAAATTTTCCCCAGATAATACTGGACTACCATCGAATCAAGATTAGAGAGATAGCAGAGGATATGCACATATCGAAGGAATGTGTTTGTCATATATTGATTGCAGAATTGCACATGCGAAAGCTATGTGCGTTGGGTGCGTATTTTCTAAGGCCAGTTGGAGCTATTTAAGCAAAAGTCAGGATTCATAACTATAGATGAATCATGGATCCATCACTACACTCCTGGCGCGAAAGAACAGTCAAAACGGTGGACTGCAAAGAGTGAACCTGCTCCGAAAAAGACGGTTCCATCGGCCGGGAAGGTGACGGCAATAGTTTCTTTGGGATACTCACGGAATTGTATTCGTCAACTATCTCAAAAAAGATAAACACAATAATTATATTACCCAAAATTGATAAAGTGAAGACAAAAACGGCCGCATTTGAACAGGAAGAAAGTGCAATTCTATCAAGACAACCCACCTGCTCACACTTCGGCGGTTGCCATGGCCAAAATTTACGAATTCCACTTCGAATTAATCGACCACGAATTGTATTCACCAGATCTAGCCCCCAGGGACTTTTTCTCATTTTATAAGCTTAAAATTTCGCTTGGAGGATAGAGATTTTCATTGAACGAGACAATCATCTCATACGTAAAAGCCTATCTTGCGGGGCAAGACGCTAACTACTATTTGGAAAGGTTAAGTAGGTTAGAGCATCGTTGGGAAAAGTGTATAGACTTAAAAGGGGACTATATTGAAAAATAAAACTACATTTAACCAAAAAAATATTTGTTTCTGTGTTAGACTCAAAACATTTCATGAAAATTATTCCGAATATGGTATAAAACAATTGTTTCACCAGCCCAAGAGTATCGTCATAGATATATGTAAATACTTTTATACACAGAAAGTAAATTAAATTTATCTATGTTTGGAAATAATAAAATAAAACTAAACTAAAGGAATAGATTAAAAAATAGCGAGTTCTCTGTATCTCTCATTAAATGTAATATATTAGAATTGTCATATTTACAATTTCTTTTTCCAGGTAATTAGTACATATTCAATAATTTATTTAATGGGGTGTAGGGCTAGTTCGCGTCCGTAGTAGAATACTACACGTGCACCCTGGATAACGCTAAATGAACTAGCGCAAGAGGCAACCAAATTATCCGGAATCACCTGGATCTTCTGGCACATCATCAAAATGCCTTGGACACCAAATCATCGGTATCAGAGTTACCACATAAAGTATGAGCACGTAAAGCATGACCAACTCAGGTCACCCTTAAACAGATCCAGGTCAAACAGTGGAAGGTGCGCGGAGAGCCTGTGCGTAGGTGAGTAAGGTTGCTAAACTCAGGATGGGCCTACGGAGCTACGTGTCAAACCAAACGACATATTGTTGAGGATTGTCCCCGGAGGCGGTTTGGAGGAGAGTTTTGCGAATTCCTAATGCAACGGAAAGTGCTATAGACTACATTAAATTCTTAAATGTTTGTTTGTGAATACAATGTTCTTTGCGTTGTATACTTTTTATTTTTATGTATATTGTTGGTATGTGCTTAGACGCCATACGCTAAATAAATAAATTTATTTAATTACACAGGTCTACAGTGATTTTGATGTTTGAAAGCTGTTTGCTAATTTGTATATGATTGGGGGCCCTTATTCCAAAAAAACGCCATATTTTTGCTCTATCACGTAAATTTTTTTTATAGCGCTCTATATCTTAAAAATGTTAATTTATTAATATACATACCTATGACAAGAATATGTTTGTTCCATGTTAGGCATGATTTTTAAATGAATTGATTTCTATGAAATTAAATGTGATTTGGCAACACTGGTTAATATTAGATTTCTCAGCAAAGCAACAGAGTCGGCGCAGAAGCGTCAATACAACGTTCAAACCTGCTTATGTGCAGTTTGGTTGTGTTAGTCGTCGTGCTACTGTGTCCGCGCGCTTGTTGTCTTCGTTATTGCGTATTTTAAGTGTTCTAGAACGTATAAATATGGAAAGAAGACATTGTGTGAACAATCCGAATAACTTTTGTTATATCTGTGGTAGTTATGTCGTAGTAAAGCAGAGGCAAACTATAACTTCGTTTGTGAAAAATGTATACCACGCTTATTTTGGTGTAAAAATTGTCGACCAAGACAAGTCCTGGGCTCCTCATACTGTTTGTTCCGTTTGCGTTGAAGCATTAAGAAACTGGCAAAAAGGTAGGAACAAATGTTTAAGCTTTGGTGTTCCTATGGTATGGCGAAAGCCTAGAAATCACAGTGATGATTGTTATTTTTGTTCGTGTAATGTTCAAGGATTCAACAGAAAAAATAAGAAACAAATTGTGTATCCCTATCTTGACTCTGCTATTCGACCAGTTCCTCATGGACCAGATGTATCAATACATACCGCCCCAAAAGTACTAGAAAACGTCATATCGTCAGAATCAGAGGAATCTAATTGCGACCCAGATGACTCAGATTTCACACCAGATTTCAGAGAGCCCGAAGTGTTTAACCAGAGCGAACTAAATGATTTAATTAGAGATTTGCACCTTCCAAAGGATGCATCGGAATTGTTAGCCTCCCGACTTCGTGAGAAACATTTACTGGCACCTGGCGTCACATCAAGCTTTTACCGGGATCGTGAAAAAGAGTTATGTCAATATTTTACTCAAGACGGACCGCTAGTGTATTGCAACAATATTCCTGACTTAATTTCAAAATTAGGAAATGTGCCGTATGTAAAAGAAGAATGGCGCCTGTTTATTGACTCAAGTCAGGTTCCCGTTGCCCATTCGGTACATTTAATGGAAACGTATGAAAATTTTGAACTTCTTTTAAAGAAAATAAACTATCAAGAACATCAGTGGATGCTTTGAGGTGACCTTAAAGTGCTGTGCATGCTACTAGGACAACAAGGAGGTTATACAAAATTTCCATGCTTTATTTGTGAGTGGGATAGTCGAGCAAGGGATAGACATTGGACTCAAATAGAATGGCCCTCTAGAACAAGCCTTACACCTGGTAGCATAAATGTATTAAGAGATAGCTTGGTTGACCCCAAAAAAGTTTTACTGCCTCCTCTCCATATCAAACTTGGCTTGATGAAGCAGTTTGTTAAAGCCCTAGACAAAAATTGACAGTGTTTTAAATACTTGTGCGAGACATTTCCAGACTTATCCGATGCCAAGTTAAAAGAAGGTATTTTTGTTGGGCCGCAGATAAGAACATTATGCAAAGACAAGGATTTTCAAAACACAATGACCAATGTCGAGAAGAACGCCTGGATTTCATTTAAAGAAGTAATTGATAAGTTTCTTGGGAACTCTAAGGACGAAAACTACGAAAATATTGTTCAAAATATGTTACAACACTTTCATCATCTAGGTCGTAATATGAGTTTGAAAGTGCATTTCCTGTTTTCACACTTGAACTATTTTCCTGAAAATCTTGGAGCAGTTAGCGAAGAACAGGGTGAGAGGTTTCACCAAGACATTGAGGAAATGGAACGGCGATAGCTAGGCAGATGAAGCATAACGATGATCGCAGACTACTGCTGGATGTTAAAACGGGATATGCTCTTAAAAACATACAACCGAATGTCCGGACAACGCAGCTTTCTGGCAAAAAGACAAAGATTTCACTTAAAACAGACTGAGTAAAGTATTTTTTTCCACTTTTTTAAGTTGTATTCCACCTTTTTACTCAATAAACAAATAATTTTTTTTCGAAATTTCGTTTTTTTTCATTTCATATTTGCAAAAAAACCTTACGTGATACAAATAATTGCATAGAATTTTTGAAATCAGCCTACCAAAATTACATAAAATCAGTTTTCAAAATAAAAACATCTGTCAAAAAGTTTAATTTTGTAGACCTGTGTTATTTACTTGTACATTTCCATAGACCCTTATAACAGTTATTTACGTATTAAGGGCATTAAGATAGTGTTCACGCGTGAGGGCGAATAGTTTAAAAGGTCGAGGGCCGCTAGGCCCTAGAGCTTTTAAGTCACCCGAGGTCATAGACATCAAGTAATGCCTGTAGTACATATTTTATTTCTTATCATCAGTTCCAAACCCTAGAGGACAATAATTTAATACTTATATGATTGAAGTTTATCATTACGAGTGGTTTGTGAATTTAGTAACTAGAGAACTCTATAAACAAACAAAAGTTTGTTTTGAACAAAACACTAATAAAACGAAACACAAAATAACGAATAATGCGGAAATAATTGAAATTCCCGAAGAAATTCTGAAAAGGACTGCGAGAGCAACGGAAAATATACTGCCGCGAAAGTCAAAAGGATTGTACAAACTAGAATTTCGAAATTCGATGACAGGTAATGGTGTTTCACTCATAGTCATTAATGAAACAGTTTTGGTGGGATACTTTGAAGAATTGGTATGTTCAATATTGCTGTTGTTGTCATTATTGTAATTTGTTTAATTATTTACAGTCTGGAAAGTTTTCTCCAAATTCGCTCTGGATTATCTAGAGATTTTACCGAAATTTTGAGAGTAGGCTTCTAAAGCATAACTAAAGCCAATAAAATACTTATCATAGCGAAGGCTTTGCCAGCCTTTGTGTAGTAACCCGTCGTTAAATCACCATCGTATTTATTATTAAATTAAATTGATTATTAAATTAATAAATTTTATTAAATAAAATTTGTTGTTTAGTTTCTAGATATCCTTACTACCCCTTCCCTTGCTCGGAATAGCAATGAAGTAGTTTACACACTGCGAGAGATGTTTCAAAAGGTCTGGGAATTACGCTGAATAATTCAGGATAAATGAATGATTGATACTGTCAAGAACATTTAAGTTTTGACAGGTTTTACCGATGATGTTAGTCGATGCCGATCGGTATGCAGTCGCTTAACGAATACATACGTGTTTTAAAATATTAATTTAGTCGCTCTAAAAAAAAACTAAATTTCTTAAGGTTCTTATCTTCTTGCTATAAAAAGCGGGTATTAAAATATCTCAAATTGTTTAACGATTGCATATTGTATGAGAAAATAGAATTAAAGCTAATAGTTAAAATCCTCACTTTATTATTTACTGCTGTATCGATCGATTTAAAGTCGATAAAACATTCTTGAAAGATTATGCCCATGTAGACAGTCAAACACTGTAGTAAACGACACTGACAAGTCTGTCATAGAGAACTGTTGAAAAACAAGAAAATTCTTGAGATTAGTGCAATTATACAGTGCATTCGTAAAGTAGCGGATAAATTCAATAAAAATTAAAAGCTAAATTATTCAAAAAAATCTTCGGACTCGTCGATTTTTATTTTTAGTTTAGTTTAGAATGTTCTTACTTGAAACTGAAATATACAGTCTGTCTCCAAAAACCGATTTAACGTTTTTTTTTTTAATATAAACACCCATTCTTTGTTAGATAATTAGAAAGGGCAGATTTTTTTACATACAACATACATTACAATAACTGGATGCTGTTTACATAAGGAATTGATGTAATTATAGTAAACATTAAAAATGGAAACCATCTAAATTAAATGTTCGAATTAAGCACCGATAACAAATAGACAATAGCCGAGGCGTTTAAGAAATTCTTTTTGAACGTTGTCGATCACATCTGCGGTAATGTTTCTAATTTCTAATAAGCGCGAACCGGTAAAGCGTAATGTGGCGGCCCTCCATCCTTAGAAGATTTAAAAGCACGAATACGCCAAGAAATTACCGCAGATATCATTGACGACGTTCAAAAAAAATTTTTAATCGCCTTGGCTATTGTCTGGTTGTTAACGGTGCTCAATTCGAACATTTAATTTAGATGATTATGTTTTCATTTCTAATGTTCACGATAATATTACTTTAAAATTTCCTTATGTAAACATCATCCAAAAGTACCTTGTCGTATGTAAAAAATCTGCCCTTTCTAATTCTGTAATAAGAAATGGATGTTTATATTAAATCGGTTTTTAGAGTTATATTTCAGATTCACGTAAGAAAACTCTAAACTAAAAATAAAAATCGACGGGTCCCAGGGTTTTTTGAAAAAATTCCCTTTTAATTTTTATTGAATTTATCCTCTATTTTACGAATGCACTGTAGACATTGGTATACGGCAAGTTGATGAAATTCTGCACAATAATTTAAGAGTAAAGAAGATTTCAGTTCATTAGATACTTCGGCTTTTGGACCTAAAGCAGAAAGTGCACAGATCTGACACCTAATAACTATCATCTGCTTCCAGAATTGAAAGAATCTCTATTTATTGTGCAATTTCAGGACTTAAATGATGTAAAGCGACCTGTTAAACCAGCGGACAAAAGAGACTCCAAAAAAGTGTTTCAAACATAGCTTAAAGAAGCTAATTCCGCGCTGGGACAAATACGTATAGCTAAACTGAAGTTGTATTTGAAGATTATATTGGAACAGAGATTAAAGTTAATAAAATAAAAGAATTGTAACACAATCCTCAGCATTTTGTTAGCATCCTTTGTATCGATAAAATTATTTACCATGACGACCAGGTAGTAAAGAACCTTTAACTCATATAAAAAAGTAATTACTTTCACGTGGTCAAATAAAGATAAGGACAAGATAATTAAATCACTATTCCGGTATTTAATTATAAAAATCTTATATTTTAGTTTGGCGCGGCTCATGATGACGTATTTGGGAGGGCGCGTATAATGATGCGAGTGCCTCGTGTGTTTTCGGTGTTTACTAAGAAAACGCTACAGTTAGTACACGAGAATACACGAAGCACTCGCATCATTGTACGCGAATAATATTGATTACTAAAATTTTTAGTAATCAAACACTTTAATATTATTCTTCAAATACCTCCGTAGTAAGAGAAAGCTTAGAAATATCCCACACAATTAAGAAAGAAACGTCGCAGGTAGTAAAAATGCTCGACGTACGATTCCATCTTATAAACTAAAAAGAGGATATATAGGACAATCGAGCAAATCTAGAGGGATAATATTAAAATATAAATTTCTTTTCGGATTATTATTTAGAGAAATTATACAACTCCATCCTTAATTTCAACCATTTTTTATATCTTTTGAAATAAGAAACTTCCAGTAGTATTCATTAACTAGCTGCTTAAAATTATAACTACTGATTAATTAATTATTACGTTGATATAAAAGTTATAAGGTCTAAATTAAAGCTTCATTTTAATAACATTTTTTTATTTATAATCTTACTACTTTAAAGTTTTATATAAACACAGTGTACTTATATATAAATATTTATGACATTTTATGTAAAAGAAGTGCTGTGTAAATTTTAAAGAAGTGGTCACTCTTTAAATTAATTAAATAAATAATTTTTATTAAAGATTAATTTCTGATATTTTTCTCTATATTTATAAAAAACTACTGTGTGTACTTTCGATTCTTTATTATATCAAAAAACGTTCAATGATTAATGTTTCCTTTAATGATTGTTTAGTAAATACTGTCAAAAGTGTTTTTTCTTTTAACTTTATAGCCGTTATCAAATAAATATAAACCTACAACTTGAAAGAAAGGTCTCAAATATTTTTCAATACCTGTATTATACATACATAAATATATGTATGTATATATTTTTACATGGAATGCAATCCAAGATTTTGAAATATTAAATAAACTGTTGCATTAATTTCCTAGGTTTCCAAATTTAAGACAAATGCGAAATATATATAGTCAATTTTTATTCATATTGAATCTAATTTTAAAATGAAATCTAATTTTAGTATATATGTATATATAAAAATACATTTATACATATAGTTCTTGCAAACACAAAATGGAACTCTTTTAATTTTTCCCATTCCTTATTTAATTCAAAATCATTGATAAATCCAAGGTAATCGTTTTCAATACATTTATATCAATTTATACACGGATATTCACGCTATGCGGCACCGAATATTGTGGCCAAAATACTAAACTTTCAAAAAGTTTCACTTTTGGGATATATTGCTTACTTTTTAAAATTATTTTCATATTGTACAGGGTGTTCCAAAAGCTCCAGTAAAAGTATCAAAGTTGTGTTTTTTTTTTATGTATATTATTGCATTTTTGGATTCTCCTATCAAGATAGTGTATGTTTTAATTATATTTATAATACCTAAACCTTAAGGTTTTTTTTTTAAATAATTTTAACTTTGTCAAAATCTAACCTAATCTTCATGTTTCAAATAATTAAAAAGTATTTAAGTTATGTAAGCGAAATTTACAGTGAAGTGTAATAATATATAATATTTCATTAATTGACGTAGCAGGCACTTCTTGGTGAAACATTTTGTAATTAACAAATTTATTATAAAAACACACTTGGCTATTTCACAATTTTTTATTAGATTATTTCTAACATATGTTTCGGCTTCTTTTAACTATAATAACGTGTGCTGAGAAGTTCTAACAAGAGCGAAACTCATCCACACGTTCCGGGGATGAATATGGCTTGCACTAATTTTTTATTACCCTGACAACCAGGAAGGTTGGTGATGCTATCCGTTGCGTCCTGCATACTGGTACGAATTTAGTTTGTCGGATTGTAGTAATTAACGCAATGTATTAGACGACATTTGCATGTAAAGTAGGATATAATAGTCATTACATTAACTCTCATTTACAATAAGTTGGGTACTTTACGATCCATAAATGTGGTAGCCTTAGATATAATTTGTACATCAATATAATATTCAGACAATATCGCTGCATCTTTACGAGTGTACGTAATGACTTGACATTTATTAATGTTTAATTTCAATTTATTTACTTAACCCCACTGAGATAAGACGAAGACATTTTGCTGTAGGACCCAAACATCAATGTTGCACGAGATGGTGTAATGATTTTGAGATCATCATCAAACGAGTATCAGATATTTTAGGATACCAAGTAGACTCGTCTATGGATAATATAAATATTAATGGGCCTTAATTTAAATCTTGAAGTACACCCGATGTTAATGATAATAACCATTATAAAAAACTTGATTTGGTCTATTTGGTAAATAACTTCATCAACTTCAAGAAGCCAGGTTACATGCTAAAATTACTGAGCTTTTTAGTAAAATGCCAAGATTTGTGATAACGAAAAATTTGAGAGGTCATTGACTTGGCCTCGAGAATCAAGGGCTACACTAATATATTGAATAATGGTAGTTAAATTTGTTGTAGTGGATGTACCAGCCGTAAATATATGATCAATTGCTGACAAATAAGATTTTAGCTCAAGTAAAATGTGTGAATATATCATATGGTTAAAAACTTTCGCAGAGTTTGATAATATAACAAACGGTATATAATTGGTTAGCAATGAAGGATCGTCCTTCTTATACGGCGGTATAAACTCTAAACTCTAAAGACTCTATTACAAATTTACAAATTTATAATTTGTGATAGAGGTTTCACAAAGATAAACCTGGCATCGCAAATAAGGAAGTTTGGCAATTTATCTTAACCTGCTATATAATAATAATAATAATTCATTTCCATCCCTGTTATTACAGTAGCATAGGATAAGTCAAAAATTTAAAGTAAAATAAAATCTTAATAGTGGTCACAAGTCTTCTTACATATGTAAGAGCATCGATATCCATACATAAAATAAACACTGATATCTAATGCTACTGCTTTAAGAAGAGTACAAAAGAAAATATGCAAGGAACAAACTATTAAAAACCTACGCAATAACATAGAGTTTCACACTAACCTTAACTACATTGCAACTAACATTAAAATAATAATAATAATAATAATAATAACCATTATTACCCAACTAATTAAGATAATTATAAACGGTTGCTATCTACAATAGTATGTATACATAAATAAAAAATTAAAAAAAAAAAAACACCAAAAAAAGAAAATTCTAAATTAATAAAAAATATGCTTACATAAAAATTAAAATTTATGTTATGAAATAGAAAAAGTAATTATAAAAGACAACAATGCTAACTGCAGAATGGGTCCCAGATCCAAGGTAATGCAATTCCGTATTATATGTACCAGAGGTGCCTTCTCTAAAACATTAGATCTGGCCGTTGGCAATAGAAACGTGGCACACGAGCGCGTACAGTAAGTTGGCGCAAGAAAATCAACCTGAGACAGAAGACCAGATACATCCATGGAGTTGTTGACCAGTTTCAAAAGAAAAGTGGCGCTTGCTTCTTCCCTTCTACCAGTTAGAGAGCGAAAACCATGTCTATTGAGCAAACCGGCATAATCCGTCACACGCACTGCATAAATTCCATCGCACCTGAAGGTGAGGTATTTAGGTAAACGTCTCTGAATTCTCTCCAAAGCGATTTGTTAGTACGCGTTGTATGGATACCACACAACTGCACCATACTCGAGCAAACTCCGCACATAAGCATAGAAGAGACACTTTAGAGTCGACGGCTTACTAAAGTCACGACAAGTTCGTATCAGGAAGCCCAAAGACTTTAAAGCCGCGTTACACACAGAGAAAATATGAGCGATAAATTGAAGTGACTCATCAAATAAAATTCTTAAACCTCAGATCTACGAGGTATCACCATTTAATCTACATTGTATGGAAAATGATATGCATTCGCAATTCTTGGCATATTTGTCAATATTCAAAGAGATGTTGTTTTCATTACACCAATTGTGCACCAATTTCAAGTTGTTATCAAGCTCGTAACAATATTCAATGTTCGTTACTTTCATATAGAGCTTTAAGTCATCCGCGTAAGCCAAAACTCCACAATTCAGTGAACAAAGTAAATCATTAAGAAATATATTAAAAAGTAAAGGCCCCAAATTAGAGCCTTGTGGTAAACCGGATGTTGGGTGGAAACATCGAGAGTGGAAACCATTGACGCAGACGTAATATGAGCGAGAAGCTAAGTAAGAAGAAATGAGATTCAACAACAAAGGAGAGAAAGCAAAGACATTTAATTTAGATATTAGTGTTAAGTGATCGATGGAATCGAAAGCTTTAGTACATCGACCTGAAGGTGATCATCGATAGCTTTGCTTGTAAATTTTGTTATTTCAACCAAATTAGTGGTGGTAGAACGCCCTGCAACAAAACCATGTTGGTAAGGAGACAGCAGATGACGTGCATACATCACAATTATGAACAAAATCCTGGACTGTATAATAGACTTTCGAGATTAATAGGTCCGTAATACTGCATTCAAACAAATCAAGTGGTAGGTGTCTATACTTAAGTGGTAATATTGTACAAACTTATTGCCTGGTCTTTAAGATTTTTTTCAGTAAACGCTAACCTATGTTTGGGAATTTCCAATATATGACTATTACGTATATGATAATGGTGGCTCTCACTTAATTTTCTGAAAATATTAAAATTTTGCTTAACATAAATTAATAATTTATAAATACATACATATATACACATGGCAATGTCAATATTAGAGTATGTATTAAATTTAATTCCCTTTTTCCTGATAAATAGTGCAAAAAAAATTCAGCAGCATGTTAGCATTTATAATATCTAATTAACATTGTTTAAAAGGAAGACGTGATTAAAAAAAAATACCCAGTTCTTTCTGAAAACTCGATTTATGACATAACTATTAAATGAAAGTTAAACCTTTTGATCAATCTAGCTGGTATAATATTACCGGGTGCATTGCATTTTCCATGTTTGCAATTTCAACTGTGTTACATTTATAGAACACTTTGCTCTCAAGAAACCTGTTTTAAATTTATCTCTTCTTAGTTTACGCATGCTGCGGTAGAATTATTAATAGTAGGGGTCAATATTTTATAATCGTCCTGTTGGTTTACATGTTCGTGCAATTATAATGGTGTACGAGGACTGACAAGGTCAATAAACACACTGGATTCACACAAAACGTGTTAAGATCGTCTGTTATGGTCTCCATCTATAATTGCAGAGAGTGAGGTTTTCTTCTTTACGGAACATATAATGTATTACGAGTATTGCATCTTGCTAAGAATAATCGTTTATGTAGAAAAGAAGTCAACTGACCTACAAATGAGTGCGTGTAATTTTTTCTGTATCACTATTATTATTAACCTCTATAATAACAACTGTTCCGTATTTACTAACATGTATGGTAACTTTCATATCAGGGTTTCACCGCCAGAAGAAATCCACGGATATCAAAACCAGTGAACTCTAAAATTTCTAATGTACATTTTAAAGTAACAAGTTATATTCTATTAAAGTGAGTAACATATACATTGTATTTATAAATGTGTTATTAGAATTTAATTGTGACAAGAATATGGAAGCATAAGAAAAAATTACACGTCTCAACGGCGTCGAAGATTTAATGTATCTGGAAGAGTAATTCAAATAATTCAGGCATCCCTATCATGCTCTATATCCAGCAGCATATATTCCGTATTCTCTTTTTCTGATAATATTTTTATAATCTAATGACATCGAATAATAACAGCAGTTATTTTTTTACTTGTTAAATAGATTTATAGTTATTTAATAGACCTAAAATAGAGCTAAAACTTTGTATTATAATAAAAATATATCAAAAAGTTCATCAACAATTTAATAACTTTTTCGTAATAAACTATCCCATTTTTGCGTTTAACCTAGCCAGCTTCTAATTCAATATAAATTTAGAATATTAATTATTGTGCATTCGCGTTCAAAGAGCAAATTTAAAATCTTTTATAATAATGTCTAATAAATACCTTTTCCAATCTGCAGAATGCTATTTTTATATACTCAAAAACGACTCTTTAAATTAAAATTCACAATTAGTTTTATTTAAATACTATATAGAAGATTTAGTTAGTCGACGATTTAAGATTTGTTTTACTTTAATATGTATATATTTAAAAAATCATGCATGTTTCGGCAATTACTACCTTTTTCAATAGAATTTTAAATAAATAATGACAGTATATTAATGTCATATTTATATTTGTGAAGTTGTCATGGATAAAATTACATTTGTCAAAAATATATTCAAGTTTAATAATAATTCATGCCTTAGCATTTCCTAACAGCTTGACTCCAATTATAGAGGGCATTGGCATGCCATGAGTTATTGTTATGTTTGCGCCCGTGAAGTGACTTAAGATATCCAGCTATCGGCATTCGCCTAGAACGAGAAGGAAAACCTACGCGGGCAGCCTAGTCCCGGATCTAAACTGTATTATAAAAGACAATACCTTAAAGTTAAACGCCAATAACAAAGAAAAATAGTTTCGTTATTGTCCATTTCGCGTTAAGTGTCGTTCAATTGTCGATCGTTACGCATGTTTACACATTACACGTGCTCTTTTAAAATATCATCTTTAAAAGTATAAATTTTTAACAACTGACAGTTTATCGAACCCTTACCATAACAAAACTTAGACACGATGTTATTTTCTAGCGTTTGATAAACATAAACATTGCCACCTTTAAGTTCAATAGCGGCATTCTATTTCTTAGGTCTCTTAATAAAAAAAAACATTCTCGTAATACACATGAAATGGCGTAGGTTCTAAAAGGTCACAAATTATTTTTAGTATCATTTTTAAAATGGGTGTAAATTAATTTACAGTACAGATATTGTACAAAACTTTATCTACTATCTTATTTTTTTAAAAGAAGTTCAAAAATATTCGTACTAAATTAACGAATGCTGCATAAATAGTAAGTTATGAGTGTTATGACCATATACAACCACACACCGCGTCATTTCATTAACGATGTTGTCAGTGTTAAATAAATAATTATTTGCAAATTAACATTGTTAACAATCATAAGTTCTGATGAGGAGAATACATTTAATATTGAAATGGCAGCAAATGCTGCAATTCAAACTTTAGTTCCTAGTAAATCGGGAGATAAATATGATAAAGAATATAAGAAATTTGAAGATTGGTGCAGCGACAAAAAAGTAGTTAATATAAAATGTTAGCGAACTTTAGTGGTAAAGCCGAAATAATAAAGCCGTCTTCTTTGTGGACACATTATTTCATGTTGAGGAGTAACGTTTCAATGAAGAAAAATATAGGCGTTTTTGAAGAGAAAAGTGATGGTTACAGGCCGCGCGCGTGCCGTAGAGAAGAATTAATGAAATTAAAAATGGCTGATATAATTGATGAAACAACATTTATTAAAATTAGAATACCAAATACAAAAACCAATATTATAAGAGAATTTGCTATTAGTAATTGAAACATCACTGATTTTGATTGTCTTGATTGTTTTCTAAAATATGTTCGCCTTCGTCCACCTACTGTAAAGCATGATCGGTTTTTCATATTTTATAAAAATGGAAAATGTACTTCCCAACCAATAGGTAATACTCTTGGGCGCATATTAAAAGAAATTGCAATATTTCTAGGATTATCAAACTCTGAACAATTTACGGGCCACTGCTTTCCGAGGTCATCCGCCTTGCTACTCGCATATTCTGGTGCCGACATGCAAACCCTAATGAGACATGTAGATTAGAAGTCGAGTAGCATTGCGGAGGGTTATGTGAAAACCTCTTTACAAAGAAAAAAGAATATAGCCTCTCAAATTTTTGAAGGAAAAACCAATAATATTTATAATAGTGACAATTCCGTTGAAAGCAATAATTTCGCTTTTTCTTCTACTGGAATAAACGTATCTAATTGTAAGAAATTTGTTATTAATATTTATAATAAGTAAAGTTTCAATAATTTCAATGCACTTACCGTTTCACCGCACTAGTGCTGTAAACTAACTCATTACCACACTAGTGCGGTAAAATAACTCATTATGACATTTCATGACATGCCGTAAAGTTTGACATTATAGAATGATAGATAAATTCATATTACGACCCTCGATGTTTTGTCAAACTTAAATTGATCAAGTTTCTGGTGTTACACCATTTTCTCCTGGACTGCTATTATTTCTTAAGGATTGCAGGATTTCTTCAAGTTCTTCCTCTTTTGGCTTCGGTACCTCTTGCTGATCATCCTTCTGCTGGCATGTTATTTCTTCTTCTTGCTCACCCGTGCTTAGCAAATCTTTTAAATATTGCTTCCATCTCTCGAATATCTTTGCTTTGACCCCAATTAAGTTGCCTTTTTTGTCTTTGCAGAAACCTACCTGTTTTCTAGGTCCTGACCTTATATTTTTTGTTTCCTTGTAAAAATTTTTATCTCTTTCCTTTTATATTTTCCCTCTAATTCTGATACCTCTTTTTCCATGACGTTCCTTTTTCTGCGTTATGCACATCTTTTTAACCTTCTTCCTTTGCAATTCATAGTTGCTTCGGACATCTTCCGTTTCAGTTTGCAACAATGTTTGCCAGAGACACTTTTTCTTATATATTTCGGCTTTACATTCCTCATCCATCCATTTGTTCTTTTTATAACGCTTTTTCTTTGCCAAAGTATTCTTTAAAGCTTCTTTTATAGCCTTTTCTATTGTTTTCCACCGCTTTTCTACTCCATCCTCGCCTTGCTTTCCCTTCTGTGCGTAGATCTGCGAAATATTTTCTTGGTACTTTTTTGCTACCTCCGTCTTTTGGAGATCTTCCATATCATAGTCCTTTTATTCATTTGCTTTCGCTTCTTCTTAAAAGTATACTTTATCTTGGCTATTGCCAAAAAATGATCTGAACCTGCTTCTGCCCCTCTATATGTTCGTAAGTTGGTAATAATTTATATTCCTCCCTTATCAATATGTGGTCAATCTGGTTTGTTTCATTTCTCCCTGGTATTTTCCACATTCCTTTATGGATATCTTTTCTTTCAAAATTAGTACACACAAGCTCTAACTTGCTTTCGCCTCCTGTTACTGCTTTGTATATATCCTCTCTTCCCACTTTCGCATTTGCATCTAATAAAACAATTATAACGTCATCTTTGGGAACGTTATCTAAAATTGCTTCCAATTCTTCATAAAATTGTTCTTTAATTTCACCATCTTTTCCTTCAGTTGGAGCATGGATATTAACCATTGTTGTTGTTACCGTTTTACCGCAATAGTGCTGTAAAGTAACTCATTGCCACACTAATGCGGTAAAATAACTCATTATGACATTTGATGAGATGCCGTAAAGTTTGACATTATACAATGATAGTAGATAAATTCATATTGCGACCCTCGATGTTTTGTCAAACGAGGCGTCAGCCGAGTTTGATAAAACATCAAACTTTATCATTTTGTTTCGTAATAAGAATATTTAAAATACTTATATCGTAAGTAACTAGTAACACATCTTAATTTTTAATAATTCACTTAGCACATAGGATGTTATAGTTTTTATAATATTAGCAGCTCTTACGTATGTAAACATACGTATGTGTGTTTACTTCAATAGAAGTACATATTTATTATTTATGAATCTTTTGAATTCATAGGCGGAACATGATACAGTTCACCGGGGGTTTTCAATTTTGGAGTTCGCGTCGTAATTGACATATTTTGAATTCGTATTCTACATATTTACATCATTCCATTTTTCCTACGTTGTCTTTTTATTTCAAGGACACCATGTATAATAGAAGTTTGCATTCACTCAGTTATTTATGAATTTTTTATTAAAATTGTACCACACCTCCAAATATAAGATGCAGACTATGAGTTTACAGTGGTGCAAATAATTATCAGGAATAAATTTTTCTCTTTTTCCAATTACAGCCTAAAAATAATGCGGTTTCTTTAAGAAAAGGCAAAAGGTTTACTAGAATTTTAGTTGAAGCAACATTTGGGAGCCTTCAATTAAAGAAATAAAACTATACTTTACAGTATTTGCAATTTACGTATTTCCAGTCTGAATACCAATATCCTCATTGCGTTTCGAAATAATTTTAGACAAATTTCAAATTATTTCTTCTTATTCTTGTTATATAAACTAAAGTACTCCTAAAATTCTCTTGAGAAGCAGATTTTATTGAATAATATTCTTTACTCGTCTCTTAATGGTCTCCCCGACAAGGTTGATCCCAAATTGATTAATTCTTTATACATGTTAGCTAATCTATTCTCTTCAGTTCATTATATTAGAGACGTTATTTTGTTATTGTAATGTTCAATTTTCTTTACGGAGCCCTAGGATTTTTCTATTTATGTTATTACATTCAAGCTAAATATACTTTTAACTTGTTTTATTTCGAATGGTATAAAAAGTTTAATAAGTCTCGTGGTACAATAAAAGAAATCTTCAATATAAAACTCATTCAACAGAAATAAACATTATATATCGTTTTTGGCGGCCGAAACCTAACGCATTTTATGCCACTAAACCATTATAATACATTACGTACAATAATTCGAGATTATTTAAGTTAATTTAAAATGTAAACAACTGATACAGCATTATTCTAGCGTCGCGAAATTATATTTAGAAAAGCTTAAAAGTTTCAATAATGACGTTTAGTGTTTTACCAGGAATCCATTAAAAATTTTGTTTTTCGAGATTATTTACAGAACACATTCATAAAATAAATTTATGGTGATTAAACGACAATGTGGGAAATGGATGTTATGTGTTAAAATACTTATCAAGTAACAGTATTAATGTGTATTCACTATGATCATTTAAGTTTTGACGTAATCAGTGGCTTATACTGATCGTGTTCAAGGAAGACACCGTAAATTTTGCTTAAGCAACATTACTAGCGCCATACCGACAGAGTAAACATATTAGATAACTTAAAGGCTTCACTAAAGCTTTTATTAGAGGTGTTCGTCATACCATCTTTCAACAAAGTCTTTAAAACGTACAGTAGATAGTCAAAATTCATCATTTGTTCTTGTTTATTGTTGTGATTAGTGTTAACATTGATTTAATGCCTATTCCAAGTCTACTATTTTTGTTCTACGCTTACTACAGGTGGCCCAAAATGACCGAAGGGGTTTTAATTCCTTATAACTTTTTTATTATAATTTTTTTTTTTGTTTTCAGTATTTTGTAAAGAAGACTTGGGGAATTTAAAATGGAACAGTACACAATTGAACAACGTGCCAAAATCGTTGAACTTTATTTCTCAAATCAACGATCCATTGTTTTGACTCAGCGTGCATATCGTCGTTATTTTAATGTGCGGGTTGGACCTTCAGAGTCAACAATAAACCGTCTGGTTGCAAATTTTCGAGAACAAGAGGCAGTAAGTAACCTTCCTGGTGCCGGCAGACGACGAACGGTGCACACGGAAGACAATATTGAACGGGTACAGGAGAGTATTCGGGAAGATGGAGAAACATCAACCAGGAGACGTTCGACATAACTTGGCCTCTCAAGAGGGTCGCTGCAGAGAATTTTGAATACAATAAGAATGTTTCCATACAAAATTCAGCTTGTCCAACAATTAAAACCGACAGATTACCAGCAACGACTTGATTATGCAATTTATTTTCGTCAAAAAGCAGAAGAAAATCATGATGATTTTATTCATAATTTAATTATGAGCGACGAAGCCCATTTCCAATTAAAGGGATTCGTTAATAGGCAAAACTGCAGGATATGGGCTACGGAAAATCCAAGAGTAGTAGAGTAGTAGAGAATTACACCGACTTAAGTGTACCGTTTGGTGCGGTGTTTCGTCGGAAAGGATAATTGGCCCATATTTTTTTGAAAATGAACACGGTGTCGCCGTTTCCATCACTGGTGTTAGATATCGGACAATGTTGGAAATTTTTTTAAGGCCAGCCGTGGAAAACCATCCGCAAGTATGGTTCCAACAGGATGGAGCCACAGCGTATACTGCGAGGGACACAATGGCTCTTTTACGCGACATCTTTGGTGAACGAATTATTTCCCGTACAAGCGATTTTAATTGGCCTCCGCGTTCACCGGATTTAACCGCTTCAGACTGTTTCCTTTGCGGTTATTTGAAAGGAAAAGTCTATATTAATAAGCCTCGAACCATACAGCAATTAAAAAATAATATACGCGACGAAATCAACAACATAACACCTGAAGTTTTGCGAAAGGTTATGGAAAATGTTTTGGAAAGAGCACGAATATGCGAAGCAGAAAATGGCCACCACTTGCGAGATATAATTTTTTATAATTAAATTAAAAATATTCTCCATTAATATACTGTATTTAAAATTAAAAAAAATTAATAATTATGTCTTAAATAAGAAGTTATAATGAACTCAAACCCCTCCGGTCATTTTGAGCCACCCTGTACATGTCGCACTCATGAAAAAAGAAGAAAAATCTTATTGGACAATTTTAAATAATACCTACTTTCAATACGGAAGATAATAACAATACATAAATTATACGAATCACAATATCACGATCATAATGAAACTACAAAAATGTATAAAACGAATCCTAAGATAGTCCCCATTTTAAGGCGACATTCAGAGCTGAAGGAGTACAGTATTCTTTACTAACTTATCTTTGTTTCAATCAAGATGTTTACATGCTTTTGCAATTAGTGATGCTAGAAGTAAATTCCTGATTTCTGTTTCTTCGGAAGTATCAGTCTTAAAATAGTAGATAGTATTCGCCGGTTCTGGGACCGCCTCCACCTCCCGATGTCATTGCGCATGCGTCAACCCTGACGCCATGCCCATTCGCCAACCCCTGACTCTCTTGCGAATACCTCAACCTCTGATAGACAGGTCTGTCTGCTTCAGTGAAAGACCTGTCTGTTTCACAGACAGGTCTCTTTCACAAACAGACAGGCCTGTTTTACAGACAGACCTGTCTGGGAGGCGGAGGCAGTCTCAGAACCGGTGAATACTATCTACCTAAAATAATTTTTTTAATTAATTTAAGAATAAATAAAAATCGTAAATTTAGATATAAGCTGTGCCAGGAATAGATTATTGGGAGCAACGATAACATGCAAGACGATTTAAGAAAAGCAAATAGATGAAAGGTTACCCAAAACTTTTGAGTCAAAAGAAATAGAGCTGCAGGAACATCAACAAAAAATATAATGACAAAAATTTATCTAGAACTTCGAAAGTCAGACTGTACCAAACAATACCTTCGTTAAGCATGGGAAATTAATAAAAAGGAAGCAAACAAACTCTAGATATTGGAAAATTTTAAGAAGAAGCTATGGACGAGAATGTAAAGAGTCATAGGTTGGTACAAATAGCGAGGATCTCTAACGATAGATGGGTGAAAAGAAATTTGATGGGAGACGAAAGAGGGAAAAGAACTGGTAATGGATCGTTCACAATGCTCTGGTTTTATATCCATTATAAGTAAATAGCTGCTAGCATTAAATGTAAAAAAAGTTCTTGTAATAAAATTAATTATAAATTAACTGATGGTAGTTCTGTACGAGGAAGCTAAATTCTGAACGATTCATTTCAAGTGAATTGGAATAAGAATATTCAATAAATTGTCATTACAGACCAAGAAAGATTAAAAAATTCCGTAAAGAATATGCTGCTAGATAATGTATTTTATACAATAGATGAGTTTTTACACTTGTAACTTCTTTTGTTACAAATATGTATAGAATTCTGCAGTATATTTCTAACGAGTTGATATTTTCATAGCCACAATTATTCTTGAGTTGATCAACGGTCATTGCTGTTTCTCCAGAACTTTCTATTTTTATTTTTGTTAATATTAATTTGAATATGTAGTTGGGGAGTTACAATTTACATTTATTGCATTTCTTAATGGAATCATTTACTTATTATTATTAATTTTATTATTATTATTTTCTGTTTTGTTTCATATTATGCATCTAATTTGTATTCTGTTGTTCTTTTTCCTGTATTCTTTCTGAATTTGACTTTTCTAAAACCTGCTTATAGGTCTTTAAGATGAATAAATTATTATTATTATTAAATCAGAATAATTTTATGTTAAACAGATATTACACCATGAAATTCACACAATTTTCTGTTTTGGTTTGATATCATTTTGTTATTATTTGCAGCTTTTATTATTTATTATTATCTCGCGTGTTTTCAAATCTATTATATAAAATATGTAAACACTATTATCAGTACATCTTCAGGACATTAGTAGGTATTACGTAATTTTCAAGACAACTTTAATAACATTAACATAGATTTCTCAAAAGCATTTAATTAAGAGAAAATTAGAACGCATTCAAAGGTCCACTAATTATCCATACCGGTAGACACGAACTGCGGTCAGCGCTGGGATGTCCTTTAATCTGACACCAGAATTGCGGACAAGAAATTTTAACTTACCTGGCTCATCTTAATCTTATCTCGAATCAAGGTATTGAGTGAAAAAAAAAACAAATAAACAGAAAATACAAAAACACATTTAATATAATTATACTTATTAATATTTTTTGATTCCAACTGTTGAATCTTAGCAATTGTTTTTCAATTACATCTCTTCTAACTTTTCTAACTACGTTTAAGGTTACTGAGTTAATTCTAATGTATGTATCTGCCTGCATAGACTTCGGTGAATTTAAAAAAGCATATATATTGGGATGCACGGGAAAGCTGTAATTATTAAATTTGGAATGGAAAGATTCCCATATGTTTGTTGTTAGTAAGAGAGAAGCAGTCTATTAGGCCCATATGCTTAGCAGAAATGAACTTTCATCATCGATATAGTTTTCCACCAAATAATTCGCAAATTGTTCAACTCGCTTGTCCTCTGGTTTGCCTGGTATTAGATCTTTTACGAAACAATCGCCGACTTCATGGGGAGACAAGTAAGTTAAACCAAATGAATGGCGAAGCCATTTTCCAATACATGTTTCTTGCTTATATCCCACTGAAAGTCCTAAGTTTTCAATTTTTCTCCACCTACAATGCACATAAGTGTTATAACTAGAGCAGACCAATTTCCATGCGCGCCATGAGCGCCGGTATGGGAGTATAATTCGTAATATATTAGAATATGTGATAGAATACGGACGGCAACATGAGCTTGTTACCAATATCAGTATAGAAGTAGAGACATTTATTCTATCAGAAATAATTAAATATACATTTGGTTTTCTGCTATTAAAGTAATATGCATACACACGAAAAATAAGAATAGTACATATTATAGCAGCGTTGTATGTACCTATAAATAAAATGGAAAATGTATGAAATCAGTGATTGTGTGCACGACAGAGGATTTAAAAAAACACTTACCGTTTTAAGCGTCTTCCAAGGATTGACAAACTGGAGAGACTCGATTGTATATTTTCAACATCAGGTGCGTTTCTAAGGTTATTTCTGAAAAACATGTCCGCCGTGAGGAAAAAATATGTTTATATTCGGAAAACGAGCGTTCTACATCTAGTGATGTTATATTCGCATTATCAAAATACTTTTTTAAGCAACTTAACGCATCTGTAGACGTGTCCTCACAAATACGTGTTAAGGTGTCAAAGGTGTTTCTGTCTAAAACACTTTCAAATTTAATTAGAACACTTTCACTTTTTGCATCTTCTACAGTACACAGTTGTGCGTGAACATCTTTAACGATTTGCAGTGATTCCTCTAACGACAGCGACGAATTTTCTAATTTTGTTATTGCTTCTTCTAGTCCCAAGTAATTCTCACGAATACTTTGTAATCCATTTTAATCTGGGCATCTTGAAATTTTTTCTGGCTTGTATTGATAGCTGCATTTTCTTTCGGATCGAATGATAAAACCACGTCCTTGATTTTTCAAAATGTTCATGATAGTAAAACCCCGCCCGTAACAGTGTACCCCAACGTGTCAGAATCAGCTGTGGTGGCTCATGGGTATGGGGACACAATTCGTGAAATTTCCGAATACGTTTTGGAGATTTCAGGAATACTGCCTTTGTACTCGAAACTAAAGCATCAACCTCTGGATAACATCTACGAAGCTATTCTGCCACAAGGTCTAGAGCATGGAGTTTACAAGTGATATGTAACAAGTTAGGACAATATTTTCTAAGAGACCGGCCTAGAGAACACACGGTTGCGACACCATCGGTCATAAACATTAATACTTGGTCTTTCGAAAGTTTAAATTTTTCCAAAGTATCTAATAGCACCTCTGAAATTTTTTCGGCATTACATTGTTCTAGTGGTCTGGATGCTAATAAAATTGAAGACGTTGGTTGATGTGGTTCCATATTAAGCGCCATCACATTAACTACAGATTGTTTTTTGCTGTCAGTTGTTTCGTTAACACATAACCACAGTTTTTTATTTTTCAGTTCGGCTTTGATTTTATTTTCAACCTGTTTACGCACCGATGGTAAATTCCTTCGTAACGTTGTCGTGCTCGGTAATGTTTGATTCGCGTATTTATTCCAAAATGAAATAAATGAATCATTACTTAACAAGGTAAACGGCAGTGTACACACAATCATAGTTACACATAGTTCATGTATAAACTGTTGTCGATTATGTTTGTTATTATTGTGCTTCGAACTGCTTACGTGCTCTTTACAATGTGTTTTTGGCCAACACATTAGATATGTATTGCACACTAAACATTTAATTTTTGAGCCATCGTATATTACATCGTCGTCTTCTCGATTTATGTGTCGACGACCGACAACATTTTATTACCTATGCTTACACTTACATGCAGTCTAAGCAAGTACCAAACACATACTGAATGCTTTTTATTAGTTCTGATGCAATACAATCATTCTCACATGGCACGCACGGAAATTGGTCTGCTCTAGTTATAACCACAAGAAAAATAGATATAGAAAAAAAACTTACCACGACTGAGTTAAGTGAAATCTGCTACCAACGGTTTCAACGTTTTTAAATACTGTCTTGACAGATGTATGAATCGCTTTCTCGAAATCCATCACCATCATATTCGGATTTAATATATATCCCATATCTTCACACTTTTATTTTAACATTACAAACATTTTTATGTAAGTTTCCACAGTTTTATCCTTCAGTAAACAGAAAGCAACGAGTGCGTAAACATTAATCACGTAAACGTGGATTGTGAACAATTGCAAAAAGTATTTGGTAAAATAATCAAATGTTCCATCAACAAAGAATATTTCTTGTTGACACATAAATTGTAAATTACTTTCACAAGAAAATATTATTATATGAAATACGGTGTCGTTGATTAACAAAAAATTTTCGTCTCTAGACATCTTGATTTCTATAGAATTCAGTAGTTTTTGTGTTTCTTCAATACTTGTCGGCCGTTTTGGGAACTTTTTTAATCGGGTATAACATATTGCTATGGATTTTTAATTAAAAATAATTTAATTCAAAAATGTACATATTTTGTGAGCTAAATTGTATGTTGAAAATGTATTTAAAATTTTGCGAAGTGAAAAACTGGTTATTCGGGATCGCTCTCATGTGAGAGGCCGAGGTAAATTCTCGGAGATGAAATTTATAGTTTGAACTAGAAGGTTGCTTTGTGAAATATATTTAAATATATATTTTAATTAATTCGGGTTGATTGATTGAATGTGATTTTGTTATTTTAGCATTAAAGTCCCGATATTTTTAGAGATAAATTTCTCGTTGTATTATTGATGTTTAAATTGATTATGCACCTTCTTTGTTCGTAAGAGTCTCCACATATTTTTTTCTTGTAAGTAGAATTAAAATTATATGACGTCGTCATGGTATATAAAATTACTATAAGTATATTTCTATTGTATTCAAGCTTGTAGTTAAGAGAATTAATTATTAGATATACAGATAATACAGTTTATTATTAACATTTCTTTGTTAAAAATTATAATTAAAAAGTTTGTTCGATTGGTATCAGGTTTTTTGTGCGTATCTTTTGCATATGCGTAAGTTTTTGTTCGTGCATTAGTATCTGATTATACAGTGTGGTTCTCTGGGGAGAAATTAATATTAAACTTGATTATTTTTAGATAAGTTTTGATCGGAGTCATTTAGAGGATGTTTTCCAATCATTTAGCTGTCAATTTTCAATGAATGTTTTTACCTCAAGTATTTTTGTATGATACAGGATCTTTATACTTTTTAAAGAGATAATTTTTTTAATTTTTGTATTAAACAGTTATTTTAAATTTTTTATCTTGCGTTTGTTTTATTTGACACTCCATCATTGCTAATTAATTAATCAAATAAGTATATACATTTTTGTGAAAATTTCACTGGCGCTCAACTTACTTTGTAGTCACGTATTTCGTAAGTGGAACCCGAGAAGTTAGAAGTCTCATATTTGAAAATTCACTTGCTGAGAAACCTAGTTGGGAAAACTAGTAGTTGTGGATGGTGGCGTGCTAAATTTTCAAACCACTATTCATAGCAATATGTTATTGCGAATGTACTGTACATCTTCTGTAGAAATTGTTTTTTAAGTAGTACTATTTTACTTGGAAAGCTTTACGTTTTATAGAATTGTTAATTTTCTGTCGATTGATAATTCTTTCATGTTGTGTACACCACTTTTTTTTGAAAATGTTGAATCATCCCCTAGAGTGTACTCTTTTGCACAACATTTTTTATTAGTGCAACACCTCACCACTTCACCACTTGATTTTAATTCACGAAAGCGCCGATACTTATAATTTTCCAAAATTATTAAAAGGTGACCTCGCCTCATTCACAAAACATTTTAGTAATATCCATGTTTAATATAACTAAAAATAAACTAAAACTTGCTTTATTTAACCAGATTCCTGTGTTACTCCCCACTCTTTGTCAACATTTTATTCTTACATAATAAAGAAAGTAATACTAATACAAAGCTAATTTGATACATCTGCCCGGGAATTTCCTTCAGTTGCGTACTTACTTAAATTGTACTTGACCGCAGTGCGGGAGAAGATTAATAAAACTATTTAATGACATTTTTACCTGTCCATACTTGGACCGCAATTCGTGTGCGCCCATCAAGCATGTCATTTTAAATATTTAGCTGATGTGACGGAAACTTGAAATGGATCACTCCGCACTTAAATAATAGAATATGCTGTCGATGTAATCCAGACTATTAATTTGAAATTAGGGAATTTATATTTTAATAAAAGAGAAAAAATAGCCTGATTTGAGAATTTAGATATTTATATAATCATTTACGAGTATATTTCAATACAAAACTATAAGTGTGATGGAATCAGAAGTCTTTTCAAATTATAAATTATTGGATCAATGCTGTATTTATTTATTTTATAAAATATTTACAAGAGAAATTTTTACATACATGTGTATATGTGTAGCTATGATGTAGCTGGGGCTTCTTGATTTCTTTTCAATAAAATTATATAAAATATAATACTTCAGACATTTTCTTGTATTATTTTCTTTAAAATAGATTTAGAAATAAACTAAGCTGGCGAAATAGGCTATTATTTTCAGATATTATGTCATTATAAGAATTTATAGCGCACAAATTCATAATAAACAATATAATTAATCGCTGTAAAGCTGATCCCGTTATTGAAAAGTGTTTCGTTAATAGTTGATTATTTTTCCTGTTGCGAAAATATACAAAATCTTCTTTGAAAACAAATACTAACACTTCTTTTAGTACAATAAAAAAATGCCTACACCGTCAAAACTTTTAACGTATTACAAAAGCTTTAATATCTTAAAAAAAAATCGAATAATAGTGAAAAGGGAGTGATCCTAATTTTAAGTTTTTAAGTAATCGCAATTGAAAATAAACTAATAATAAACGCAAATTTTGTAGAAACGTTTGTAGAAACAGTTTTTAAATTTTTAGAACTCACATTATTTGTCTAATTATTTTAAACTTGAATTTTAAAATTCGCTAATACATTATTCAGAAAATATTTTCGCGAAATTTCGCTACATACAATTTTCCAATACATTGTAATATAATAGGAATTTAAAAATACTTCAAGAATATGTTTTCATACAAAGTCAATAGCAGCCAATAGAAAATAATTTCTATTGTTTGGTAATCATGTTGCCAAAGAATTTAGATAATACTTAAATGCTTTCGAATAATGGTCTATTAAATCTTGCCAAAATAAAAATGTGTTTTCGTTGGAGAAGGTTGTTAGTGCTTATAAAAATACATAGCATAAATTATAATTGTTATATTTTTTTAATTTTTTACATATAGTAGCTAAAGAAAAACAACAAAATGGGTGCAAATTGATTGCATTTTCGCGAAGTAATGCGAATGTAAATATTGCTTTCTACATTTTTACGACGCTAATTATTCGAATTTTTTTAATAGAAAAAATTCGCCCTTAAACAGAATTCGGACCCATGCCCACCTTTCCTATAACCACTAAACTAATAAAATGGACTTTATAGTTCTTCCTCTCAAGTTACAGTTGTAGCTAATTGTATATTTCACACATGCCAAACTTACTTTCCTATAAAACCCCTATTAGGAACGAAACTACTTAGTGCTTGGGATAATTCAATACTTCTTCTTCTTCAGGTGCCATCTCCTCTCAGAAGGTTGGCTATCATCACGGCTATTCTCATCTTTGATGCTGCGGCTCTGAATAGTTCAATGGAGCTGCATTTATACCACTGTCTCAAATTATTTAACCAGGAAATACGTCTTCTTCCTATATTTCTTCTTCCCTGTATCTTACCCTGAATAATTATCTGTAGCAGAGCATATCTTTCCCCTCTCAACACGTGGCCCAGATTTTGTAGTTTTCTATCTTTATTGTGTTCAATATTTCCTTCTCTTTCCCAATTCTTTTAAGTACTTCACTATTCGAAACCCTATCTATCCATCTTATCTTCAGGATCCTCCTATATGCTCACATTTCAAATGCCTCTAGACGCTTGTTAGTGTCTTGCTTTAGTGTCCAGGCTTCCATCCCGTACAGCAGCACTGGGAACACGTAACATTTCAATACCCTGATCTTGAGACGCAGACTAAGGTCATTGCCACACAATACTTTCCTCATCTTCTTGAATATATTCCTGGTTTGGCCGATTCTCGTTCGAATTTCTTCTGTATATTCATTTGTGTCGGTAACAGTTGTTCCCAAATATTTGTATTTCTTTACTCTCTCTATTGGCTGTTCTCCAATCCATAAGCCTTCTCATAATTCAATACAATAGGCTCTAATTTGTAGAATACAAAATGTAATACAGTCTGACGGAGGTCAGTAAGACGTTTAAGTCTCCACATATTCAAATCGACAGTTAATTTGTAGTCCTTTATAGCAGAGTGTTCGTGTTTGCTGCAATTTTACCAATTCTCGCAAATATACGCTGGCTCTTCACAATCGATGTATACCTATTAGAAAAGAAGTACCTTATCGATTACGTTTTTATACTGTACTTATTTCAAACTCAAAGAACAATTCTAGTTATAAGATTAGAAACCAAAATGATTATGAAAGATTCTTCTTTGGAAAAAGAAGGCGATTAAACAATTTCCCTTTGCATAATTACTTGCAGTAAATGGTATTTATTCTCCCTCATAATAGGTTCCAGGTACTTCAATTTTCGTTTTTTTATGGTTACTATAATTCCTTTTTCTTTTTCATCCTTGTTATCATTTCTGTTTTTGTTTTTCTGGCAATCAATGATATTTTTAGCATTCTTCTGTATATTCATAATTCAAACGGTTCCAGTTTTAATATCTGATTTCTTTAATGTCCAAATCACCATGTCAGACAACACATAATATCTCACTAATCTAATTTTAATTCTAAGCTCAGGTTTCATTCACTTAGTACTCTTTTCATTGTCATAAAAATTGATCTTGCATTTTCTATCCCTATTCTTGTTTTTTGTGAGCAGTCATTAGGACTGATCCTGGATAGTTATACTTATCTACCTTTTCAACACATTCATTGTTGTACAGGTATGTATAGGTTTTCTTGATTTGTGATGTCTTGGTCACTGACATGTACTTAATGTTCTTCACATTTAGAGATACGGATTCCTCCCTCGCTACTGTGACGTTATTGACCATTGTTTTTAAGTCCTCTAGATTAGTTGCTATTAGTGCTGTATAGCTTGCATATCTTATATTATTGATTGGTATTTCATTGCCCTTAACTCCTCTTGTTTCCTTTTCTAATGGATTTCGCATTACTTCTTCTGAGTATAAATTGAGTAGGTAAGTAGGTGACAATATACGCCCTTGTATAGCTCCTCTTTTTATTTCACTTTCCTCCATAGTGTTTCCTTCCAGTTATACACCAGCTCTTTGTCCATAATATTCAATTAGCAACTAGAAATAATTTAATTATACCCAGGCTTTAATAAATTAAACACCGTTCAAACAAAAATATTTTTAAGTTCAAATAAGTTATTCTGCACAAAGAAGTGCATAAACTCTGATCAAGTAAATTCATCTCCGCTAACCCTAAATTGATGGGACGCTCTCAACTGCAGTATGTGTTAGTATAGAATATTTTCACATGGGTATTCAGGCTTTTACAGCCGTGTCTGAATTTGTAGGAGTGTCTTCTAGCAAGCCTTGCCGTGCTGATCTTGTAGACACTAATTCTTGTGGTAGGGTCATTTATCAGCTGTTCGTTCAAAGGTGTTGAGACGTCGCGGCAGCACTGGAGGTATGTAAGGATGCACTATATGGTCAAGTCATTATTGCTCCGATGATGGGGACCACAGTAGCAGGCGAAACGTCAGCATCTACAGAGCAGCACAGCAGATTCCGATGGAAGACACTTCTGGCATTGTATACCTTCATTTATAATAATATGTCTCGTTATTTAATGCTTGTATAACAAGTATTTCGATACTGCGACAAAATTAGTTATTTCCGTATTTAGGCAGACATACTCTTAATGTAAATAAATAAAGCATTTTAAGTGCTAAAACGATTAGCCATTCTGACATATTACATGTTTGGCTGCCCTATAATCTCTTATTTAACTTATCCCGGTTCATCTATGTACTTTATACATACATTAGTGTAAATCGAACTTTTTAATATTAATATTGCTACAGAATTTAATGCGGTAGTAAAAAAAATTATATTCAAAGGATAAGCACACATTTAAATTCGATGAAATATGTGAGTTATTGGTTTCGATTTAGTTAAATGCTTATATACAAATGACACTGACAAATCACCTTGTAATCGGGTGAATATAAGTTTCTTTACTAACATATTAGATTCTGTAGCAATATTGTTTAGATGTTAATATTAAAAAGTACGATTTACGCTAATGAATAAACCATGTGGAAGAGTATTTGGAAACTCTATAAGTTGAAGCAGAAAATATAACGAACATTGCTTTAGAAAATTATGCCAATGGTAAGTGCCACTGGAAAAATGGTGTAGCCATTCAAATTTAAATTGGAACACTGACCGAAGTTGGTCATCTCTATTAGTTTACGAAATGAAGTATGTACAGTTGACGAAACCCAAATGTTAACGCCAAAATTTAATGGTGTAATTTACATTTTGCTTCATAGTCGTTTGTCGCATTTAAATTTAACAAATCGTAATAATTATTGAAATAAATTTTTTAAAATGCCTCAGTATTTAACTGAGGCTCAAAAGTCGAGGGCTATAGCAAAATTGAAAGAAAATTGGTCTTTAAGTGAAGTGGCTGCTGATTTAAATGTCAGTAAAACTTGCATATTTTGCGTTAAAAAAACGTTTGCAAGACCAACATAGATTGCGAAGACCTTTTCGACAAGGTGTAGGGAAGGTCTCTAATGCAAACGAAGACAAAGCTCTCGTATAATATATCCATCAAAATCCTTTTAGAACGGTGAAAACATTAGATGAAACACTATTCCCAGGATCTATCAGAACAGCTCAAATGCGTTTATAACATGCTGGCTTAAAAAACTGCGCTGCTGCCCGCAAAGGTTTTTGACGGCAGAAAATAAGCGCTTGAGAGTGCAGTTTGCATATGAATATTTAAATCACGGGGAAGAATTTTGGAGAAACGTGGTATTTTCCGATGAAAAGACGATCCAATCTTCTAATAGTGGTAGGTTACGAGTTTATCGTCCTAGAAACTCAAGATTCGAAGAGAATTATACGTTGGGTACTATTAATAATGGCCGCTTTTCTGTCAATGTTTGGGCGTGGATAAGCGTCAACAGTCCTGGAATGTGTTGGCAAATTGATGGCCAATTAATAGCCGATAATTACATAAACATTTTAGAAAACGCGATGTCACTATCAGTAAGAGAAGCTTATCCTCACAATTACCTTTCGACATGTAAGAAAACAGTATGGTAGACACTAAATGTTTATAAAAATTGATTTTTATTACAGGATAATTCTGCAGTTCATTCGGCTCGAATAGTAAGAGAGTGGGTCAAGTCCTGACTTGAACCCAATTGAAAATGTATGGGGCTTCTTAGTCATGAAGATATATCAAAGAGACTTTAGGGCTGCAAACCGTGGTCAACTCTGTGAATTTATTGGAAATGATTGGGAAGAGCTTGTAAATTCCTGCGACATGCGACATTTAATTTTGTCCATGCCAAGAAGAGTGGAAAGTGTTGTGGTAGCCAATTGATCTGCAATAAAATATTAATAACACTATTCCAATTTTACTATAGCCATTGATTTTCTCTTGTAATAAATGGTTCTTATAGTTTTATATGCGTAGATGATAATTTAATTTTGTAAAAAATAAACTGCTACTGTAATTTTAAATTCTTTTAATTAGTTTATTGCACATTTAATGTAGATAATACTTATTCGACAAAAAGGCACTAATAAAAGTAATATATTTATGCTCTCAATATTATCCCCTCACTGGCCGAAGCCAGAATTACAGTAATGAATCTCAGTAAAAAATCCCATGACAACCAAATAGCTTTCATATTTGAGTTGCGCCGACTGTGCATTTAACCGTACTGATAATCCAGTATGAACTTGAAAATTGCCTAGTTCGTAAGCTAATAAGGACGGCTGATTCGGTTCCGTTTCTATTTTAAATTTGGAAGCGTAAACTGTATTTCTTGAATAATTAAATAATAATAGTAATTACATTATTGTCAATTTTAACAAACTTGTATGTCGTCCCATGAATATATAAACAATGTACATTGTATTACAATGTACATTTTTGTACTACAATACACACGTTCTGTACTTCAACATAAAAGTAGAATTATGCCTGTAAAATTACTCACTTCCAGGAATTACTATAACGCACCTTCAAAAACTTTCCTCATTAGAGACGGCCATGGTTTCTTTAATGGTTGGTGACACTGCAGGTATTATGTCACAAACGTATAATTTTGATAGTGTAGTTATGTCGTGTAAATGTATGTAATAATTAGTAATTTAGTTTTTGAAAAAACTTTTGTTACAATAGTCAAAATTAAAAGAAAATGATACTAAAGCAGATGATGGCAACGTTTACCATTATTTTGAAGACAAAATTGAACTCTACGCTTCATGCTTTCAAAGCAATTTATTAGGATGCCTTGGGTTATGTCAGCACAAGAATTCACAATAGCATTACGCTCTTCGATTGTGTGATGTCTGGTCTTGAAAATGAAATTTATAAATATAGAAAAATAAAATAGTCTAAAATTGTCAAATCTGAAGATCTTGGAGGAAAACTAATAATCCTTGCATCGAAAAATTCCTGCAAAAAAGTTACTGCTTCCGTTGGTTCACCATCATAAGGTTCATTAATAAACGGCTCTAATAATTTATTTAGATACCTTTCAGCAGTTATGGTTTAATTAAAAAATATATACCCAATAATTCGTCTTCTTGAAACGGCTAGCCAGTAGTTTCCACAAATTCATGAGGGTTTTCTACAGAACAAATTTTCATATTTTGCTTGTTTAAATATCCTGAATGATGGAACCACGCCTATTCCGAAAGTAAGCATTTGTCGAGAATGTCAATATTAAACTGCTGTTCAATTCAAGTGGTCCACTATTAAAAGTTTGATGTTACTCTTAGTCTAAGTAATTAGCAATGCATAGCATGACGAATTTAAATGTTTTATAGTTTATTTAACGCAGCAAGTCTAATATAATGTTCGTTTTGCTAAATTTTAACTTATGATACTTTATTAATTTATTGGATTAAATTCTAATGGAAATATGTTTTTAAGTTAGGGGAATATTTCACACAAAATGTTAGGTTGGCATTGACTTTTTTATATTAGTTTATATCTGTCAGTTTGTTGCTGACTTAAAAACTAGGGTTAAGTAACTTAAATTAATAAAAATGGCGCGTCTTAGTGAAGATATTATGCACAATGCCCTAAGATTAATACAAAATGGATATTCCAACAGAGAAGTGGCTAGAATTTATAATGTATCTCACAGTGTCATTAATAGAGTTGCAATACGATTTCGTAGAAGTGGTAGTGTAAGATTTACTCATGGGGGAGGCCGTCGGAGGAGTACAACTCCTGCACAAGATCAGTATTTAAGACTCCAGGTCAGACGAAATGGAGTTCAGTCGTCTAGGACATTGAATAACGATCTTCGTGCAGCTACAGGAGTGGTTATATCTAATCTAACAGTTAGAAGAAGGCTGCACGAGTTTGGTTTAAGGGCTAGAAGAAGGGCCATATGCCCACTGTTGACCAGGTAACGCAAGATCGCTAGGAGGCAGTGGGCTGCAAATCACTTACCATGGGAGGCCCGCGACTGGAGAAGATGCCTTTTCTCTGACGAGTCCAGATTCACTCTACATCATTCTGATAGTAGAGTTTCAGTGTGGAGGAAGCGTGGAGAACGGTATCTTGAAAGGAACATGGCCCCACGTGTGCCATTTGGAGGTGGGGGTGTTACGGTTTGGAGTGGCATAAGATTTAACGGTCGAACTGAGCTGGTGGTTTTGAGAAATCAATCCATGAATGCAGAGAGGTATAGAGACTTATGTATTTTGCCAATAGTTGTACCATTTGCCCGAAATTTTGGAAGAAATTTCGTATTTGTGGACGATAATGCTCGTCCCCACCGAGCCCACATCGTCGAGGATATCATTGTTACCAATAATATTGAAAGAATGATATGGCCCCCTAATTCTCCAGATTGCAATTGCATCGAGCATGTTTGGGACAAACTTGATCGACAGTTGCGATCTCGTGCTCGTCCTCCCACAACGCTAGATGAACTCACGGAAGCGGTGCGAGAAGAATGGGAAAGAATACCGCAAGAATTCATCAATACGCTAATATAAAACATGCCAAGAAGATGCTTAGCTGTGTCACGAGCTCGAGGGGGCCCTACAAAATATTAAAATTGTAGTTGCCACATTTAAAGTTATTTTTTATGTAAAAAATGTTTCCTTTTAGTTAAAACATTATTTTTTTGAATTATCACTTAAGTTTATTTTTTAACAATTTATTAATTCTTATCATTAAGTTAGTGCTTAAATGGTTTTTAATAGTTAAAAAATACATATTTTGTTATATTCCTGCCGCCTTTTGCTTTTTGTTAATTTATTTTGGAAAAACGTTGATTTATATTATTTTTTCACTAGTGGACCACTTCAATTGAACAGCAGTTTATTTGTGTTATTCAAAAACCATAGACAATTATGTGTTCTGGTAACAAAATCTATCTTTTTGGGTTCCGAAACTGCTTGAATTTTATGTGGAAACAATGTTAAGTCCTTTTTAAAATAGTAAGCACTGACAAATGAACTCGTGATAGTTTTGCAATTGATTTTTTAGATGAATTGACCATTCGAATATCCACTATGTAATTTTCTGTTCGTTTTCTAGGAGCTCCACCGTCAGATTTACGAGTTATGGCCCCTGTTTCACCAAATTAAATAACACAAGCTTGAATATGTTTTTGCAGTTGTATGTAAGTAACTGTCAGATTACGATACTGTTGCCGGAAATCCTGTAGGCATTGATTAGTGGAACAAACCCAATCTCCATTTTCTAATTTTTGGTCAGTTTTCTAGCAAATTTGAATAATAAATATTTTATGTTGTAACTTTAACATTATAATAAAATAATTTAAAATATATAAGCGTTCATAATTTGAATTTATGTATGACAACTGAGAGAATTTGAGGTTTTCTAAATCTTTGATTACCTAATTACTTGAAAATAGTCTACTATAATGACGAAAATTTTTGAAGGCATGTTATGTATTTACTACAGTCAATAAAGAAGTCCCAGTATTAGGAAGCATAAAGATCCAATTCATCAAAACAGCCCCTGAAGTGTTAATGCAAATCCTAGGTAATAATTCTAACAAATTAGCTTAGAAGGACAAGCCCCACCAAGAAAATGAAAGAAAGCAACCGTATTCTCAATTTAGTCCGAAAGATTGTGAAGACTGGCTGGTCGCTCATGCGTTGATGACATATTCACAATTAAACAGGAACTGACAAAACGAATAGAACAAGAGCAGTATATCATATTTTGGTAGATCTACAAAACCCTTATGATACTACCATTAAGTTCTGGATATGCCTGGAAAGAAATGGTGTAGAGAAAACCTTTGTTAGAGCTGTAAAATCTCTAGATTTCGAGAATGGGAGTACGGTATGGATCGGTAAGTAACTTTCGAAAGATTTCCAGTTCAATAGACTTAGATATGAATGCACACTAGCTTCACTACCTATAAAATATATTTGGAAGAAGTCCTCGAGACGTTGAATTACTACTTGCCGATAACAAGGTTCTTACTGCAGCTGATAACTTTGGTACTGGCTACATGTTAAGAGGGCTAATAAAGGAATATAAAGAATTAGGGCTAAAAATAAACATAAAGAAAATTGAATACACGGTAATTGGGGATGATATTAAAGAAGATTTAGACATAAGTACAGACAAAGTACAGCTCTTTTTTTAAGTACTTAAGTGTCATCAAATGGAAAAAGTAGTGCAGATAATGAATAAAATAGAACAAGGCAAAAGAGCAATAAACCAATCAAATATTCTATTATGGAGTGGCTCAATTAATTTAAAAAAACGTTCGTATATTGGACAGTAATAGAAAGCATGTGCTCAGAAACTTGGCAAGTGAGGAAGAGAAACAAAAATACATTGTTATTCTTGAACATGGATTATTTGAGGAGAAGTACCAGACAATCAAGACTGGAGTACGTAAGGAATGAAAGAATTAGGGAAATTATGGAGGTTCAAGGAGACACCATTGTTATCATTAAAAATAAATGGTTAATATGGTATGGCGACAGCAACAGGCCAAAGAAAATGTGGACATGGCTACGAGATGGAAAGGACAAGAAACGCTGTAGGCCACCAAAACGGTGGAATATTGACATATTAAGAGGATATGTACGCCCAGTGACTGCAATCAGGTGATTTGGAAGATAGAAGATGCTGGAAGTTGAGAAGACTGGAAGAGTTTTTTTCGCAACAAGAAAATCTAGAAACAGGAGTATAAGTTATACTAAGGATAATAGCACCAAGTCTAGTACATGCTACTGAATGCTACTGAAAAAGAATTTCTAAAGAAGATCCAAGAAAAAACAAGAGATAAACGGATATTGTAAGAAATAACTGCAGATTTATCCGATCGAAAACAATTAGGATTGTTAGACCATATATATCGAATGGTAACACAATCCTGCGCTTAATACTAGATGGATTCAGCACTGAATACTTATATTGAATAAGAGGTTAGAATGTTTAATAAGGCAGTTATTTTAGTTTATATTATGTTAAAAGCATGTAAACTCTTTTATCGAAATTCATTTTTGATTGCCTATTAATACCAAAACAACATACTGTTTACTTCAAACAATTGGAAAAACTATCTATGTCACAGATTAGAATGAAATTTTGATAATAGAATTCATAAAACTTAAAATTAGCAATATACTCATCATGGCGAAAATGTTGCCAACTTTTGAAAAGTCACTCTTTCGTCAAATTACTTTTGTATATACATTTTAAGACTATATGTAAATAATATTTAAAGTAAACAAAAAATCACAACTTTTCGTTTCCTACAAGTTATTTTTAATAAATTACAACTATAATTTGATTATCGTTTTAGCATTAATTAATATTTATTTATATTTAGCAATGTTTCTACAATGTTTCTACATTTACGTGACGTATTTACATGATCATTTATATTTGTTCTTGAAAACTGTTGACTTTCTTTTGTTTTTAAATATATGGTCACTTCATTAAGCTCTTGGTTTATAATTCTACCATAATTTAAACAAAACTTATATTACGCGTATTTATTTATACACCAAGAAGACATGGCATAACTTAGTCAAGTCCAAATTAAGATTTATATATTTTTGATTTTAGATTTATATAGTTTAATATTTTTGTAACTTTAATGCAGTGGGATGCCTCGGATTCAGGAAATTATTTAGAAGATCCGTAACTATTCTATAAATATTCAATCAAGTCTGTGAGACTATCAATAAATGACTAATTTCTAACATAAAGCTTTGCAAATATACTAAAAGTAGACACTAATCTAAAATAAGTGAATCTAAGTTAAGTAAAACAATCAAACATCTAGCTGTACCAGTATATGCATGCATGTATTTTGTAGATGGTCATATTATGACTTTGTACAGTGCAAATACTTTAATTAAAACACCATGCAGTGAGTGTTTAGGCAAATGCAAACGCTGATTATAATATCGGCATGGAAGCCAGAAGAGTATTAAGTAATTTTTATTCTGTACGACTAACAATAAGTGTTCCTTAAGTTTATTTTCATAAAATAAAAACTGAATAGACTTTATTTTATATAATAATTATAATTATTAATTAATAATTATAATTAATTAATTAAATTAAAAATTTAGATAAATAAAAAAACATTATATAGTCAATATAGATAGATATTGTTTTATTGGTTGGAAATCAAAACCGAAATAATGATTCATATAGATATACATATATGCTTTAATCTTCTCCGGAAGCCTAAACACTCGTTTCATCACTATCACTTAATATAAACTAAATTATTTATTTGTTCAAGTTCACCAAGAAATCCTCTTCACATTTCAGTAATATAATGCTTTTGAATGAAAAGTTTATAAACATGTATTCATTCATTTCGTAGATATAAATTTTCTTGTTCATCAGCTGTTCTGCTGTTATTTATAAGTAGGTCAATGGCCTGACATTTGTAATATCCCGAATAGAATACAGTGTGGAGTTTCTTTAAATGTCTTAATATTAAATTAACGTTAGTAAGCCACGGCTATCAAGTCAAATTAATTACTCAAATTGAAACGTCAAATTTTGAATGCAAAATAATTTTATAAATACCTAACATACGTGAACAAAGTATAGTATTCTACTCGCATATAATGGCAATTATTCACACGAGTTATTTCACGCTGGTTAATAATAGCCATCATTATATGCTCGTTGAATAATATTCTCTTTTCTGTGTTCTATTTGCCTCTTTCTTAATAACAATTTCCTTGCCGTAAAAAGGGCAGATTTGTGTAAAGCAGCTGCAATGGTTAAAGAAAATATTAAATGTGGTTGCCTTTGTATAAATACAAGCTTCTAACCGATCGGTAAATTTTCGAAGTACACGATTTAATACGGCATGTTAATTTGTGATTTGTATAAGCCATATTTGACGGAAGTTGATAATTTCCGTGAAATGATTGGGGTAGTTTACCATAACCACCAAATAACCTACTTGACCTTCGTCAGCGAATTCAAAAAGTCTGGAATGACATTCCCCAGGATATCAAAAGTCATTTAATTTCAAACATAGCTCAAAGAATTATCGAATGCATAAGAAACCGCGGCAGACAGGCTCGTTATTAAATAAGATTATTATATTTTAATATTTCAGTTTGAAAATGTAATTATTTCTTAAGTTTGATTAAACAAATATTATGTATAAATTATACTAAAATTGACCAACTCCTCTAGTGCGCCTTCAGATTTTCTGAAGGTCGTCAGTATGTATAGAAAGTCTCTATATTCTACATCTTTTGCAGAAACCAAATTTTATTTTATTCGAAAATGCAGAGAACGTTTGGGATTAACAAATTAACAAACTAAAAATAAAACCAACTTATTTGTTTTTACGACTATTGAAGATATAACGTATCGAACACAATCAAATTATTTTAGTTTATTTTGAGCCAGACAAGGATATCATTCTATTTATAAGTTTAAATTTATTTTAGATTAAATATACACCTAAGACACAGATTGATATGTAACTATAGAATTATATTCTAATACAATAAATACTTTGTTAGATACTTTTTGTCGCGTCTAATAAACTAAATTAATAAATAAAGATTTTTGTTACGTAATTACTTTCTGGGTGTAGGGAGCAGTATTCTGTTCAAATACAATATACCTATATAAAATAGATATTTATCTATTACAAAAACTCAATTACTTTCTCCCGGCCTAACTTACAGTGCCATTGTTTTTTTTATTTTGTTCAAACTTTCTGAACGTTTGCCAAATAGTAAGATTCGTCAGTAAAGAAAGTATTTTTAAAAGTGAGATATTGATATATCTTTTAATGTGATTTATGAAATATTTAAGTCATGTTTTACATTTATATTCTTTATCTTTCATAAGATATACAATTCTATCAGAAATCTAGTTATTTATTTCATAACCAGATTCTAATTTCTCTAAAACTACTGTTTGCTATTTCTTTTAACGTGCACTAGCCACACAGAATAACAGGATAAATGGAACAACAAATTAATAGTCAATTTATTTTATAAAATATAAAATTAGCTTATACATCATCCAATCCATCATAATATAATTAATATACTGGGTAAGTCGAGAGCTTTAGACTAAACTCCAAGAGTGTATTGTACACGTGAATATATATATATATATATATATATATATATATATATATATATATAATAACTTCGTGACCTTGGTATGATATGGTAAACCTAATCAGTAGGCGATTAAAGGTTCCCAGCGGACGCGGTTTCTTTGATAATTTGTTTATTTTACAGTATAGAGAAAAAAGTTTCAAATAAAAGTTGTCCCTATTTAAACGACGCATTGCTAGAAAATATTTTCAAATATACAGGGTGTCCCAGTTATCGAAAAAGCGTATGTAACTTTATTATTTTAAATAGATCACCCTATATATTATATATTTTTTAGATTCTACATGATATTTTAAGTAACTTTTATTAAGATCTACCTATACCTATGTGCTTTTGTTTTCGAGAAAATAAATATTTTATCAAAAATTTTGCAATTGCAGCGCTCTCGTTAATGAGCTGTAGGATCAAAACTAAAAAAGGTAGAAAATTTTGGTTTGCACAAATTGATACGTCTTGAATTGCTTTAATATTTCCAATATTAACATGTGCGGATCCTTTTGTTGACATACAGTTACTGGCGCCAACATTTGGAAACATTTAAATGCCAGTAACTCTGTTTTTTTAAATAGGACCGCCTATATCTGTTTACAGAGTTGGATGTAAAATTAAATTCTCTTTCTTTTGATATAAGAATGTACCCATTTATCTTCAACCGTTTTAGAGAAAAATGTATATTTCTTCTGCTACTTTCGAAACAGACCACTTCAATTTGCACGAAGTAGGCTACGTAACAATAATATTATGGCAGATATTATATTTAATAACGATTTGAACCATTTATAATTATACAGAAGTAATAAGCTTAATTTAAATTTGTATAATAAACAATTTTAACAAAACAGGACTTCTCAACAAATAAAAACATAACATAAACATAAAACGCAACAAAAACAGTTTTAAAAAGACATAAGGAAATGCGTGAAATAGGAAACGCACATTACAAATGTAGTGTTCAATAATTTATTTTTCGAAATGTCTTCCGTTTTGGTCGAAACAATTACGAACACGTTTTTTAAACGATTGTTCAACATTTCTCAACATGATTGGGCTGATTTCTTGAAATGCCAGGGTAATTCGCTGACACATATCTGCCGGTGTAGTCGGTGGCGTAACATAGACTTTGTCTTTAATGAAACTCCATAAAAAGAAATCACAACTTGTCAAGTCTGGTGATCTCGCGGGCCAGCTTACTGGACCTCCACGTCCAATCCATCTATTGGGGAACGTTTCGGTCAAGAACCAGCGCACTTCTACGGCATTATGTGGAGGTGCTCCATCCTGCTGCATCCACATCCTACGTAGAAGTGCTAGAGGAACGTCTTCTAATAAATTATCCAACTCATTTTGTAAAAAGTTCAAATATATGGCTCCAGTCAGATGTTAGTTAAAAAAAAATGGTCCAATTATGCGAGTACCTAATATACCTGCCCACACATTTAGGGACCATCTTTGTTGGCTACCAGTTGTCTGGAATTGATGGGGATTGACGGTGTCATAATAATGATAATTGTGAGGATTAACAAAACCGTTTTTGTGAAAAGTTGCTTCATCCGAAAACATAACAAAACTAAAAAAATGTTCATCGTTGTCAATTTTGTCAATGGCCCACTGGCAGAAGTTCTGTCGACGTTCAAAATCAGTTGGGAGTAATTCTTGATGAAGTTGAATGTGGTAGGGATGAAATTTATACTTTTTTATAATTCTATGCACAGATGTTTTACTAATTTCTGTGGTTCTGCTTACTAGTCGCACACTGGTATGAGGATTTTCTTGAATGCAGCCCAACACTAAGAATTCATTTTCTTCCGTTATCGCCATACTAATACGGATTGGTTTTTTATAATTAATACTGCCTGAATTTTCAAATCTTTCTCGCAATAACTCAAACGCTGTACTTCGCGGATGCCTGCGTTCCGGATATTGCTGGGCATAACATCTCGACGCTAACAGGGATTACGGTTGCATTCTCCCAAAACAAATATCATGTCAATCATTTCCTCTCGAGTCAATGACATTTTAAATTGGCGAAAACGTTTAATTTTTAAAGAAAAATTGGTATTTCGTATCCCCTTCAGGAAAAATGTTCCAAAATTCAAAATGTCTGTTGGATTGTGGTACTCTTACTACTATATGTGTTTGACATTTACAAACGTCATGTGTATGATTTTGTAACTTTTGTTTTTTTGATAGTATTATGTCAGCCTACTCAGTTGTATTTTGTCACAAAATAGAAAGTAATTGCATTTTTTATAAAAGGATTGTGAACAAATGTTATCCTTAGAAATTGCTTTATAATACAAATTTAAATTAAGCTTATTACTTGTGTATAATTATAAATGGTTCAAATGGCTATTAAATATAATATTTGCCATAATATTATTGTTACGTAGCCTACTTCGTGCAAATTGAAGTGGTCTGTTTCGACAGAAGCAGAAGAAATATACATTTTTCTCGAAAACGGTTGAAGATAAATGGACACATTCTTCTATCAAAAGAAAGAGAATTTAATTTTACATCCAACCCTCTAAACAGATATATGGTGTCCTATTTAAAAAAAACATAGTTACTGGCATTTAAATGTTTCCAAATGTTGGCGCCAGTAACTGTATGTCATCAAAAGGATCCGTACATGTTAATATTGGAAATAGTAAAGCAATTCAAGACGTATCAATTTGCGGAAACCAAAATTTTCTACCTTTCTTAGTTTTGATCCTACAGCTCATTAACGAGAGCGCTGCAATTGCAAGATTTTTGATAAAATATTTATTTTCTCGAAAACAAAAGCACATAGGTATAGATAGGTCTTAATAAAAGTTACTTAGAATATCATGTAGATTCTAAAAAATATATAATATATAGGCTGATCCATTTAAAATAATAAAGTTACATACGCTTTTTCTATAACTGGGACACCCTGTATATTTGAAAATATTTTCTAGCAATGCGTCGTTTAAATAGGGACAACTTTTATTTGAAACGTTTTTCTCTATACTGTAAAATAAACAAATTATCAAAGAAACCGCGTCAGCTGGGACAGCCTGTATATGTACATAAAGGTTAAAATTAATTAAAAATGAGCAAGCGGTCTGTCAATTAAAATTAATTTATTTATTATCTCTATATTTCATAACGAGTTTGTTGCTTCTTCAGGAGATACTACAAGATTAATGAACAAGACATTAAATAAATTAGTGTATAAAGCAATAGTAAAATACTCACAGAATGTAGAGTTCAAAAAATAAAAGTGACGTACACAGACATTGAAATTGAATAATTTAAAACATTAATGTAACTATACGAGTATATATGGTGTCACATCCACCTTGAAAAACATGTATACGTAAATGTTAAAACATAAAAAATATAAACGTTCTATATTTTTTATGTTTTAACTTCCACCCTTCGCCAACTTATAATGCGAGAGCTGTAAGTCGTAATGATGAAAAAACTTTGATTTAACCTTGAATGAATTGTCTTATATGAAAACTTAAAATAATAATGTGTATAAGTTAGATATAAATATCAGAAAGATACTAGTTTTTTAAAAAATATGACAAACAATTGTCGAATTTGAAAGACTAAAATATTAATGACATTGATTGATATTTGAAAAACAATTAAACAAGTAGCTGACTTTAAAAAAAAGAAAAACAAGAAATTATTATTGATTTTTAGATAGCAACGAAAAAATTTTGGGAAGAAAAGTAATAATAATTGTGCGAGGGGCATATAAAGGTACTACTTTCGTGTCAACAAAATAAGTTAATAAGTTAACTATTATTTGTTATTTGTATTGCTTATATGAAATAGCAAAAATATAAATCCACCTTGAAGCCTAAGTAGTTAAGTTTTATTTAAGATATCTCAAATTATTCAGAATATATCCATGACAATTAGATGAACTTTTCAATTGAACACACATTATTATTATTGCAATACATGCAGGAGATTTTCTAAAAGCTCATAAGAATAAACTAAAACTTATGGAAAATACTTCGCTTTTGCTGTACACATTATGACTTTAAAATCGGTATTATTCATTATAAACTAGTAGTTTTAATCGTCACTGTGACAAGTTAAATATCAGAAGTAGAAGTTCGAAATGAATATTAATTGTTTTTGTATATAGCACTGCAGTATTAGTAATCTTTTATTATAAGACTGCGTACTATATTGTGGCGAAAATAAATAGCCTTGTTTTTAAAAATAGATGGCGCGAAATCAAAATCGAAACATTTACCACATATATGTACACACACATACGTATATTGAATATATACAGGTATTTGTTTAATAACGTTACGAAAACAATGAACGGCCTTTTAGTATTTGTATTATTAAACAAACCGCTCAGTGCATAATAATATTTACATTTACACCAACCGGAACTACGATATGTAGGACAGAGTTTACTATTTTAAAGCTTTCTTGGATTTCGTTATGGTCTGTAGTGACGCTTAGATGTCTAGCGATGATTGGTTATTTCTGTTCGTAAACATACAGGGTTATTGCAATATACAAATTACAAATGTCTTATACTACATGATTCAAAATACTTTTTATAAGTGGTGGCTGTGGATGTCGTATATTTCAAAGAGGTATATCTTGACTTAATTTACTTATGTGTAAAATGTGATTAATTTTAACGTTGGTAGAAACTTATTATATTGAATTAATTGATAACTAACTAAAAATGGTATTTACTGATCAACTAAAGGCATTCATTATTGAGTCATATTTTCGCAATGGATATATCGAAAATGGTGAATAGAGGTAGAGAGGTCAACCATGTTTACAAGAATTTCGTTTCAAATATCCAGACGTAATAACTGATGAAGCCGTATTTTATAATGACATTTGTTATATAGTAAGTAAATTTCGAGATACTGAAAGTGTTCAACGAAAAAAAAACAGTAATCGCAGACCTACAATACGAATACAAGATGCTGTTACAGATGTGCAACAAAGGATGTTAGATGACCCTTCTTTACCTATTCGGAGACTGTACTAGCAAGTTAATAAATCCTATAGTACTTGCCAAAGAATTAATAAGATGGATTTGGGATTATATCTGTAAAAAACAAATTTATATAGTCAACTATTGCTTCCAGATTATGAAAGCAGGGTAACATATTGCAATTGAGATATCAATACAATGGATGATGACAATTTAACTTTAACATTTTTTTCAGTGCTGATAATCCTCATTAATTTAGAGAAACACCACTAGATCGATCTTTCAAAACTAGGTATTTGGGTAGGTGTTTCACGAAGGCGAATTATTGGACCTATTCTTCGATGAATCGGTGACAGCCGAGCGATACAGAGATTTTAGAAATATTTGTCAATCAGTTCCACGATGATGAGTTAACCCAAGGGTATTTCCAACAAGATGGTGCAACAGCACATACGGTACAAACTACTCTCCATTATTTAAGAGAATTTTATGACATGACAATCTGCTAGAACATAAAATTCGTATGCACCTCGGTCACCTGATTTAACACCATTAGACTATTTTCTATTTCCTCATTTAAGAAATACTGTTTATATGTAACCTATCCATACTATTGATGATTTAAAAGCAAAAATTCAAGAATAATGTAATCGAATTACTCCTGAGACGCTTATAAGAGTTTTTGAAAATCTGTAACGTGGAGTTAGATTGTGTTTAAATCATAATGGTTATCATTTTCAACAATTTCTTTAATATATATATTCATTTTTACTCTACTTTTAAATAGTTCCTTCAACATTATTAATAAATAATTTATATAAACAGAAGATTTATTATTTACTAATACAATATTCTGACATTTAAAATTAATCACATTTGACAGATAAGTAAATGATATTTGAGTTAAGACATACCTTTTTGAAAGATACGTAATCCACAGCCACCGCTTATAAAAAGTGTTTTGAATCGTATAGTATAAAACTATATTTACTACATTCACGTAGTAAATTTCTTTAAGCTTTGGCATTGTGATGTAGTGCAGTATAGACATGTAGATTTTCAATATCTTTTGAAATTATTCCTTTTGAATTTATTCGTTACTTTGATTATTTTATACATACTGCTGTGGACTTTTCCCCGCAACATTGTGAAGAAAACATTATTTTTGATTAAACCATGATTTTTGATGACACTGTATGTTTTGTGAAATTATTTATGATTACAGATTTCGTATTGAACTGTTTTATTTTGATTTAGTTTTGATTAGGGTTGTAGTTCGGCGTTTGGCCATGCTATATCCGCAGACACGTCTTGATATCCAAGTAAGAGAGTCGCATATTTGAAGATAAAACTCTTTTATCTTTAGTTCAACTAATTTCGGTTTTTGTTTTTGAATTAATAGCGGTTTGTGCTTGCTTCATTCATTACCGAATTTATACGAGTTTGTATACTTCGTATTTTTGATTTAATTAATCTCTTACTTAACGTGTTCTCAAGGTTATATAAAAATAAAAACTACGTAAGTTTTATTTTACATTATATTGAATCATATTATTTCTTTATTGTATGCATTTATGATAGTATATTGATTGTATGAATTTCTATATATATTTTAATGTTAGTTAAAATAGATGACAAAGATAGTTTTTCGTTTCTAGTAAATTTTTTGTAACGTTAAATTCTAGAACGTTTCAGATATCAAGGTTGGAGTTTTTGTACGTGTGGTATCTGCACATGCGTTAGAGATTGCGGTCTGACAGGTTTATCTGTTTATTTTTGAGTTTGTTGATTAGGGGTGAGAGAAAAAAGTATCTTTATTAATTTATTAGTTCGTAACTTTGATCGGAGTCGATAAGGATTTTTTATCATACGGTTCTGTCAATGTTCGTATAATATTTTTGCCTTAAAATATTGTTTAATATTGCAATATTTATCTTAATACTTTATTAAGATTTTTTTTATTTTTTTTTTTGTAATAAATTTCATTTTAATTTTATTGTGACTTTCCTTTTACCTTTGTTTATACTTTGTACTGGCGCCGTATAAATGTTGTAGGAGTATAATACCACGTTTTCCCATTGGAAACCCGGAGAGAAAAGCTGTCTCATTAAAGAGGTTAACCGATTGAGCATCAAAGTTGGACAGTGTTGTGGTGAATAGTGGCTCATTTTCATTCTTACCCACTATTCATAGCACAAATTTGGCGCCCAACGTCGGGCGCCAAATTTGTGCTAGAGAACGCTCATATTATAGCCGAGCATACAGTTCACTACCAAGGTGCTATCTGAGGCAGTAGAATGTATGCGAGGTAATTGCCTTGCATACATTCTACTGCTATATATGCTTTCGCTGGCGTATATCATATACTATTTTTTTTCAGGAATTTAATTCGAATGTTTCTTTGAGATTTTGTAAATGATTGTTAGATTAGACTCAAATGACAGATTGCACATTTAATTGCCTTTTATCATGATAATGTTGGCGTTTGACGTTTTAGGTTAGTTGTCAAAATAAATTTACGATACATACCAGGGAGAATACATAGAGGAAGACACTTTTCCCGTGTTATTTAAATGTATATATTTCAACTGCGCCGTACAATAATAACAACAAAACTGCCGCTGGATAAAAATTAACTTTCTCAATATAAAGTTGTGAACAGTATAATATAAAAATTATTATACGCTTGAAAAAGTATATATTTATTGTAATGTAGCTTATATGATGCATGATGACATAAAAAAATATATAGGCAAACAAGAAAATAAACTTTAATGAATTACATTTAAACGTGTTGCGACAGCATGTAACAACACTTGTAAACTAATAAAGAAATATGTTTTACCTTTTCATCTTTTAACATCATTGTATTTGTTGGCAATTTACTTATTATAGATATGCTGTCGTAATACATTTTCTCACATTAGTTCAATTTGTGAGTATATTTTTATTGTATAGATATTATATAATTTGTTAGGTATAACTTAGTCACTGTTACTTTACTCTGATGAAGCACACCAATTAAGTGGCCAAATGTTGGCTAAAAATAGATAATTAAAAGAGTATTTCCAAGTTTCCCCCAAAAAATTCCTCCTGATCAAATTAAATTATATTTTAAATCTCTATTGTGTATCGTATTTGTCTATGTTACAGTTTCGTACTTATTTGCAAATAGGTATGTAATTAATTTAAAATTAATCACTAGTAAACATGATCAGCTTAGTTGGAGTTTATTTATTTATAATAAATTAAATTAGCTGCACATTCTGTAAGTATGCATTTTACAATTACCCAAGTAAATTGAATTGCAAAACTCTTTGTTTGTATTGGACATGTCTATATTTAAAGTATGTTACAGAATGTAGATATTCAATGAATATGATATCTTGTACTCGTAAATTTATATTATACGTGGATATATATATATATATATATATATATATATATATATAATACATATTGCAGTGAATTTTTCCCCGAAGAAAAAATTTAAAGAAACTATAAAAGACTATATATTTATGTGTATTTTATTCCAGAAAAATATTTAACAATATTTAATATTTATCGAAAATTTTATGATAATGTGTATTTTAGTCCACGACTGTATATTGTTCGAGACAGATTGATGTTTGCAGTTCCCGCCACTTTGGAAGTGATAGCTGTTGTTGCTCTTTTGATTTTTATGTTAGATATGGGGATATATTCCATTTCCGTGAAGTAGTGGAGAGAGATTAACCCGCTATTGAACAGATAGGTCTAATTAATTGTCTGCTGGATAAAGACTTCTTTTTTATTCAGTTAATTTTAGTAATTTCGGTTTATGTTTTAGTGTGGCGATACTGATGTGTTAAAATTAATTCTCGATTTATTACGAGTCTTTTATACTTGTAATTTTGATTTTTGCTGCCTATCTGAAATCTCTCATGTTAATATTTTTTGTGAAGTGTGATGACTACATTAATTAATGTACGTATATTTCTGTAATTATATGCATTTATTTAGATATAATTTAGTTATAATATTTGTACAATATTGGAGCTCGTAGATTCAGAAAAAATTGTAGTTTATAATATATATTTAGAGGCAGATGAATATTAAGGAAAATTTTCATATTTTTTTGAGTATATTTTTTATCTGTAATATTCTAGAAGGATAGATTTTGGTGGGAAAATTGTATTTGTACCATGTTAAATGTGCGCATGGGGAAAATTGTATTTGTACCATGTTAAATGTGCGCATGGGTCAGAGTTAGTGCGCGCGCATACAGAAATATTCTGTTGACGTTTTAGTTATGGTTAACGTAATTTTTGAAGTTTGACAGTTTTCCTCAATATTTAATTAGGTTAATTTTGCTCGCGGTCATTTAGTGAGGTTTTTTCTTTTTTACTGTCATTTGTATCAAAGTTTTCCTGACATTCTGTCACACAATAGATGTTTCAGTACGGCTTTATACTCGATAAAGTCTAATTTTTTTTTATTTTTTTATTTTTTATATTAAAATTTCATGGGGGAAATCTTTGTTTTCTTTTCTAATACCTTTTGTTTTATTATTGTGCCACGTACCCTGTGAGGGTAACCCTGAAGATACAAGAGCTCCTGGAAGGCGAACCCGACTTGAGATAGACCGGCCAAGCTACTGTAAATTGTGGACCAAGTTAAATAAGCAATTAACACCACAATACTGCAATATGTACGGACGTAATGATATGCACCAAAAGTAATAAAATGCAAGTGTAATGAGTAGTAATGACATGTACTGAAAGTAATCAAGTACGAGCGTAACTATATGTACCAAAAGTAATCAAATACGAGTGTAACGATATGTACCAAAAGTAATCAAATATGAATATAATAATATGTACCGAAAGTAATCAAATACGAAAATAACGTTTACATTTTCAAATAGGTAACCGTTACTTCGGGTCCGCTCGTTGATCGAATACTAATGTACCGAAAAGTTACTTTTTCGACAACACTAGTGCAAAAGTAAATAATAAAAATTTAAAGAATACTATTTCATTTAATCTGAATTCTAGTATTATTATCAAAATACAAGCTTAAAAAATAAAATAACGGATGACTATAAATTATTGAAAATTGTTTCTTAAGCTAGCAACAATTCTACCACACGACTGATTTTTAAATTTAAATTTGTCAAAAACTTGACAAAGTAAAAGCTAAACAAGCAAATAATTAAAATAATTTGTTGTTTTTACTTTCGAAATGGTCTTTACTGTCGAGTAAAATACATTTATTGCAATCTACTTCGGAAGCAGCTTACAAAATAAAGATGGTAGTTGTATATATTCCAAGCAGTTCACTTATAATAAATTTATTAAAATGTATTCAGAAGAACAAATTAAATTTAATATTGTTACTTGTCACAACAGCATTAGAATAGTTGAACTGTTTTTAAACACTGGTGACTAGCTAAAGGTAAATCTACTGGTCATTCCACTGTTGTTATACTCAATATTTTGGAAAATGGCTGAAAAAAATCCACATATTTCTGTACGTTTTGTATACCAACTAATAGGTAAGCTCCACTTAATATTTAATCTGTTCTTTTAACCTATCCTACATCTGCTCTAGAATTTCCTATGAAACCTCTCGTAAGAATAAAATTACAAATCCATATAAATTTTCAATTTTCAATCAAATTCTTCGTTTGCCTCCCAAACATGGTAGGCAAACGAAGAACGCGAAGATGATACAGCACTGAAGGAAACATTGTGAAAATTGAAAATAACATCGCCGAAGAATATAAAACATCGGTGAAAACTCATTTAAACCTACAAGCTCAGCAAATAGTTCTAAATGTATATAATTGTTAAAATAGTGAAAAATTTTTTAAGTAAAAAGAAGATTATTGAAAGGACATCCAACTTAACAGGAGCATCTTATGGAACTATACCAATCGGTCCAGCTCGGAACGGGCCATAGTCAGCAATGAATGGCAACCGAATCCCCTCTACACGCAGAAGCTTCAATTGCAGCACATTGCAGTTAAGAATTTAGTAAGACTTAAACCGCGCAAGGATATAGTCGTTTGCATATTCGTTCTGTATACGTAATTTGCCCATTTGTTTCAGACATAATAAGGTCCAATTTATTATTATTATTGTATTCTTAGCTGCTACGGAAAAGTAATTTTAAGTAATAAAAAAACAATAACGTTTTCTAAAAGATAAAAGTAAAAAAATCAATAATTCTGCTAAATAAATTTAAATTTTAAGAAAGTCACTCAATATAGGATTCGAAAATACCGCCCTCTCTTCCCAAACAATAGCCGAGCCTATTGTAAAACTCCCGCCTCACTCCCTCGAGATTTCTAGGGGATATTGTCTCGAAAATTCGAAACAGTTGCAACTGTTGCAAGTTCGGTATTGTTAGAAGACCGTAAAGATTTTCTTTGACATAACCCCACAGAAAAAAATCGCAGGGATTGAGGTCGGGTGATCGAGGTGGCCATATTATCGTACCCCTCCCGGAAATAACACGATTAGGAAAAGTGTTTTCTAAAAACCCACTTACTAATCTGCTGTTATGCGCGGGACAACCGTCTTGCATAAACCAAATTGCATCAAAATCGACGTTTAGTTGACGGACAGCAGGAATAATTCGTGTTCACAGCAAATCTAAATATTTTACTGCATTCAAATTGCCGTCGATAACAAATGGCCCTATAATATTATCACCCAAGATACCCGCCCAAACGTTAAGTTTTTCGGGGTATTGAATTTTAACATTACGAGCTAGATGTTTATTTTCTCGAGACCAATATCGCACGACTGAGGGATTATACTTGCCATGGCGTGGAAAAGAAGACTCGTCGGTAAACAGAATATTTTTTATAAAATATTCGTCCCTGTTAGCCTTTTGCATCACGGACTCACAAAACTCCATTCTTGCAAAATTGTCCTCGGGAAAAATCTCCTGGCACTTTCGAACTTTGTAACTTTTATATTTGTTGCGTTTTAGAATCCGCTTTACTGTACTTCTACTAACACCGATTTCGTCTGCAATTTGCCGTGTACACTTAAGGTCGCCCATTTCAACTAACGAACAAACCCTCACGTCTCTCTCCTCCCGATCGGCAGGTATTAGAGGGATATGAGGCTGTTCGTCAATTTGTTGGCATTTGCGGCAATTTCCGACTACACAGCCATATTTCCTAAACGCATTGACGATCCTTTCAATCGTCGAATACGAAGGAATAGGCCGATTTACGTACTCTACAGCAAATAAATCAGCGGTTCTTCGACAGGAATTGCCGGCAAGATACCACGAAACTATTTGTACCTTCTCTGCGGTTGTATACACTGACATGATAACTACCTTTACGTTTGCACAGCTAAATACGAATGACGGGCAATATGTTGCGCTAGACCATCGGACTTATGTTGCGCACGCGGAGTGGCATCGTACACACGTTGCCATATCGCATTACGTTCCATACGTATACTGTTGCCTATGGCCCGTAGTGGGCTGGACCTATCGGTATATAAAATTGCGGACAAATATCTTTTCCATCGAAAGACAAGAAACGACAAAGGAGAATCGAAGATTGCGGAGCCGACATTTAGTGAAACAACACTTCGAAAAATTCATGAGGTAATATCTCACATTTCACCAAAAAATTGGATGTAAAAAGATGTATTACAGATGTAATCGGTTTGGAACATGACTATTTGCAGCACCTAGATTTAATTCCACAATCTATAATACGCCTTAGTGAAAATGAAACTGCTAGCACTGACTATGATTCATTTTATTTGTAGATAAATATTTAATGTTATATTTTCCCCTTATATAATTTTATATAATTATATAAATATACCTAGTGTCCTTGAAATAAAAAACAACATGAAAATGTAAAGATTAAATTATATATATTCTTAAAGTTCACCCTCGTAAGCGAGAAAAAACATTTTTAAAGTTGACCCATAATATAGTTTTTCTATTGTTCATCTCGCTTTAATTATCGTTCTGTTATCGATCGTTACGTACGTTCGATTTTTCGACAATTTTTCGATTAAAGATAATAAATTGTAACTTAAATGCCAGTAAAGCACACATCTTGCATGTTCCTTTAATATATCAGCATTAAAAAATTACAAATATATATTTTTAACAACTCACTCAGGTTATCGAACCCATACCATAACAAAACTTTTCGGTTTTATAAATATCAACATTGCCGTTTTTGAATACAATGGGCCATTCTGAATACGATATTCATATTTTATATTTCTCACACCTAATAAAAAAAAAACTTTCTTCTAATACATATGAAATTTTAGTGTGATTTTTAGAATAGGTTCGTAAATGAATCTAACGCATATACTAATTTTTAATTATCTAGTTAAATATATAAAAAGCTGATTTTTTACGAGGTATTGACCTTAGTCTACAGGATTTTATAGCTTTTATAAGATCGGCAGCTGTTACGTATTGCTATGAATAGTGGCTTCGTTGTTAGATGTACCACTATCCACACCAACTCTGTCCAGCTTAGATACTCAGTCGGTTACTTTCTTTAAAATGGGACTGCTTTCCTCTACGGGTTTCCAATGGAAAACGTGGAAAAATAATTGAGTTAATACCACAATCAGGCGCCACACAAAATTTATTTGTGAATAGTGTTGGTTTTACTGAAGTTATAGTTATGCACTCAAATAGAAGGATAAACAAAATGATATGCACAATTTACTCAAATGAATCATATATTTTAAAAAAGAAAAAAAAGAAAAAATATTCTTTATAATTTTTTATAAAATATAAAGAATCTGTGTAATCCAAAATTACACTTAGAAGTAAAATAATTTGCTGGTATTGACTGCAAAGCAAATTCAAACGTCCTCTGATTACTTCCGAACTAAATTAAATCTAAATAAATTCCAAAGATGTCTTTAAATTTCACCCCTAATAACAACTTCAAAAAGTAAACAGATAAACCTGTCAGACCGAAAACTCTAATACATGTGCGATACCACATGAACAAAAACACCAACCTTGAAATCTAAAACGTTCTAGAATTTAACGTTACAAAAAATTACTTAAAACGAAAAACTATCTTTGTCATTTATATATTAACTACGATTAATATATATATCAAAAATTCACAATAGAAAATACAATATTAAATGCATACAAATTACAATGATACAATATAAATTAGTAATAATATTTTAACTTACTTTTATATGAAAAAATATATTTTTTCTCGAGACACTTAAAGCAAAAAGAAAAATCAGTATTCATAAACAATAAATTATACAAAGTCATCGAAAAATATTGTTCAAAATACAATGTTTTTCTTCAAAATGTTGCGGGGAAAAGTCCATAGCAGTATGTAAATAGATGGTGTTTGTGTAACTTCAATAGAGGTACATATTTACAATCGGAATATTTTGATTTCATAAGCGGCACATATTAAAATTTTCAGGTTTCAAATTTTTGGGTTCTCGTCGTAATTGACAATATTTTGGATTCATATTCTACATAATTACATCTTTTAATGTTTCATACGTTGTCTTTTTAGTTCAATAACAAACTATATAATACGTATGCATTGTGTAATTTTATTTGAACACAGTCCTGGTTGGGTATCAATGTGTACTAATATTTCTATTCGCTCGTTTATATAAACATATCTGCCGCTATGTTCTGGTACTTGCCCGTCATAGACTTTACAATTTTAATCCTTATTCGGGTCGCTATATCTTGGAAAGAACTATACCTATTAACTTTCTCAAACGGATAACAAAATTTATTTAAAATGAAAGTTTTCAGCATTGTTATGTTCCAGTATTGAAATAACTACGGTTTTGTTAACTCTACTTTATTTTACACTATAATTTACAATAACAGAATTTATGCTCTTCTTAGTTCTACTCTTACTAACTATTACTTCCCTAAACACATGTATATATATATTAAAAATAATCATAATTTGTGTATTTTCTGATAGTGATTTATGTACATTATGAATGGAATAAAAGTTATCGAATAGACAAATAATGTATTCAAAATATCATATTCAAACAGGATGTTAGTTGTTGAATTAACAAATAATATACATCAAATATATAACAAATTAAGACCAGAAGCATCATAAAATAAATATAATTCATATTTTGTTTTATGCGGACAAATAGAGATAACATAAAGTTATTTCTTTGTATTTGAAATTTATGTTTATCACTTGTGATGAATTGTACACAAATCTGCATTTGGGAAACACAAATAATTCATTAAAATCATGTAGTAAAATTATACATACAATCTAAATAACAATAAAAATATATTCTATATTCATAGAATAATAATTATGTACATATAATATAATGAAATATAACAGCATGACCCATAGATTGATTAATATCCCGATGCTCAATGAAGGTTTTAATAAAGAATATAATATAGTTAAACAAATCGCTTACAACAACGGCTATTAATCGAATATAATAGATTCATTAATTTCAAAAATATCTTACAAAAAATTATTAGGTGAATTTACCGTACTATTAAAGTACGTACCGTACATAAGCCAAGAAAAAGATAAATTATCAAAATTCCTTAGAAAATAAAATAATATCGCTCATAAAACAAATAACAATTTAGTTAAGTATATCAAAAATAATAAAGAATGAAATACTAAAGATAATAAATCAGGAGTCTATAAGCTATCATGCGGATCATGTACTAAAACATATATTGGACAGACAGGAAGAACTTTTAATAAACGTATCAAGGATCATCAATATTCATACATCAATCGGAAAGCTGACTCAACATACCCTAATAATTTATTAGAGAAGGACCACGATTTTAATTTACAATTTGATATCCATGTCGAAAATAAAGGGAAACAAAACTAAACTGCTTAGAGTCATTAGAAATCAATAAGCTCAAAAATTCTGATATACTATTAAATAATAAATTAGACTTGAATTCTTCCCCGTTGTTAAGTTTGTTTGTTCTGTGAAATGGGGTTTGCCGAATCGTTCTGCTACTTTATTAATTTATTAAGGTAGACAGATAGCAATTAAGATAATAGTTTGAAATAACTCAATATGGTTGTGTTGGATATATAGTATGTAACATTAGTTTATTGTTATACTTGAAGAAGCTACTGTGTAGTGAAACAGCTGTCATAGATATTTTTTAAATATAATGTAAATCTGCAAACATCATTTGTGCGTTTATTTTTATTTTATTTTGCAAAAGTAAATGATCTGTACTTCTTCAAAATAGTACTAACTAATTAATAACGCAATTAACGTTAATTAAATACAGCATTTCTTTCACTTACTATTCCAGTACAATTTGAAAAAAAATATAAAATAACTTGCCTATTAACAATTTAAAAGCTACCAGCTTGCTACCATATTTTACAGAGACCTGATATGAAGTGTTCAAGTGTTCGGACATCTATAACTCATCTGGATACTTTACGTCCGCAGATGCGCGAATATTGCACATGTTTCTAGGATAAATAATAGGACAGGCGCGGTTAACCAAAAAAAAACGTAATTCTAAACATAGTAGCCTAAAAGCATCACCGGTCTGTGTATATATATATATATATATATATATATATATATATATATATATATATGTAATATGACGAAAGATATAAGATGAAAGGAAGAAGATGGATATTTCGAACTATTTTGGTCTTAACGCAGGTGTCCGAGTTCATATTTTGCTCTGTATTGCGTAATTCGTTTTATTTTGTTTGTACAAACTATCGTTACAGTCAGCTATTGGCTTGTCAAATTCAAACATATAACACAGTTAAAAACATCGTTCCTTAACCTTTCGTCCTTTACTTAAACTATTTATAAATACCTTTTAAAAATTTTTAAGCATGCGGTTTAAAAATATCACTCGTACGTTAATATATTAAAGTAAAATAAATAGTGAATAATTAAATGATTTTGCGAATCTTCTTAAAAACGGAGTTAATCCTAGTAAAAATCTTGGAAAATTCAAAAAGCATTACATAAAAATTATATAAAATGAAAACAGCATTTTATTTCAAGAAAACCTACAAGTTGATAAGATGAAATTAAAAATGCTTTAATGAACAAATTGTGATAATACTAACATTAGTTTGAAGTTTCTTTAATTTTTACCACGTTATTTCTAACACATAAATACTAGCAATAACCTGAAATTATTGAGAATAAAAAATGATTAATATTTTCTAGGATTTTATTTTACATATTGCTATGAATAGTGGTTTTGAATTTGATAATATGTACCACTATTCACAACCAATCTGTCGAGCTTGGATATTCTGTCGGTTAATTTTCAAGATGAGACTGCTTTTCCCTCAGGATTCCAATCGGAAAAGTGGAAAACACAATTGAATTAGTACAATAGTTTTTTGAATCGATTCTGCCTTTACTTGATGTAAATCCATATCATGAATGATAAAAACACACACAATGTAGTATAGATTTACACTTTATTTAATAATATTTAATAATATATAACAGCTGTTTCACCGTACAACGTACATATCTGAAGAAACCGTTGTACGGTGAAACAGCTGCTATATATTATTAAATATTATTAAATAAAGTGTAAATCTAATACAACATTGTGTGTGTTTTTATCATTCAATAGTTTTTTATTGGACGCCACTCAAAACTTGTTTGAGAAAAGTTATGAATGTTATGATAATGTTACTAAGTTACTTATGAGCATAAACGAAAAAGGTCAAATGTAAAAAATACATTGTTTAATTGATTCTGGTAGTGAAACGTCGTTTTTGGACGAAAAGCTTGTTGAATGTTTAGTTAAGAAAAAATAAGGGAAATATGTTCTCATAAGTAACTTAATAACAATATCATAACTTTTCTCAAACAAGTTTTGAGTGGCGTCCAATAAAAAACTATTGTACTAATTCAATTGTGTTTTCCACTTTTCCGATTGGAACCCTGAGGGAAAAGAAGTCTCATCTTGAAAATTAACCGACAGAATATCCAAGCTGGACAGATTGGTTGTGAGTAGCGGTATTATCAAATTCAAAACCACTATTCATAGCAATATGTTCAAAATAGTTCACTTCAGCAATGATACACTTGACCATTCTTTCTTTCCACTGTTTAAAAGGTCCAAACCAATCTTCAAAATAAGCGTGAACTGCAGCATCAATTTTTTCTTCAGACGAATACCTTGGGCGTTTACGCCCAAAAAATAGCCAAGAGTAACTCATTGCTAAATCAGGTGAGTGCGGCGAATGTTCTATTACTTTTATATTTTTTCCAGCCAAAAACTGGAGAGTTGAAACTGCCGTATGGGACGATACATTATTACATAACATTTTTCATAGCTCGCTGCTTCTTAGTCACTGTAGGAGTTTCCTCATCTTCGTGGATCCATACGCGACTCTAGGGTAGGCGGGTAGGAAGGTCGAAAAAGGGAATATAAGTTTCGTCACCTGTCATTATTTTGTAAAAAAAATGGTACCCGCTATTATATTTTTAAGAAATTTAAAGTTTCATGGCAAATTCTTACACGCTCTGCTTTTTAGAAATCAGAAAGGTGATGCGGCACAAAACGACTTACAATTTTTTTAAATGCAGGAGATCGTGTATGATTGTTTTAACAGCTGAAAATCCAATCTTGAATTGATGCTCTATTACCGAATAAGTGGTTTTATTGTCCTCTTCAATTATTTTTTTAACAGCAGCAATGTTTTTGTCGGTAACAAGGAGGACGCCCTGTTTGTTTTTGATGCTGAACAGAATTCCTTTCGCGTTCAAATCCTTATATCATCGGTAAATTGTAGTCAAGGAAGGTGCTTGTTCACTAAACTCTGAATCTAAACTCATTTTGCACTCATAAGCACTTAAACCTCTTTTAAAGTCATTATAAATTATGATTCGAAAAAGCTCTCTGGTTAATTCCTTTTTCTTGTACTTTTAAAACATAAGTAGCTGAGTTATAACGAGCGTAACCTCAACAACAAAATATCAAACGACAGATAAAGAGTTGCTCTAAATAAGCACTGTATAGTTGTTTTTCACAGTCTACTAGATTTTCTTATTCTAAGTAAATTCAGCTTATCCCTCGCAAAATATGAATAACTCAATAACCGTATTTTATTAATATTTAGGAATATTAAAAAAGGAACCACAAAATAGACTGTAGGACACAAAGACAAAATATTCTAGTGTATAAAAACACGTACAGTTAGTCGCGATAAGATGAACTACTTCAGACAAGTGCTGTTCACCTTAGCGAATGCGTTCACCTTACTGAGGTTCTTAGTAAAACTACAGCAAAAAATAAGTTCCATCCATTATGTGGGTTTATATTGTTTATGCTATTAATATTACATAATATGTAATATACGATTGAGGCATTTGAAATACGGACGACTATATATTTATTTTCACTATAATTAAGTATTGTATTTCGGTTTTTGTATAATTGAGTTGTTGTGTAGATAAGACGACAGTGACATTTATCTGTAATCTCTCACGCAAAATTATGTTATAAAATTATGTTAATGAGTGAATAAACGAAAAAGAAGAATTTATTAATCAGAGAACTACAAATATTTGGTTTTAATTTTTAATACTTTATTGCAGTCCCATTTCTATCTAGCACCTCTTGTAAATGTCTAGGAATCGCTGTTATAACATTATGTATAAATTCTGGCGACAGATCATTCCAAATAGCCTCGGTCTTGTTAGATAATTCTTAGACATTTGCTGGCCTAAAATTACTCTTGCTCATTGTCTTAACAATATATCCCCACACGTTCTGAATCGGGTTCAGATCTGGACTTCTAGAAAACCACGACAAACACTCTATATTATTTTCTCTAAACCCCTGAGAAACGATTCTGTTGAAAGATTAAATTTCTTTCAGGATATATAATTTCTACCGAAAGTAGAAAAACATTTTCTAATATTCTAATATAGTTGTTACTATTAAATCTTTCCCATACAATCGAACATACGCTTAGCTCATATGCGCAATTCCAGGCTCACACGATTACTGAGAATATTCCTCTCATTTATGATTTTTGAGTATATTTTTCATCAAATCCTGAATTATGTGATCTAGAATGGCCATTATGAGACAACTGAAAAATTTTTCATCTGAGAAAATTATAGTTTCCCAAAAATTAAAATTATAAATAATATCAAATAAATTAAATCATACAACAATGTTTTATGTACTCTTAATAAATCGTATTTCTTTCAATGAAAGAAATTGATTTTAAAAAGATAAGTATAAATGAATCAGAGATATTACAAGAACTAATTGTACAAGTCCATTGTCATACCAGTACTATTCGACTCCCACTTCAAGCTTGTCTCACAAACTCTCTGGCTCAACAGTAAAGGCTGCCCTAAAGGACTTCTGTAAAATACTATTAACAACCTTGTGCGTTACAAGGGTATTATATTGATGAATATAGAGCGTTATGTAATCAATAACAACAGAGTACGACTAAAATCTGTTATATGTTACTCATTTATAAACATAAATTTATCAAAATGAAAGTTTATCTTTACAAGTTAATACCATTATTTAGATTAAATAATTATTTTATTTATATCATAGTTGTTAAAAATCATAGTACAGTTGTAATTTCCATTAATACAAAACTAGTTTAAATTAAATCATCTGCTCCTGCATTGAATGTTGAAGTAAACGACAACAGCATAGCATTTGCAGACTCATTACTGAGACAGGCACTTGGTTGGCCAACATTGGCGTCACTGCGTGGGGTTTGCCGAATAAAACTGCGTGTCATTTAGAAAAAATAACCATAAAATTATTGAAAACGCAGATAAAAGATATTAAACAAGCAATATGCTTCGATCCTTAGAAAAAAATCCGGATGTGCGTGAGGGAACATATGCAGCAGTTTCTACAATGCGTTTCTACAATAGTCTCCTTGAGATTTGTCCTATGCTGTATATATATATATATATATATATATATATATATATATATATATATATATATTGTTATATGTCTGAAAAACCCCAAAACGTTAGGGCTGACAAATGTTATATGTCACGTGTGAATGTACATATATAAATAAATGTGAAATGAATGTTAAATGTTATAAATGCCCCAAAACGTTGGGCTCTAAATGTTATATTGCAGAAAAACAATGATTATGTTATTCGATGTATATAAAAATTCATTCAAATCGGGCCCATTCAATACTTATCTGTTTTTTTATTATCGGCTAGCTTCTTTTTTTCTTCAGGGTTAAGGTAGGTTCACTTCTCTCCACTTTGAATTGATTTACGTAGCTTATTTAATTGGAAATGGAACAATATCTCAAGTATTTTACAAAAAAAAACCAAAGTAAAATATTGACAATTAACTTTATTAATAATAAAACATCTAGAAAAGTTTGAGAATTTAAATTTACAGTTTCGTGACACACATGTAACAATAAGGGAGACACACTCAGCGGTTGGTATTCTTACAGTACAAACAATATGGTGTAAGACAAGTGCAAATAATTGTTGCTTTATTAAAATAGTTTATAAAAGTGAAATAGAATCAAGTTTTAAAATTAAAAGTAGTGGATACTAATATTTAAATAAGTTGAATAAAAATTACAGTGGTAGAATATCGGTGAAAGCAATGTAAATAGTTATTTATGGAATAAACAAAGAAAAGTTCTAGAAATGTTCATGAGCAAGTAAAAATGGCGCGTATAATATTTGTAAAATTAGCAAAAACCTGAATCTTCGGATATAACCTCTGTTGATTCCTGCGCCTGTGTTCTGGAGAAGTCTTCACAGCGGGAAACTGGAGAATATTTCTGCTACTGTCCCTCGGGATGACTTGAACTTTTTAAAATCTCCAAGTCCGACGGCGGCTTGAGCGGATGACCGGTCTCGAGCGTTCCAAGATGTTGTTCGATGTACGGTGAAACTTTTAGGCGGGTAGTTTTCGTATCGAAAACTTTAAAAATTCGTAACTCTTGAACTGTTTGGTCGGAAGATGTTAAATTTGGTCTACAGGTAGTTCGTAGGTAGGTGTAACGTTTGGTAGACTTAAAAATCTCGAGCACTTAATAATTTCGCCAATTTATTTTAATTACTTCGGAGCACAAAAAAACGTGACCTCTCACTGCAACTACTAATTACCGACGCCAATTTTTTCACTTGTTTCTAATTGCATAACTTGCCGCAAATCGCTCCATTCTTTACTTGCATTATCTTTTTGAATATTATTAAATTAGACATTTTTACAGTGTAGAACAGTTAAAAAAATTACAATTTGATTTATAAAATAACTTTAGTTAGGTAACATATGTTGATGTGTTTACAATCACTCTGTCAATATCGGTTTCTTTTCGGGTTATTGCACCGTTAAAATTGTGGGCGGGGCTTAATTGTTTAAATACATTTTAATATAAATACGTTAAATTTGTTTGAATAAAAACGCGTTAAATATTAATTTGAAATAAAAATGAATATAAACATTACAATAAAAAAATAGAAAAATAAGTTAATTATTTCAAGGCAAATTTGTCGTCAAAATAAAGTATTTATACTTTGAATCAATCTTTCCCCTTCTTGGTATTAAAGTACATAGTAGATATAAACATTACGGTTACATGTATTCTTTATTTCTTTCAGAGGAAAAGCCCTTCTTGTAATGCCTCAATATATATATATACAGGGTGTTCAGAAACTCTCCTGACAAGCGAAGACCGGAGATTCCTCTGATAATTTTAAGACAATTAAACCCAAATTCACCTAGTCCGAAAATGCTTCCTAAGGGAGCTAGAGTTCTTTGAAGATAGCGCCTTGTATTTATTTTTTTTTCAATTCCTCCAGAACGCTTCTATTTAGAAAAACAAAAACTGGTATGCTTATTTATCCTCCAGAGATGAATCGATTCCATCAATTGCGAATTTCTAGTACCAGTCATAGGCGTCCGTTTTGGGTAGGTCAACGGTTATTTTAGGGCATAACTTTTTTGTCTTTAACTTTTAAGCATTTGTGACACTAGATTACTAAATTTTCAGGTATTCTAGTACTAAAAGGTACTCTTACTTTAAGTCGGTAGGATACACCGTTTTCTAGAAAAATCGATTTGTAAATTTTTCGTTTTTTCTTCATTAAAGTTCAATTTATTATGTACCTACTTATTTTTAGCGACGAAGTTGGCTTGGACTATCAAGGCATGGATGAAAATTAATTTAATAAATTAAAAACAAATTATTTATTACAATGGAACGAAACTAACAAAAAAAGAACAAGTATCAAAGGTAGATTGTTACAAAAGTTGCTCGATGTGATGACCATTAGTCTCTATGCATAAGTTTACCCTTTTGCTTAGAGAACGCCGAATTCTTGCAAAAATTCTAAAGTTATTTCTTAATTCGTTGCAAGCATCTTGTATCCTTAGCCAGAGTTGTGCGCGATTTTGTATCGGAACGGAATAAACAAATGCTTTTATGTATCCCCAAACACAATAAACGCAAGGATTCAAATCCGGCGACCTTACTGGCCAAGCAACTGGACCGCCTCTTCCAATCCAATGGTCTTCGTAGTTATTATCTAGAAAGTCTCGTACATTCCTGCTAAAGTGGACCGGACAGCCGTCCTGTAGAAACCATAAGTTTTGCCGAATATTTAAACGCACCTCATCTAACAAATCAGTTAAAATATTTTGCAGGAAATGTACGTAATCAGCACCATTTAAACGAGCACGTAATTCCACAGGTCCAAGTAGATAATCGTCAACTACTCCTATCCAGACGTTTATGCTAAACCTATGCTGATGCTTAAATTCTTGAACAACGTGGGGATTGTCACCAACGTACGAATAATAATGTGCATTATGTACATTAAAAATTCCATTTTTTGAGAATGTAGCTTCGTCACCAAACAAAATGTTCCTGAAGAAATCTTCATCTTGATTTTTCAGATTTTGTAACCATCTAGCGAATTCTACGCGAGCAGGAAAATCTCCTTCTAGCAGTGCTTGCACCTTTGTAAAATGAAAAGGATATAAATTTTCTTTGTGTAAGATATTTCCTACGAAAGATTTTGAAATTGTGGGGTACATGGCAGATAGTCTTCGAACGCTAATTTCTGGATTTTCCTCAACTGCCATTAAAATAACATCTTCATGTTCTGCTGTTACATCATTATGTCTCCCTGTTTCATTATTTTTTGGGACCACTGAACCTGTTTCTCTTAATCGTTGATGAAGAGCTGTAAATGTTGAGTGAGTGGGATGCTGACGATTGGGAAATTTTTCAGCGTATTTGCGTTGCGCCGCTCGAGCGTTACACCTCATTTCGCCATAAACTAAATGCATATCGGCGTATTCCTCATTAGTAAAAACCATTTTTTTTTTAATTGAAATCGTTGTGTTTGAATAACACAAAGTAAAAAATGAAAAGATAAACTTCGCGAACTGACAACAATTTGACAATGAAAAACGTAGGTTTTACTTCTGTTGGCAGTTCAGAGCTAACTATTGCAAAAAATAAAAAATTGAACTTTAATGAAGAAAAAACGAAAAATTTACAAATCGATATTTATAGAAAACGGTGTATCCTACCGACTTAAAGTAAGAGTACCTTTTAGTACTGGAATACCTGAAAATTTAATAATCTAGTGTTACAAATGCTTAAAAGTTAAAGTTCGTTTGTCAGGAGAGTTTCTGGACATCCTGTATATATATATATATATGTATATATATATATATATATATATATATATATATATATATATAATGTAATATATGATGTAATATTTGCGTAGTTAAAGTGGTCTTTAAATTTGTACAACGGATCATTCGCAACTCCGTTGTTAAAAGTTGTGTTAATTTAGTAAAGTCAACATTTTTACGTAATACAGTATTAAATTTATCTCTGACACAAACACTTTTTTTCATTATTTAAAGTATGTATTGCGTGCACTACTGCAACGTAATTCTTGTAAATAATTTTTAAATCTGCTGCAACTTGAAAATTTTGAAATTGCATTTGACTGAGCCCTATTTCAACTGCTTCTTTAGGGTTTAGTTGTAATATCACCAACTTTATCTTATAAAAATGTTTAAAATATTAAAATGCTCCCGCTAACCATGTACCCGATCGTGTAAGAATTGGCTGCGGCGGTTCCAGGATGTCAGGACATTGTGAATGAAGGCGCCGAGCCGAATACGTTTCGGAGATTTAAGAGAAACCGCTTTCGTCTGTCCTATTAGTTGATCCACATCGAAATAACATTTTCGTATAGTGTCTGCTACAAGATATAAAGTATGAAGCAGATATGTAACGTATAGTAAGTTTGGCTAAACTTCTTTGAATAATTGTCGCGCGTAATTGATGCGCGTAATTGCGACAGCATCGGTAACTATCATTAATACTTGTTTTGGTAAATCGTGTAGTGTTCTAAGATTATGAAGTGCTTGAGCAGTACATTCTTGCAGACCTTTACAGACTAACAAATAAGGAAGTGACGGTCCTTGCGAAATCGTTGTCCATACAAGAATCGATACAATGAATTTTTATTTCATATCTGTAATTTCATCTATCGTGAGCCACATTCTTTTATATTTTACCACGATTTTTACATAATGATCCATTTTTTTGACGGACCGTCGATAAGTACCTACGTAGCGTCCTCAGACCTGGTAGTTTCCACGTAGGATTGTAATTGTTCCAAGATTGACGAGTTTTTCCGATTTTTTCAACCGGTATATTACATCCACTTAACATGATACTTAAATTACAAAGAAATTTATTATACGGTCTCTATCTCCGTCTTTTTTTAGATTTGTGTGTTGCACTATTCACGTGTTTCCTACCCAAATGTGTATTCCAACATAATAAACTTTTATCACAAACTAAGCACCTCTCTACTTTACCATTATATCTTAAGTTTGAAAATTGCCATAAAAATCTGCTTATCCTGTTAGCAAACAGGCGAGTTCATGTACATTTCTATGTACTTTCGATATTTTCAATCCTTTGCGTTCGAATTATACTTACGCTATCTAAATACATCTACGCATTATGATAGCTGTTCACGTACTAAGTGGGAAACGTGAAGCGCACAACTTGAGCCGACAGCAACTCTGAATCACTCCAACCCCTCGCTCTCCTTCGCCAGTGTAAACCGACCGAAAATGCCCGTCTCGACTCATTACTATGAAATAATTTTCTCGACATTTCGATTTTGTTATTGATGGATTCGACGACATAACTTGTAGCAATTCCACTGGATTTCCATCCTCCTACACGTTTTAGTGCTAAAATATTTCCAACTGCATCCACAACCATAGTTGCTCCAGTTCGGTGAAAAGAATGACCGATATATAACTCTGGCTCGTTTAAACCTAATTATTTCGCAATTAGCTTTGGAACAGCGCCAATAGTGTGATGACCAGTATTAAGGGAAACGCATTTTCCATTTCTGTATGTAAAAAAAACCTTTATCACAAACGGGTTTTCCGTACTAGGAGGCCTTTTATTATGTACGTTCTGTACAACATACAGTACTTGAAGCTGCCGCCATTATCGGTTATGGTAAACCTTCTTATTAAATTTTTTGTTTGTCATGTTTGTACGTCATTCATAGTCAGATAAAGAATTAATTACAGAAGTTCGTTTCACCAAAATAAATAAACAGGAAATAAACAACATACCAGTCAGGGTAATGCTTACAAAGCTTACGACAAATTATTGAGGATTTTATTGTAATCGAAATTTGAATATGTGTCTAATATATTTTCATTTATTTACAAATGAATAACAAATATTTGAAATTAACATTACCGATGGTGGCGCTATGATCGTTGCCAAGATGGCGTCAAATGGAGGTATGCCTTTATAATTTAGTATATAGCGTATCGTGTTAACAAGTGTTTTCGAAGTTGGTTCTGGGTTTAATTTTATGTTGATTTTAATTTCTTCATCAAGAAACATTTTTTTTAATGCTCTACTTTATCCGCGTACTCAAACACGTAAGAATATTGTACTGATAATAAAGCTTTTTGACAACCTGTTATTTAACTCGAGCTGTTAAATGACACGGTGTAAGTGGTTTTGAATTTGAAGAACTCTTAGCACAAATCGCTAAATAAAACTTATATACTGTTTCATGCTTTTATATATAACTTTGTTCACAATAAATTTCTATTGCATATTATTTAATGATCTCCAACACAACATGAGCAATTTTAAAATTGAAAAGTACTTCGAATTTTCTCTTAATCTTTATTTTTACATATTACGTGCAGCATTTTATTTATATACTTGTTTCATAAAGTTGAAATTAAATTATATAAGTATACTTTATCAAAAGACACTGTAATATTGATGTAACTCGAGTTATATGAAGCAAAAATAAAGGAGTCGCACTCATTTAAATTTAATATGGCCATTCCTAACTGATTTTGCGCATAATATGAATGATTTTTCTTTAGCACTGTGTTACTCTCTTCCGATATCATCATTTTATCTTTTTCACTGTATGGACATTTTATTTCTAATAATTTTTTCTGGGTATTATTTTCGAAGATAATACTATCTGAAGAATATACTAACCATGGGTGTTGTTTAGAAAGACAAATTTGCCCGAAAACAGTAACGAAAATATCAAATACCAAGGAAAAGGTGAAAACGGAATAGTTATACTCGACAGAACCTAATAAATAATACAAGTATACCTCCAACCAAAGTTCCAAGATTTACCGCATGGTGGTGTGTGATGTAGTCAAAAATTAATTTAAATAAAATTACAAAATTTTTATATTTGATTACTTACTGCCTTCTGATCGGTAGGTGACAGTTCTTACCGATCTGAGATTTGTAAACACAACCTACTTTTCTTTTAATCCAACCAGTAAATAGGTTAAATTGACTGATCGTGCAAAAAAATATATAACAATATGTACATGCAAGGAATCAGGTTTTATTGGCTCCAGAAGGTGCAGGCTCCTCTAACGACTCGCCAGTCATATCTTCCGTTCGCCGGTAAAAACCCTTTTACCATGCTAGTAATATTATATACTATTTCATGCTTTTTCCGTATTTTTTTTATTTTCCTTAAAAAAATAACAAAACAGGTGCAAACGATAGTCATGACAAAAAATAAACATATTTTACATTTTGAATTTCGCAAAAATAAGCACTTTCGAAAATTCCTCAATGCTAATGCTTTTAAAAAAAGGTATCATTTTTCAAATTGATTACAATTTAAATCAAATTCAGGTAAAAATAGAAAAATTAAATTTTACGCGTCTCACGAAGTATTTTATTTTAAACAATTGAATTCCTTAACTCGATCTAGAATAAAATATGTTTTCGCTAGTTCATGAACTCTAGATATCAGATAAGTTAAGCCAATATAAGGAAGCAGATAAATTATCGCTTAAAAAGAATTATTTGTTTATCTTGTCTAATGAGAGTTAATATTATGTTAATCTTAAAAATATAAATTTACGAAAATGTCGACATTTTTAAAGGAAATAGAAATATAAACTATATTCGTTCTGAATTTTTGAATCGTTACTCATGAAATTTTTTATTATAGATAAGCAGATAAAATAAGTAGCTTAATATTTCTATTAATTTTGAATCTAGATCTTCCTAATTTATTATGTAGACATACGCAATTTGATTATTGTAATTGGCATGAATAATTATTGTATATTGTATTAAATATCATGCCAGCTGTGTAAATTGCATCAGACGATCTAATAAAATATTCAAAAATTCTAATAAAGGAATTTTTAAAAATATTCTAAAATATTTTGGTATGTGTGTGACTAATAAAACTAACAAGGTTATTAATTTCGTTACTCACAATTTGAAAAGCTAAAATTAGCAACAAAAATATACTTAATAACGTAATAGTTCTAATTATATTAGGTTAGGAATTAGTTAGTTATACTTCCCAAAATAAATATTGTTGTTTTATTGTTAAGAAAACATAGTAATTACTTAAGCCAATTTAATATTCTATTGTTTTTTTCTTAGTATAGAAACAAATTATTTTCTTTTAGGTATGATAGTTATAGTTTGTTTGCCATTCAGATTATAATAATAATCTTATCTATAACATTTGCTTTTATTATCGTAAAATCTCAAATTCTATTGTAATCTTCAAAAATTAAACATTCATAATTTCATAAATTTTTATGGAATTTTTTATGTTTGTTGCTTATGGAAACGACGTTGAAACAACAATACGTATTTAATCGCCTAATCACTAGCTCAGAATGTTACCGTATGTAAATATAATGAATGCTCTCGTAACAGTATTAATTCGTTGACGAATATATTTTTTTTAAAGTTTACTTTACCGAAAATCATTAAGAAACAAGCAGTAATTGGCTAAAATTCCAAAACCAATTAAATAATTATTTTACGAGTTCTGATTCAACAATAACATTTATAAACTTTTTTTTAATTTTGAAACATTTTGAGACATTTTTTAATTTAGCGTACTTTATTGTACAAATACCCAGACATCAAAAATTATTTTGGTCAACGGTGGCCATGAAGTGAAAAACCTCTGTCTTAATTTATATCATCCTTTTGAGATAATTCTGATAAAACTTTCAGGTTAAGTGTTATTCTGACGTTAAAATTTGTCAATATATTAATCTTAATGCCAGTATGATACTTAACTTGAAAATTGAATAAGAATTTACTCAAAATGATGATATAAATTAAGACAGACTGGCCACCGTTCGCCAAGATAATTTTTAATGTCTCGGCAAGTACATGATCAGATAATAAGACCGAGCTATATTACCTGAGAAATTATGGAGTATTTGTAAATAATTAGCCTTCTTTGTTAAAACAAAAAAAAATCAGTGGAACGTGAAGAAGGTAGAATAGCGGTAATCCCTTTACATAAGTGCGGGCATTCTCCTAGTGTGAAGTCAAGTAGGTTATGAACAAAAAATCGTATGTCCTTGCTTAAGTCTATAATTTGTATTAAATGTCAACTGTTGTCCAATTGTACGTCACTGATGACGTTTATGAAGTTTGTTAAACTATATTTGAAAGCTTTTATTTCACAAAATGTTATAAATTGATGATAATATAGACATTCATGGAAAATAAACACATAATTTCCGTTTCAATACTAAATGTTTCTTGTATATATTTTTAACAGGGTAATAGTTACTTGCGGTGTTGAAAGATAACTTATTTGTCAAATAACACTATTTTTGTGCACATACTGCTCTATTGTCTTGTCAAATAACACTATTTTTGTGCACATGTTTAAAATGATTGTTTAAAAACAGTTCTTTTACACTTTTAGAACTACATTGTGTTTATTATCTCGTTGCGTCATTTGGATATAATGCCGGAAGATTTCTGTAAACAATCGAAGCAATGAATTGCTTCATTATTGACTTTCCTATAGCTGACATCATATAATCTTATAGTTGACATCTTGCCGGCAACATATATAGGAAATGTCATGGATCTAGTATTACGTACAATTGGATATAACGCGTTTTCTCTGTAGTAGTTTATATTTTTAAATTTTTAAAATGGTATTTACTAACTTACACAAAGCATTCATTGTTGAATCTTATTTTCGAAATTGTCAAATGATCGATGGACAGTGGAAGTACTTAATTCAAGCTTGTTTAGAATTTCGAGATGAATTTCCCAGCCTCGCTTTTGATTGTAATACTTTTCAGAGTACACTGATGAGATTGTTTCCAGTTTTTCGACAAACCGGTAATGTGGCACGACAAAAGGATAGTAGGCGACCAACAGTCCGGACAGAAGAAGTGATTGGTAACGTTAGACGACTCATGACTGATACCCCAAAAACTTCAGTACGAAATCTCGTTGTCAGTTGGTTCTTGCCATGCAGTTTTAAAACAAGATTTACAGTTATTCCCATATTGTATAACTTGGTTGCAAGAAATCTTCGATATTTATTATCCGCGACGAGTAGTTTTTGCGAATGGTTTACAAGTAATTTTAAACTCCTGGACAAAATCTTCTTTTCGGACGAAGCATGTTTTCATATTAGCGGATACGTTAACTCACAAAACATGAGAATGTGGAGTGATACAAAGCGGAATAATTTTGATGTTAAAGCTCCTCTACATCCTCAGAAAATTGGTGTTTGGTGCGCTATAAGTATGAGAAGGATTAATGATCCGACCATTTTTATGATACCTTGACTGGAGAAAGATATCGGCAGAAAATACTCTTGCCTTTCTTAAATCAGCTTCGTGATGATGAACTAGCTTTGGGTTACTTTCAATAACATGGTACTTGAGCTCACGCAGCGGGTGAAGTAATGAATATGTTACAGGAACCGCTTAATTAGTTTGAACCGCAAACATGAATCTCCTCCAAGATCTTGTGATCTTACACTGCGTGATTTCTTTTTATGGCCTTTTTAAAAAATTCAACTTATCAAATACCAGTGCAAGATTATATAGATCTGGAAGAATTATAAATAAAATTAATGAAATTGGAAATAGTCCTGTACTACAAAATATATTTGGTAGCATTAGGAGGAGGTCCATCAAATGCTTGGAAGAAGATGGTGGACAATTTTTCACTACTTTTATAATTTATTATGGTCATTATTGTTGATAATTTTTACAACTACAATTTATGATATTTATTTTAAGGATTATACAAACAATTAATTTGTTTCAAAATTATTTTAAGCCATTTATTAAAGTAATTTTTTGAGTGTTAATATTAAACAAGTGCGATGACTAACTGGGTTTGCCTTTTGCTTGTAAAATTATTCCTCTTAATCCTACATTTCCTTTTTACGTATCACCACAAATTAGACGAGCTTTATTGCCAAAGAATGAACAGCATATGAATCGGATTAGGTAATTACTTCCAAAGTAAGGTATCATGTGAAGAGGTGTTATTGTTCTGCAAGAATTCTCCAAAATATAAAAGCAATTAATTTTAAATTTGCATATTAATTGTTTTTTTTTATCTTCTAAAATCATTACTTGACTGATTTCTGTTAAATAATATGGCATTTTAATGGAATATCTTTTGACATAAATTGACATTTGCGTGTATGATAACCTATAAATTGTGTTAAGTAAATGTATGTCATTAGCGTACTCTATCTCAGACATGACTACATATTTTTAAGGACTACTTTGTCTTCGAATTTCTCTGAACACCAGTTATATGGTATTGTTGAAAGGTATAAGGAAATCTCCTCTATTGCCGATTGCGGAAGATCAAGGATCGGGCCCGCCGCTCTCTATAAGAATTCCGGTACTTATGAAAGCAACTAAACTATAAATTCATCCTAATTAATGCAAATATCCAAAGTGTCTTTCAAAGTACTTAATGAAACATGTTCTTACTGTTCTGTTAAAAGCATTGTGATTAGAAAGATTCAGAGCATTCTAAATTCGGTATGCAAGAAATGCATATCATCCTATGCTGTTATTCAAGAGAAGATTTTAAATGTTGAAGATAAGTACATTAAACAAAATAATAGGATAATGTCCACAATATTACAGAAACTGGTGAAATTTTTCCGTGTTCAAAGAGGCCACCATCCAATGCCCAAGTTGGCATGGTAAGGAACTTCATGGTATGGAGAAAAAAACGTTAAAACAAGGGCAAAAGTGGTTCAAGAAACAGATCTTGAGAACGTTATTAAACCATCAACTTTAACAATATTTAACAAAAACCGGTGGGTATTCCAGTAGAATTCAGCAACCGCTCATAAAGCTAACCACGCCGACGAGAAGTTCAGGCGCGATTAGAAAGAAATGTATCTGATTTTATTGGAAGAAGATTGATCATCGTGTAGTCCAGATTTAAATCCTCCTGACTATAAAATATAGTTCAGTTTGAAGGAGAAATCTTGCTCTGTTACAGAAATTTAGACGGCTTAAAAAAATTCATAACAAAGTATGATGCCTATTTAGATTTAAATGTTATATTATGTAATGGTTTAATGAATGGCTACAAAGGTTAAGCGCTCATATAAAATCAAAAAGAGACCATTTTGAATAGTTTGTTAAATATGTTTGCACTATAAGTTGTTATATATTTTTTAATAAACATTTTCTCCCAAAATTACTGCCTCTCTCTTTGTTGTTAATATACTGTGTAACGTAACCTATTATCTATGTACATATATACTAAAAAATTATATTGGACGAGTTTTACTTTTAGGATGCCAACGGTTTAAACAATGATCCAAGGATTAGCAGAAATTCCATGAAAAGATATCGTAATTCGAATGCAATTAAACAAACATCTATCATCCTTATCGGTTTTCCATTATTCAAACTATGAAAAAGTATAGCTCATGAATTAGTAAGACCTTTGTAGTTTGCTTCTTATCAACAATTATAATTATTTTCACAATTAATAATAATAATAATATATTTCGTTCCATCTGGCAAAGAGCATAGAACATGTCAAGTACATAAACAAATATAAAATAGTGTATAACAAACAAGTAAATAACAAATATATCTACGGTAGGATATGACAAACATTGACACATATATAATTAAAATTTAAATTATTCTTATATCTTCCCTAAGGAGTCGTCCACTGAATACAGTGCTTTCTCGAGCAAATGTGTGAACAAATGGTGCTTGTCAATGAAATTTTTCATTCTAGAATACGTAAGCTTTTTCAAATATTTTAGAAATGTTGGCTATAATAGCAATAGGCCTGTAAGTAGAGTATTTCAGCCGATTCTAACATCTTCTCATTGACCTTGATCGCCAATAATACATTCGACCCTCATTGAACTTGATCGCATGTATTATTGACGATCGAGGTCAATGAGGAGGTGTTGGAATCGGCTGAGGATGAGCGCGACTGTGATTTCAAGGTCAACAAGGAGATGTTAGAATTGGATGAAGGTAACAAAGGTCATTTGAAGGTCAATGTCATACCGAGGACGTCAAGGGCGTTTAGAGGTCAAAGTCACAGAATGTCATGAACCCGCCAAAGAGATTTTGAAATTATTTTAGACGGGGAAGGTTATGAGTAACTCAAGGTTAGGGTAAAGTAGAGAAAGACAAACTTATGCTAAGGCTAATACAGGGTGAGAAGGAATACGAGAGGAAGGTTAAACATGAGGTTACAAAATCACTTGAGACAAAGGAGGTTATTTCCAATTAAAGGTTAAGGTTAATCCAAAGACAAAATAACAATAAAATTAGTAGATTTGAGAGGTGGCATAAAAGATTTTAAAAAATATCAGGGTGAGGACAATGTTAGGGTATATAAAGTTTGCTTGTTTTAAATAGATGCTAGTATTAAGGAATACGTTGAAGCGCAAGTTTAGTGAGGTACATAGTTTTGACTGTTCATCGATAATGGAAGAAAGTGAACTGGAAAAGATAATAGTGTTGATAAAGGTTTATATTCTCAAGTGATTAGAGATATTGGAGATATACAACGTGTCCAGGAAAGTATGCAACAAAGGGAAAACTTTTTAATGGTCTATTTCTCAGGAAATTTTATTTTTTATAAATGTTTTTCCTTTACTTAAAACCCATTTAGCTGTTAAAATAAATGAGTTATCATATTAGATAGTAAAAACACAATTATTTTATTAATTGTTCAAAATTTCCGTGCCTATTTAATATCGTGTTGGCTAGTTACGTGCGTAAGTGATATTCATTACCAGAAACCATAATTCTTAGTTCCGTCACAGAGGCTGCAAAATACATTACTATGGCAGAACGTTTAACTTTGCAAGAAAGAGCAGAGTTAATGCTCATATGTGGCGATAATTATAAGACATGCAGAGACACAGCTGCGACTTTTAACGAATGGCATCTCAATAAAAACGTTTGTTGGTCTACGGTATCCCGAATTTTGCGACAATTTAAACAAACAGGCTCTTTGGAATTTAATTTTAAAAAGGAATGTAATTGAGAATCCTAAATTATCTGTGAGAAAATGTGCAACTAATTTAGGCTTACGTAAATCATCAGTACATCAAATATTAAAAACATACAAGTTTACTCCATTTAAGCCAAGATATGTCCAAATGTTGCAAGAACGAGATTTAGAGTTTTCCTTCATGGTACAAGGTGAAATAGACACGGACATAACATTTTCCAAAAAAATATTATTTACCGATGAAGCGACATTCACCACAAATGGTGTAGTTTGCTCGCAAAACTGTCGTTGGTGGTCTTAAAAGAATCCACATTTCCAAATGGAGTGTAAAAACCAATATTCACGAAAGATAAATGTTTGGTGCGGAATTTTAGAGAGAAGAGTGATGGGGGTGCTTTTTTTTTCAGCAATTTTTTAGCATTTCTGATTTCTGACTACTGAATTAGAAGATTAATTTCACAACTTACCTTTACAAACAAGACATTCTTTGTGGTTTATACAGGATGATGCACCTGCATATAGTTCTCGTCGAGTTGTGCAGTATTTAAACCAAGAATTTCAAGAAAAATCGATAGGAAGATATTCAATATTTCCATGGCCTCCACGCTCGCCGGATCTAAATCCTTTGGATTATTTTTTATGCGGTTAGTTGAAAAATCAGGTGTATTCAGATAGGATATTTGATAACCAAGACGATTTGCAGAATAGGATTAGGGTAGCGATAACGCATTTAAATAATAATTCCAATTTTCTGCAAAATGCCGTCAGGGACCAAAGTAGACGTACAAATTTATGTATTGAACGAGAGGGGCATCATATCAAGTGATGTTTGTTTAAAACATAAAAATAACATTTTTTTTTTGTATTTCCAAGTTATTAAAGAATATTTTCATTATTTAAAGCGATATTTCATTTATTTTAACGGGTAAATGGGTTTTAAGTAAAGCAAAAACTTTTATAAAGAATAACATTTCCTGAGAATTAGACCATACAAAAGTTTTCCCTTTGTTTTCCTGGACACGTTGTATATTCCAGCAACAGTTGATCAGCTGCAGTCGAGGTGTTAATGAAGGGGTGTTAGAATCGGCTGAGATACTCTGCCCCTGTAACTTTGAAAGTCATTTTTATTACCGTTCTTGTACATTGGACTTTAATTGAGCAGGAAAGGTACCAGTAATATACGAAACATATGTGCCAAAGGCACCGACAGACAATAAGCACAGCATTTTAGAAGACTTGTGGGTATCTCATCTTCACCAACGGCAGCGGTACTATCCAGATTTTTTTATTGCATCTGCAACCTCCAGTGCATCTGCAAGGATGATAGAAAGTGTCTGCGATGTACACCGTACACTACAATTTCTATTATTTTGATAATTTGTCATATTGTCACAGGAATCTATTAAATAGTTACTTAGAGCTGTTACATCAGTCTTTTCCTCGTACAGATCGATAAAATTCTTCACATTAAAACCTGATTTGTCATTTTGCTTTGTAATTTCTATAACTATGCACATTGAATATTTTCAGACCAGTTGTAAGTTAAAATCAAGCGAGTGCTAAATTTGTCTATACTTCCCCAGATTTAAAAACCCAAAGTTTTAGCAACGTCTCCATTCAATTGTAACCAGCACTTCTTTTAATAATCCTGAAAATGGTAAAATTGATCGTTTATAATGGAAATTCTCGGGAGAAAATGAAAATCTGTCGATAATGAGACGTAAATTGCAAAAACTCATCTGAATATCGATTTTTTGAGGTTCCATAAAATAAGTGATAAATACATGGTTAGTAACTGAAGCAAGCCAAAATATTATTATAAAAATTGACTAATTATTAAGTTTTTCTATATATTAATAACGCGCTTTAATCACTTTACTGGTACGTATACATTTTAACTGAACTATTACTCAAATGTCAATGTTATATTTCACTTTTCTAAATAAATCAAGAATATCATTATGTGCGATGTAAGTGATACGTTACAACTCAAAAACTAGGTGTAAAATTAACAGAATCTTTTCTTATTGGCAGAAACGCATGAGAGATTTTACGTAAAAATTAAGGCAAGTGTTTGATGTAAATATTAAGATAAGCGTTTAATTAAAATTTCGTTTTTAGATTTTCTAATTAACTGCTGTATTGAAATAATGAGAATAACATTCATAATAACCTTAATAACATGTTATAATTACATCAGATTACGATTATTATAATTTGCATAACCGCGAACGCTATTAAAGCATTTAAAAATTACATCAAGATCATTGAAAACAAGTTAAAAAAGCATAGTACTATTTTTTATTGTAGACTTAAATTGTGGATAATTAGACCAAGCCACAATATTTTTATGAAAATAATAATAATAATAATAATAACGTGACGTGAGTCATCTGATGATACGTCAGGCGAACGGTATCACGCACCGAATACGTCATCAAGTCTCTCGGTCGTCCTAAAAAAGAGCTTCTGGAAGGCCCTTGAATGGGATGCACTATATACAAACCGCTCGGAAAGGATTAGCATTCATTCAACGAGTACTCGCCGTCGTGTGATATTATATAAATGTAAATAAATACTTATTGTGGAATAAATATTATTATTATTATTAGTTATTAGTTTTGCTGTTAATATAGTGTGTGTTTAAATTACCGATAGTTTGAATTAAAAAAGCCCAGAAAGACAAATATTCTACAATAATAATATCTATAGCAATAATAATAATGATACTGCAGGATAATATACATCCTCGCGGGAATAGAATATACCAATACACATAATAGAGCAACTGAAATACTATACCAAACAGTCGCACAAGAATACAACATAATTAATGGCATATCTACACCCCATTACTACTGTAAATATACACCCACAGCAATTCTCGAAAACCAGAGATAAAAACTCTATTACTCTATTGGAATGTCAGAATACATGCCGACAAATTTTAGCAAATAAACCCCACATCGTACTTGAAGATAAAGTTATATTATATACGAGGATTGTTCGGAAACTACATGGCCTAACAGAGATGGCACGAATTCGCAGGAATCTTCTTTACCATTCTGTAGATAAGTTAAATATGACAGTACAGAGCGATTCGTCAATTGGTCTGTTTTTGACAGTAAACCAAAGTGAACGTCTCGTGTGATTTTGTAATAATAGAAAAAAACCGAGAGCCGTGATAAAGCACTTTCGTTTGAAAAGCCTAACACCAACCGAAATCAAAGCAGAGCTGGATTCAACATTATAAGAATCTATTCCTTCGTTTTCAATGGTTATAAACTGAGTTATCGAATTTGAGCGTGGTCGTATGAGTATAAATAAATGATGAATCCCATAGTGGAATCCAAAAACTGTTACTGTTCCGGATGTGATTGAAAAAGTCCACCAGACTTATATGACAGTCGAGTAAAAATGCGCGAGATAACAGACATCGTAGGTATCACAAATGACAATGTACACAGAATTTTAACTAAAAAATTTAAAATGAAAAAAATATTCGTTGGGTGCTGCTGCGGTTACTCACACCGGAGCAAAAACTGAATCATTTGAGTGTTTCGCGCGACCTTTTGACACGTTTTTGCTACAATCAGAAAGACTATCGTCAAACAATTGACAAAAGATGTTCTCCGCCACCAAAGGCAAAATCGGTTTTGTCAGCAGGAAAGGTTATGGCAACTCTTTTTTGCGATTGGCATGGAATTATCTTGGTCGACTACTTAGAGAAGAAAAGCGGAAAAAATAAATTGAGAGTGTTATGCCAACTTGTTGCAACAATTAAGCGACAAAATCAAAGAGAGGCGGCCTCATTTGGTAAAGAAGAAAGTTCTTTTCCATCAGGTTAACGCACCTGCCCACAGGTCGGCGATTGCAATGGCAAAAGTTCGTGAATTGAGAATTGAATTGGCTGCCAGTGATTATCAGCTCTTTCCAAACCTAAAAAAATGGCTCGTCGGTTAGAGATTTTCATCTAATTCCGAGGTAATCGCTGCTGTAAACAACTATTTCGTGAACTTGGTTTCGTCGAACTACAATGAAGGCATTTCTAATTTGGAATATCGTTGGAATAAGTATTGTGTTGAACGAGCAGAAGACTATATTGAAAAATAAAATGTTTTTTTTTGTCAAAAAAACTTGCGTTTTCTTTGTTAGGCCACGTAGTTTCCGAACCACCTTCGTACAATAGATAATAACGTTAACAACAAATATTGAAACAAATTTGAAAGCCATTGAAGATAGAACTCAAACGTACCTGGAAACAAAATCGTTAATAACCATCCAAGACGACGAATTAATGCAGAGATAAATGATACTCAACATTTGTCATTGCATTGGAAACAGAAGGTGCAAGCCCTTGAGACTTGACGAAGAAGTAGTTCGTTAATATACACTGTAAATACTAGAGATTTCAAACTAGATAATTGAAGTATTTTTGCGATGTGGGTCTATCTGTTAACGGAAGAAAGAAACCTAAACAATTTAATTGAAAACCTACACTATCGCTCATAAGTATTGACTAATTCGTTGCAAAAAACCTGTAAGCGTTGCTACCGTGAAAAGAAGACTCACAAGCCGGATACATGAAACAATCGAATTATAGGCATTTAGTTAATAATTTACTGACTTTTAGCTGTGACAATTATCAGTCAAGGTAAGTATGATGTTTAAATTGCCGTGATCGTTGTCAAGGAGAATTATTTATGACATGCGATTTGTGAAAAAATTGTATGTGATTAACCATTTACATCTAATTTTAACTTCCTTGGGGAACTAAGTGAATTTTAATAAAGTGTCAGAAAACAAACAATTAAAAGCATACTTTAAATGTGTGTAATAAATAAAAGTCATAAATTATTTAAGTAAATATAAACAATTGTATAAAAAATAGTGTAAGATGTCCAGCTGCGAGCAATAAATTTTGGTCGCCAATGTCATTCTTTAACAAAATGTAAGTTGCTGTATTGTGAAACTGTCGTAATGGTTATAACCTATAATTTAATATGTCACAAATTAATAAAATTTACGGAGCTTTTTGCAAGTCCTAGACGAGATGATACCGTAGCTTCAGAGAGTCCAGTTTTTATTAAGGAAATAATCCTTACTTTGTTAAAATAGGATGTTAAAATCATATTAAAAATAATACAAAAAACAAGACTTTGACAAATTGAAATTTTAAATTGACATTTATTTCATTGACAATGGATGTAATCAATCAGGCAAAAAGCTACATTGTGACAATTTCCTTTAATTTTAAAATGACATTGACGACCGAAATTGATTGCTCACAGCTATATTTGTTAAAAGCGATTTTCTTTTGTTCGAAGGGTTACTCAACACGCTACGCTCGTTTCGTAATCTTCTCATCTCACAAAATAAAATCTCACTTTTAACGCCTATATCATAAATAACTATTTTTCAAATAAAGCCTTCTGTGTTAAGTTACGTAATAATTCATTATAACATATTAACATTATAACATATAAAACAGATATGTATAAAAACAAATTTGTATCTGTATATACATGGACACAGAGCACGTATTTATAAGCGTTTGCTTCAACCACCGGACGCATGCGTTTCTGTCTAACGACTTCATCAATGGAGGATTTACGAAGACAAACGACTGTAGTACAGTTCGCAGATGACACCAGATAACCTGATGACATCTGACGGACAAAACCGACTACGCCGATGCAAATTGTTTCTTCTCGAATAGCTACGCTAGTACAGGAAAAGAAAAAATACGCATATTACCGTGAGCCCATTAACTCGCATCGATATGCGAATTTGTTTTTGGTATATTACGCCACCTGGCGACGAGTTAATGGACTCACAGTCATATGCGTATTTTTCTTTTTCAGTAATAGCGTAGCTATTCGAGAAGAAACACTTTGCATCGGCGTAGTCGGTTTTGTCTGTCAGATGTCATGAGGTTATCTGGTGTCATCTGATAGAACAAATTTTGCTACGTGATTGCGAAGTGTACTACAGTCGTTTGCCTTCGTAAATCCCCCATTCATGAAGTTGTTAGACAGAAACGCATGTGTCTGGTGGTTGAAGCAAACGCTGGTAAATACGTACTGCGTGTCCATGTATATACAGATACAAATTTGTTTTTATACAGATCTGTATTATTTTGTATCAAAGCTTGATGTGAGTTGTCGCATCGATATGCTAATTTGTTTTTGGTAAAAAATTAAGGTTTCAAAAAGTCAAATATGCATTTAAAATTAGACATTTCGTAACGGAATTAGATAAAAATTATTTGAAACAGCTGAGTATAACTTTCATAATGCACTAACCATCAAAGGGGTGTAGAGCTAGTTCGCATCCGTAGTAGAATACTACACGTGCACCCTGGATACCGCTAAGTGAACTAGCACAAAAGGCAACCACATAATCCGGAATCATCTGAATCTCCTTGCTATATGCACATCATCAATGGCACTAAACAACGATTTAAAACAAAGACGATCCCCATAAGTATTAAAGTATTAATTGACTAGAATACTTCGACGAGTGCTCCATGTATGCCATATAAGCACTGAGTGCATAAATTAGGAGTACACTTGCCCAGAATGACATTGAGCGAATAGCAACTTTCTTCCAGAGGAAGGAGGATTACGCTGAGGCAGTTTGGAGAGAAGCTTAAATCCTTGGATGCTACGTACAGTGTGGTCATAAAGTTTGGAACCAAGCTTATAACCGCATTATTTTACATATTCTGGAAAAACGCTCGGACAAGTAAATTTTCTTTTTTAAAACGCCATCTTTTGACATACAATTTTTTTCTATGACGTCATTGGTTTTCGAGTGATGACGTTATCAACACTTTCTTTAAATGGCAACCATAATATTTTTTTCTCGTTTCTGGTAGATCTTTATATCCACCAAATAGTGATATAAAACAATTTGTATGTTGCATCACAATTTTTTTGAAAAAATGATATAAATTAACAAAGAAATACGAAAATTTTATTTTTGTACAAAATTAAAATTAAATTAAAAAAAATACATCTGAACTTAAATTTATTGTAACAGTTAACGTAAATTTTTAAAATGGACCCCACCAACCAACTGACACTGTCCCAGCCGAGTGTAAACACTTCGTATACTCGCCTCAATTATGTCTGGGGATATTTGTGTAAGTTCTACGCGAATCCGTTCTTTTAAATCTTCTAAATTGTTCGGTTTGTTAAAATATACTTTCGATTTCAAATAACCCCACAAAAAAAAGTCTAACGGAGTCAGGTCAGGAGAACGAGGTGGCCATTCTATGGCGCCTCTCCGTCCAATCCATTTATTGGGAAATATTTCGTCAAGATAATGGCGAACCTCTACACCATAATGGGGAGGCGCCCCATCTTGTTGAAACCAAATATTTGGATGGGGTACATCACCATCCTCGTGATTTGGGAAAATAACAATGTTGTCGCCATAGAAACAATTTCAAACTAAAATTTTTGTACATAAATTGTATAAAAAGAAGCAAGAATGTCGTAAAGAAATATCTTTAAGTGCAAAAAAAAGTGCGTGTTTTTGTTTTTGTAAATTTTTTGCATAGTAACGTGAGTACATGTGCTTTTGACGATCCGGTTTGTTCAAGAAGAATATTTAAGTCCTCACACAAGACAGAAGTGTGAAAAAAACTTACTTACATATTTCAGTAAATTTTGTAAGCTTAATTAGTTTTTGAAATCTTCAATTTTTGGGCGATAATTTTAATTAAGAAATGGCCTGCCACATCATGTCAATTTTTTAAATAAATTAAACTTCTTTGGCCCTTTTTTGTGAAACTATTTAATGTTAAATAAGATTTTTTCATAAGTAATTGGCCGATTGGGAAGACGAATTTCTTTTGACCTGGAGCGAATAACGCAGATTACTATTGATCGCAAAGCATTTACATTCGGCTGGGACAGTGTCAGTTGGTTGGTGGGGTCCATTTTGAAAATTTACGTTAACTGTTACAATAAATTTAAGTTCAGATGTATTTTTTTTAATTTAATTTTAATTTTGTACAAAAATAAAATTTTCGTATTTCTTTGTAAATTTATATAATTTTTTCAAAAAAATTGTGATGCAACATACAAATTGTTTTATATCACTATTTGGTGGATATAAAGATCTACCAAAAACGAGAAAAAAATATTATGGTTGCCATTTAAAGATAGTGTTGATAACGTCATCACTCGAAAACCAATGACGTCATAGAAAAAAATTGTATGTCAAAAGATGGCGTTTTAAAAAAGAAAATTTACTTGTCCGAGCGTTTTTCCAAAATATGTAAAATAATGCGGTTATAAGCTTGGTTCCAAACTTTATGACCACACTGTATATGATTTATTTGCGTTGTATACTTTTTGTGTATATTCTTGGTATGTACAGATGTGTTTAGATGCCATACTCTACAGTGTGTCCACGAACAACCCAATAAGAATGAAAGGTGTGATTGTTGATTAAAAAGTATGAAAAAAAGTTTTTATCAACTTATGTCCGGAAATGCTTCTTAAGGGAGCTACCGCACTTTAGAGATGGTGTCACAAAACCGGTTTTTTGACAATTAGTATTAAATTCACTAGTAAACAAAACCAGCTTTTGTAAAAAAATCAACTAGAAACTGACTTTAAATTGTATGAAATTATTATTATGACATTAACAATTTTTGACATTGACAATTTTCAAACGTTACTATGCTGTATTGTTTTTTTGTTTAAGCCATAATGTAACAAAATCCTTCTATCTAGTTTTTTAAATTTGTACTAAATATGAAATAAAAACAAGGCCGCTCCACATCGGACGTATTTTCTTGGAAGTGGTTGGTTTTTCCGATGTTTAGCTAGAGAACCTTTTTAACATTAAAAATATCATAGAATTATAAACTTGCAAAAAAAATTATAATTAATCACAAAGGAAAAAACCAAAACTGTATGCGATAGTCACTGGCCAATAAACATAGAAAGTATAAGTTATCATTTGTAAATCATATACCAACTTTGAATTTTAAATTAAATGTAGTTCAAAAACCAGCTTTCTCATCTCTAAAGTGTGGTAGCTCCCTTAGGAAGCATTTCCGGACCCAAGTTGATAGAAACTTTTTTTCATACTTTTGTATGTACAATCATCTCTTTCATTCTTTAGGTGTTGTTCATGGACATGCTGTATAATACATAAACCATACAAAATTTTAGATTTAAGACCATTTGAACCTCCATAGGACAAATTAGATATATTTCATTTGTCTTCGACATCTGGAACGATGTGAAATTCTCTACAAGGATCATAGTGGTGTAACTTTAATTGGAGAAAATTTTGCAGTTGTTGGCTCCACAAATAAGGAGCAAACGCTGTATTGACGAAATAAAAATTGTATTGAGTATCATGCCATTTGTTGTTTAATTATATTTCCCTGTTCAGTTATTTTATTTGTAATATTTAGATGATATATGTTGTATAAAATACTTATGAGCAATACTATTTATAATGTAGCTAATTATTCCTGCATGCAGAACGTTTATTTGTCATCATTGGTACTAACCAATGTGTTGAACGGCTTCAGTCAACTTATTTGCAGATAACTTTTCCAACATGCAATCACGCAAATATGTAGAAAAGCAGGAGTTTACGGAATCGCATAGATTAAAATAAGAAAAGGTAATCTTTGGTTTTTCATTATTGTTATTGTCCGGCAATTTGCAAAGCACCATTTACGTTGCTGTTAAATCAGCATACAAAATTGCGAAGTGTTAGAATATGTAGATATAAAGAGAGAAATGTTGTAAACCATCTAATTGGCTGAATTAAAAAATAAGTAAATCAACAAACAGCGCAATTTATGTACATGTAAATTTTGGAGAATGATCACATTAATATTATGCGGGCTATAACATACAATAAGAAATAAAAAACAATTCAGCGCAAAAGAAATAATTTTAATTTATGAAAACCATTTCCAGCTTCTCGTGGTGGTTTTACCACGAGAAGCTAGACAATATACAACTCTATTTTGAGCGTGCAGCATAACGTGCAGCGAAACATTTCAACTGGAATTTGCGCAATTTCTTCACAAATATTTGCCTTTAAGTCTTCTAACATCTGTGGGCGATTAATATACACTTTACTTTTCAAGTATTTTCCCAAGAAAAAATCTGGTGTCGTCGAATTAGGGGAATGAGATGAAAACTCAATATCTCCTTTTTTTGATAGCAGCCTGACAGGAAAAGTGTCTTTAAAAGAGCGACCGTTTTACGAGCTGTATGGCATATAACGCCATCTTGCTGGAACCAGAAGTCTTCTATGCCGACTTCTTCCAACTGTAGTTGCAGAAATTCACGTATCATTGTTCGATACCGTTGTCCAATAACAGTAATTGCACTGCCCCTGGCATCTTCAAAAAGGAATTTTTGAAGATACCATTGATTCGTTTGGAGTATATTGCGCACCAAACAACGACTTTTTGATAAAACTACGCGTTCTCGTGAATAAGACGAGGGTTTCCTGTTCACCAAAAACTATCATTTTGTTTGTTAACATGGCCAGAAAGGCAAAAATTTGCTTCATCGCTCATTATCAAATTTTGCCAAAAATTAACGAAAATGTAACGATTTGCGCGTATTGTAAACGTATTTCACTATCAATAGGCGGCAGTTTGAATTTTATATGGATACATATGCAAGTCTAAATGCAAGATTCTTCTTAATGTTCGTTCAGACAACCCCAATCGCGCCGCACGTCTCCATGTGAAAGTTCTTGATTCTGCCTGGACATCAATCTGAACAACCTCAATATTTTCGTTTGAACGACTATAACGAGATCTTCCAGTATGTTTTACATCACATACTGTGCCATTTTGCAAAAATGTTTCTTCGATAGGAATTCGCTCTCCTAAAAGCGGGTTGAGTTGAAGTTATCGACAAAAAGTTTTGGAAATACAATTTAACAATTTGTGCGCGTTTTTTTGAGGCGAACAACAGTCTATAACTAAATTCTGTATCTTTTCACTTCGGCATCAAACTTCACTTTTGACAATTGTCAAGAAAATAACAAAATACTAACGATATTTCATAGCTGGGTATATTTTGCCGCACCTATTAGTTTAGATAATTGCGAAAATTATCTAAACTGTTAGGAAAAGGCTGAGTAATTAAAAACATTTTTAAAACGTTTTAAAACTAATACGTTTTCGAGAATATATATATTACAAAAATAATACTCGTTTTCTTCCCACTTAGATATACATTTTTATTAGTCAAAATTATTGATACGTCATACAAAACAGTAAGATAAAATAAAATATATGCACAAATATTGCAATTATAATTACAAAGAAGTCAGGATACAGTAGACAAGAGAGACATTTTTGTTTTAAATAACGTCATCCACTAGATAATCCTCAACGAAATAATAACATTTTTGTATTAACATCCTCTTAATTGTTCGTTTGAATATGTTGTTGGACATGTCTTTTAATTTGTATCAGGAAGTTTGTTATATATTTTTAGCTGCAAACCATTTATTTTACATTTGTTTAACTTATGAAACTGTTTAATCAAGTGTGCAGCCGATCTTGTGTTATTATTGTGTATATTGCCATGTTTTTTATATATTTATTTTCATGTGTGTCAATGTAAAGCAGTGTACGGTAAACAAACACAGACGGAAACGACATAAGATTATTCTTGATGAAATAAGGCTTACAATTCTTATTATACGGTAGTCTATTTATTACTCTTACTGCTTTTTTCTGTAAGACGAATATCTCATTTGCGCCTACCGAATTCGCCCATGCGAGCATATTATTGAGTGAAAAAGTGAAAAGTATATTTTTGCTGATTCTAAACCTACGAAGTAAATTAATTTCCTAATCCCAAAGAGACAAAGAGGGCCGGTTGTACAATTCGAGTTTATAAACGGCTTAACCTCTAGTGGTACTTACTATAAGATTTATATTTTATGTTATTATTGTTGTGTTGTTATATGTATAGCTATATATTATTAATAGCGTATGATAATAAATATTGAACAATTTGATTTTTATTTATTTAATATAAAATCTACTATGCTATTGAAAAAGGACAAATATACTGCACTATTTTATAAACGTGGTCCATGATCGTGAATTAGAATACCATTATTTACGAGTAATAATTTTGCTTGCAATTTTTTTTGCATGTAAATTACATTTATAAAGCTTAGTTTTATTTTTTCGGCCCGAACATTGGTATCGAAATAAAAAATTGAATTAACATAAGCGACAAGGTAACCTTTAACTTGAAATATAAATTTTATTTTGCCGTTAATTAGATACACAAAAAATATGACAATTTTAAGGAACCAATACACATTGTATCAATGTGCCCCACTATACTATATTACAATACAGGATTGGCCGATTTAAATCAAAAACATTTTTGAAAAACAAATATCTATTTCTTAATTAAATGCTTTAAAATACAAATTATTATTAATCAAATACAAAGAAAAGAAGTAGGTGTAAAAACTATTCTCTGTCGGATGTACAGCTTATGCAAACATAGTAGTCTTCATTATTACCAGATGGCACGTTCCCCTTCTTTTGCAAACCGTATACTGATTCAAATCTTCATTTTTGGATTCAGAAAAAGCCATTGAACAGACTAAACACAATTCATCATTATACATCATCGACTTTAAACTTGTATCTGTCGTAAACGGAACCAAGGTTGCCATAAGACAAACCCACGTTGTGACGATTAAATGCTGTTGCTCTAGAAAGGCTCGTAGCTTCTGGTCTTCGAATCAATAAATTTGGATGCCTCTTGCGAAACCCTAATAACCAGAGTCTTTGGATGCTATTTCACTGTTCTTCCATGCGTTCTTAACTTAATGTTTTTGGCAACAGCCAAATCGCAAAGTTTCGTAGGTCCTTTGTTGTTAGACCATAATACAATTTTGCAGATTGTTCAGCGTAGTTCGTTTTCTTGTTCCTCTGATAAAATTTTAGAGGGCGCAGCATAGCCCATAGATACTCTATTACCATCAGGATGTTCACCTTTCTTTTTAAGATATCGATTTAACGTCATAACATTCATTTCAAATCGATTTGCAGCTTCCCGAATGGATATATTTTACTCAGATATTTCTCTAGCAGCTTTTTAAAAAAAAATGCAATGGACATGTTTCCTCTGTTCAGTCTTCTTGTTTAAAGTCCGCACCATATTAACTAGAAGAATAAAAAAATACTGGAATTGATAATTCACTTTGTTTCCATTGACGGGGCAGGTTGTTATGGTAACAACATGCCCCATGATTATTGTAACAACGTGCCCCCGTCGGTAATTAGTACAATAATGGTGATTTTTTTTGCGAATATCTAAGTTAAACCTAAAACTAAATAGTGGAACTTTGAGACACACAATTATGTTTATCAACTTATACCACTATAAAAATTGATTATTACCGTCTAGTAGATATAAAGTGATTACTGCATAAACATTAATTTACTTCACATGCGTCAAAATAATTTTATGCAACTTTTTGGTTTGTCTCCTAGGCAAAAAAATTTAAAACTTCACGAGTAGGTTGCATTCGACTACTAGTTCTACCTGTGTCAGATAGAGGCAGCTTAAACGACAAATGTGGAAATTATTTGTAGTGTAACCACCTGCCCCTGTAACTCCTGCCCCACTCTCCCCCATAAGAAAATTCTAAGGAAACAAAATATTTTAATTATATATATTTATATAGGATATTTTAAATGCTTGTGTTGTTTAAAAGTTGTAGTTTTATTGAGGTCTCCACTGATTGGCAAACTGGTCGCTTAACAGCAGCCGATCACCAACATCAAACAAAAATCCCTGCTTTTGAATTGCCAACCTTTGATGTATGGTTTACCTAAACTCCGCTTTAACCATATTTCTACAACGCATTTCTGATTAAGCCGTACTTAAATGTCAAGCCTGGTCTTGTTAAGCTCATTTTTAAGCTATCAGTGGACAACCCAGATAATTTCGTACATAAATTATGTACATGAACGTTCCAGCATAACTCTCATAAAATTTTATTGATTGTCGTTGCTCATGCGTTTTCTTGTTTTTAAACACAAGTTTTTTTCTGTTTTCGCAGAATTTAATATTAATTGGTTTAATGTAAACTTATATTTACTTTCTCGCACTAGATCAGCCATCATTCGATTTAAAAAAATATCGTTATTTTTGTTAACCATTAAGGAGGTTGTCATCGGCAAATGAAATTGTCTTTGCTAAGATATTGTTTATGTTCAATACAAACCAAAAGAGTGACTCACTTAATGTAAAATTAAAACTTATTGTTTTCGGTTTGATAAACATATTTAAATTAATGACAAAGAGCTCACCTCTTTCAGCAGAGGCCTTAAGATAAACCTCTGCTTAGCACGAAAAAATATATAAGCCACAACAGATTAATTGGTAATATGTATCGCCTATAGAATCAATTCATGTCACCTTTCCCACCTATCTCGGCCTTAGTGTGCAAGACAGGAAATTATTTCAATATATTATGTCTCGCTTCGCAGACTTTCTGAGAATATTTACTGATGGATCTAGAAACATGAATAGTTTCGGCTGTACATATTTTATTTTAAACAATAACTTTGAGAAAACTTTTAATTTAAATGCCAATGCTTCTATCTTTATTGTCGAAGTAACTGTTCTGGAAGCTATGTAATATTGTATGATGCTTAATAATTATAAACAAGTGATAATAATGTCCGATTCAGTTAGTGTCCTACAACCAATTCAGAATCCCGCACATAACGCTTATAAAAAAGACCACATTTTAGATATTGTTATTTTTTTATGGTTGTGGCCCTAAAGAAAAAAACTATTTGTTCAGATTTCTACTGGATAAACGCGCATAGTGATATTCACGTAGATGATCTTGTTGCTTTAGTTAACTTTAACTGGAGATAGTTCATATGGACCGGTACGTGGCTTTAATGAATTAGTTAATGTTTCGAAACGTCTTCTACAGCAGAAGTGAAACCATGTGTGGACAGCTGCATGATCAAAAAGAAATTGACGCATTATACATATATTTATCCTTCTATTAACTCAAGTTCGTGATACAATAATGTACCCGTTTCTCGCTTCTATAGGATACAATTACTAGACTTAAATTTGGACAGTGTCCAGCTCAACTGTATAAAATCGATATTATCGAATCTTCATACAGTAAATAATAAAGAATTAAAACACTTGGCTTGTTTCACTATGAGATTTATTTAAATTCTCTAACATCTGTTTCGGCTGTTATGCCATTCTCAAAGAGATCTATAAATCTAACTTAAAGACTATCGCACTTGTTCTTATATGTTGTCTGTTCTTGTGTGTAGTGGGGGTGGTACTATATTGTGTATTACGGTGTCTATAAAGGGTGTATTGGCATATTCTATCTGTGTGTTGGTGATTGATAGATTTTGTTTTTTCGCTAGTTTTATTTCTAATATTTCTAGGAGGTCCAATCTCTTGCTTTTTGTGATATTGTGTATTAAGTCGCAGTTATCTATATCGGGGAAGTGGTTGAGTTCTATACAGTGTTCGGCAAAGCCTGTGTTTTTCTCACTATATAAAATTGACTTTTTGTGTTCTTTAACTCTGTTTTTAATGGCTCGTCCACTTTGGCCGATATAGATAGCTTCACAGTCTTTACATTTTAATTTATAAACACCTGATTGGTCCATTTTATCTCTTTTATCTTTGTTGTTGCTAATCATTGTTCCAAAATTTGTTTTATTTACCCAGCTTATTTTGATATCTAATCCTTTTACTATTCTGTTTATTTTATTAGTGAGTTGGGGTATGTATGTAATTTTGTGCCATCTTTGTATATTTTCTGTTATTTTCGAGTATAGGTATTTGTTCTTATTATTTTGTATTTCTTTACGTTTTAACAGTTTATCTACGATTTTAGGGTCATATCCATTATTTCTTGCGATTAATTTAATTGTGTTTATTTCTGTATTAAAATCTGTCTTGTTTAATGGTGTGTTTGTGGCTCTATGTATATAACTATGGAAGGTTGACATTTTTATTTTCATCAATTGTTTAGCGTTTGCGTGTAATATGTTGTCTGTAAAAGTGGGTTTTCTGTAGATTTCAAATGTAAGCTTATTATTATTTCTGTTTATTGTAATGTCTAGAAAGTTTATTTTCTTGTCTTTTTCTGTTTCTTTTGTAAATTGTATCTTGTGGTTTATAGAATTTATTACTTTTAGGAACTCCGTTAATTGCCTATCTGTACCCTTCCATATGCAAATTACGTCGTCTACATATCTGGCCCAGAAATGGACTTGTTGAATTAATACCGTGTTTTTCTTGAATAGTTCTTCTTCGAAGTTATTCATGTATATTTCTGCTAATAGCGGGCTTAACGGGTTTCCCATCGGTAATTCTTCTATTTGTGTGTATGTTTCATTGTTGAATTTGAAGTAATTTTGGTTTAGACATAAATTTAAAGTTTCTTTAATTTCTCGTTTATCTGTGTCCTTAAGGTTATTGTTATTAATGTGTATGTCAATTATCTTTTTTATTTAATTTATTGGTATAGAGGCAATGCGACCAGTAGTATCATACATAAATGCCCCGACTTACAAACTTTGCAAGTATTTCAATAAAAAGTTACCGACAAATATAAATTTCAAATCTAAATATGCAATAAAAAATACCATAGAATTAACGAACAATTTAAAAGACATAAAGATACCTAGCAATGCTAAATTAGTCTCATTTTACATTAAAAGCCTTTTTACCTCTATACCAATAAATGAAATAAAAAAGATAATTGACATTCATATTAATAACAATAACCTTAAGGACACAGATAAACGAGAAATTAAAGAAACTTTAAATTTATGTCTAAACCAAAATTACTTCAAATTCAACAATGAAACATACACACAAATAGAAGGATTACCGATGGGAAACCCGTTAAGCCCGCTATTAGCAGAAATATACATGAATAACTTCGAAGAAGAACTATTCAAGAAAAACACGGTATTAATTCAACAAGTCCATTTCTGGGCCAGATATGTAGACGACGTAATTTGCATATGGAAGGGTACAGATAGGCAATTAACGGGGTTCCTAAAAGTAATAAATTCTATAAACCACAAGATACAATTTACAAAAGAAACAGAAAAAGACAAGAAAATAAACTTTCTAGACATTACAATAAACAGAAATAATAATAAGCTTACATTTGAAATCTACAGAAAACCCACTTTTACAGACAACATATTACACGCAAACGCTAAACAATTGATGAAAATAAAAATGTCAACATTCCATAGTTATATACATAGAGCCACAAACACACCATTAAACAAGACAGATTTTAATACAGAAATAAACACAATTAAATTAATCGCAAGAAATAATGGATATGACCCTAAAATCGTAGATAAACTGTTAAAACGTAAAGAAATACAAAGTAATAAGAACAAATACCTATACCCGAAAATAACAGAAAATATACAAAGATGGCACAAAATTACATACATACCCCAACTCACTAATAAAATAAACAGAATAGTAAAAGGATTAGATATCAAAATAAGCTGGGTAAATAAAACAAATTTTGGAACAATGATTAGCAACAACAAAGATAAAAGAGATAAAATGAACCAATCAGGTGTTTATAAATTAAAATGTAAAGACTGTGAAGCTATCTACATCGGCCAAAGTGGACGAGCCATTAAAAACAGAGTTAAAGAACACAAAAAGTCAATTTTATATAGTGAGAAAAACACAGGCTTTACCGAACACTGTATAGAACTCAACCACTTCCCCGATATAGATAACTGCGACTTAATACACAATATCACAAAAAGCAAGAGATTGGACCTCCTAGAAATATTAGAAATAAATCTAGCGAAAAAACAAAATTTATCAATCACCAACACACAGAATGCCAATAGACTAGAATATGCCAATACACCCTTTATAGACACCGTAATACACAATATAGTACCACCCCCACTACACACAAGAACAGACAACATATAAGAACAAGTGCGATAGTCTTTAAGTTAGATTTATAGATCTCTTTGAGAATGGCATAACAGCCGAAACAGATGTTAGAGAATTTAAATAAATCTCATAGTGAAACAAGCCAAGTGTTTTAATTCTTTATTATTTACTGTATGAAGTTAAAATGTTTCACCAAGAAGTATCTGCAACAACAGCCGAGAATTATCGAATCGTCAACCTGCAATTGTGGATTTGAAAATGCAGATTTAAATCACATCTTTTTTTAATTGCCCTTTACATGAAAACCAAATACAACAGTTCTACAAAGACTTGATTCGTGCTCAGTTGCCTCTCCGACCAGTATAATAACATTGTTAGCCTATAAGAGCAGAGATATTTGCTATTCATTAATTTTTGACAGTACATCCTTCCCTTGCTGTTCTTGTGTGCTTTACCTCTTATTAGATTCCCGAATTATGTTTGTCTATCTTACAGCCATTTTAATATTCCACGAAATGTGAAGAATTGTGTCCCTCTGTCTCCTCAATGTACTGTTAGCCTCACATATCGTACAACTACAGTGGCAAATGTCTGTTAGTCGCAAAGGGCAAAAAAAGTACCACATTTGATGTTCTACTATATTTATGAATTGTATAAAGAAGATTGTTCTTACATACATAGATTAAAAATTGTAGGTTAAATGAAGAAAGGAAAATGTTAATCCCATACAAACGGTGCGACTCATTTGCAAATCGAAGTAATTAGAATTAATGTACCTGATGGACTAGATCAGGCGGACGTCTGCCAGAGATGTGATGATGACGTCTCAACTTATAAATCCTCCCACCAGGGTTTATAACAAATGGCGCGGAATGTAACTAAATGACAAAATCTCACTAAGACAATAAACTAATCTTTTGTTACCTTGTCGTGGTTACATTAAATCCTGTTAATATAGTGTATACGAAACCCGCGAGTCGCATTACACAGGTTTTAGACATCGTTTTAGATGCCTTCATTCCTTACTTTCGAGATCATACAACGCCCCCAATAGCGTTACTCGGCGAATACCCAGCAATAAGTTGACAAGAAACATTACTGAAAATTGATGTAACATACACAGAAATGCTATTGGGAAATACTACGCTAAAGAGAAATACTTGACATTGAATAATTTGCGAACTAATAAAAAATGGTGCAATAGAAAAAACGCCTTCCAGGTAGAATTAAATTAAAAAACTAAAAAATAAATGAAAAACTTAAAGAACATCAATTTTACAATAATTTTAAAACAAGATACTTAAAGTAAATCCATTAAACACTGCGGGATTTCCAAAATATCCGTATTATAAATTATTACCTTCATAATTTATAATACGAATATTTTGGAAGCATTACAATTGCAGTCTGTTGCCTATGCAAAATTAAACATAAATTTAATTTAACAAATTATATTTTATCTTTAAAATTAAGAAAATAAATACGTCAAAATGAATTATGTTGTGCTTCATAAATTGCAAAAGGTAATTTTGACATTATCTAATTATATATATGCAGACTTTCTAAGTCGTTCATTTTAGCATTTTTTTCGTTTTGAAAATATTTGTATCGCAATCTCCACGTGTTTATTTTTAAAGGAACTTGAATATTTTATTGCACTGCAATGTCATATTTAGGAATATAACAATAAATATAAATTATAAAAACCAGTGATAAATATAGAAAAAAATTATTTTTTTGAGAGGGAATATATCAATACAATACATATATCAGTACAGGTATCTGCTACGATTTCATCATGCACAAGTATTGTTTAATTGCAAATTATACAGGACGTTTCGCAAAATTAGCATTACATTATTGAAACCCCAATAATTGTCTGTGTGGAAGAATCACTTGCGTCCAATTTAGTATTAAGATAGCTTTACTCGTAAAAATAAAGTATCACTCTTTTCAGAGAAAAAGTAATATTTTTCTAGTAAAATTATCCAAAATAAAATTATTTCCGCAAGTTTCTAAAGAAAGAAGAATCCGTATTTGTTTAACAGATAAGTTACTAAATTATGAATTACAATTCTGAAACAGTTCCAAAACTCGACTCTGGCTGACGAAACTAAGTATAGCAAACGCCAATTAAGTAGGCGCGAGGAGGGGGTGCGCAGAAGCCGCTTTTAAAAACGTCCACCCCCACTACTCAAGTAATTGTCAGAATACATTTGTCATTGACGTTTGACAGAACATAATGTCTTTGCTAGGGGATCATAAAGTGATACACGCTCAGAGGTTAGAATTATCTGACATCTGATGTAAAACCAAATACAAATCTCCCCACTACTTTTAATCCTGCGCGAACTTACCCCTGCTCGCGGCAACTTAATTGGCGTTTGCTATACCTAGATATAAAATACTGAGGTGACAATAATAATAATTACAATAATACACGTATAACTAATAATTATAACACGGGAGTTAGGTTCCAAAAAATTGTGAATCGTGTAGAATCCGTGTGATACAAAACAAAGAACTAGTACGAAAAAGGGCGTTAGGTTCCAAAATTAAAGAACATGCTATTATATTTTCATAATTAAGATAAATATCATAATTAAAGCAATTTTCTTAAAAATTAATACATATTAATATGAATGTAACTAATTCTTGATCATCACTAATCACTATTGAGCGAGCGCGCTTCTTTTTGGCAAGATATCCTCATCCTCTGAGCATTTTTCTATTGATTCATGTTCTACCTTCTGCAAAAGTCTGTTATTTTAGTTTGCTTGTTTTTGGTCAAATGATCTTCATGAATTTCCTTATATGGTGCTAAGCACTTCTGAAATTTTCTTCTAAACTTTATGCTCCTTTCGTTTGAAGGTTTTTCATTTAAGAAATGTGACTCTAACTATTCGGCTAAGCCTAGGCTTTTCATTACACTTTGTAGAGTAAACTGTTTAACTTCTACGTCTTAAGGTCTTTACCTAGGCTATCGTATTCTGAGATATAGTGGTATACTTCAGATATCATTTCTACATCAATTTCTTCCTTCACTAGTAATTCTTGGATATCTTGAACAGTCATATCATCAAAACCACTTCTACTCCTCCATCCATTCCATTGGCTGGCTCGATCAAATTTTCACTTTCAATTGATTCCGGCCATATTTTTTGCAACAACTAATTGAATGTAGATGAATTGTAAAAAGTTTTCCACTACGACTTTGATCAAAACCCATTGTAAGAATCTCCTTATGTAATTAGTTTTAAATGTAGCTATAATTCTCTGATCTAGCGTTTGAAGTAAAGCAGTTGTATTTGGAGATAAAAAAATTATTTTGACATTTGGGTTATTTAAGTCTTGCGAATTCCTGGATGCATTATCCAATATAAGTAAAACTTTCAAATCTAAATTTTTATGTATTAAGAAGTTTTTCCCTAATTTAAAATTAGATAACGTTCGTCTTTAAATTTTTTTATTACATTTCGTGTTGTACGAGGGTTTCACCCAATTTTCGAACCGTGTTAGAGTGAAACCGTATTACGAAAGTACCGTGTTATACGGAAATGTTCTCAAATTCGCGAACCATGTTGATGAGTGAATCGGTGCTGTAGAAGTGCCGTGTTATACGAGGATTACCAGTAATAATAAAAGGTTTTTTCATTAGGAAAGAGGTATTTGTAAACGGAGCAGGCTTGTTGTGATTGTGTTTTGTCATTTATGCTTGTCTCTGCCTACGATTTCATAATGGAATGATACACGCTTCAGCAATGTTTACTAATTATTTAGATGTTTTATCAAACTTTATTACGTGCATTTAATCCAATTTTCGGTAGTTATAATCGTCCAAGTCGAAAAAAAAACGTTTTGTGTAAAAATTTTAATCAAAATATTCACTTCAAAGCGTTTCCGTACCAGTACGACAAAACACGTATATGAACCGAAGAGAATATTGCAGATGTAGCTCAGTGTGTTCGTGAAGATCCAAATTTGTCAATTTCTCGTCAGTCTTAGGTATTGGGCATTTGTAACAACAGTTTTTGTCGAATTATGCTAAATGACCTTGACCTATGTGCTTTCAAAAAGTATGAAAATAATGCAAAATTTCATAAGAAAAGCATGTTCGGCGGCAAAACTGACTTTTGGCTTAAAAAATTTGTGAAGTTTCAAAACTTTCGTATCTGGTCTAAAAGTCAGCAAGAAGAAGCATTGCATCCACTTAAGGTTATTATGAATGAAACTCGCTATCGCTAAATGTTGACTGGATCTTGTTACCCAAATTGGATGCTCTCCACTTAGACAACATTGTTTCAACAAGACTGTGTCATCTACCGCATTCCTAATCAAACAATTCACTTACCGAAAAAGAAGTTTGGCTAATCGATTATTTTCAGAAATTCAGCAGTAAATTATGCTTCTCGCTAATACGGTCTAACATCCAGACTTTTTTCTGTGGGGGTTATGTTAAGTTATTAGATTATGTCAACAAGTCAGCAATATTGCACGACTTTCAGACCAACAGTAAATGGCTCATTGCTGACATTCGACAATGTACGTGAAAAAGTAGAAAATTTGGTTCAACCGATTGATTCCTTTCAGCACTTCCTTGGGGAATAATTGAATGATGTGTTCCATCAATAGCGATATTAATAATTAAAGGCCGGATTATATGCAGTTTGCATAAATTTACATATTTGCATAATACATATATGCATTTTGTATATTATTTACATATTTTATAGTAGTTCAGCATTTTAGCATATTTTAAGTATCTGAATTTTATTTATTTACTAAATCAAATTTATTATAGGCATTACTAAAAATATGTCGTGGATATAACAAACAAACAAAAATTAAACAGCCCTCTTTAAATTAAAAATAGCATTTTATTAAACCTCTTCCCGTTACTTTTCCGTTAAGCGTGTCCAAGAATTTATTAATGCTCTTCCCATACATCCAGGCCGAGATGAAATTCCAGGAAAAGCTAATACCTTAAAACTTCTAAATAAATACAAAAATACATTTTACCAGAAAATTAGGAGTATATGTGTTTCTTTGCTATTCGAAGAAATTTATTTCCATATTTGAAACTAATTTTATTTTAAACGTCATTTTACGTTGGCTTTTCCAAGTGTAAACTTGTGAGTTGTGATATCTAATAGCAAAAATGCCGAAAATAGCGTGTGCCTGTGCCTGGATGGCACCTTATTTAGAATTGCATATGGATGGAGAAAAAGCGTTTTGTGTAGAATGCTGCAAGATTGTGAGTAAAATTTTAAGTTTATTCTTAGTCTTATTAATTAATTAAATTTTTAATTATTTCTTTTTTATCTTTTACTTACATTTATTTTATAAGAAAACAACCGATGATGTGATATTTTTTTTGCAGATTACAAGTGAGAGAAGTTCCAAGTCGACCAACACATGAAAACTCCATCTCATGCTGCAAAACTAACAAAGATGAAATTAGCGAAGAAGAGTCAGGAAACATTACCGTCATGTTTGCCATCAACTTCCAAAAAATCGGAACAACAACAATTTAATGAAGATTTGTGTCAAATGTGTGTGTCAGCAGATATTCCACTACATAAATTAAACAATTTAAATGTCAAGTTATTTTTGAAAAAGTATATCAGCAAATATTCCTGACGAGAGCACGTTAAGAAAAAAATATGTTCGCTGTATCTATGCAGAAACATTGAATAGCATTAAGAAGGTTGTTGCAAACAATTATCTTTATATATGCGTAGATGTAACTACTTATAATGTGCGCCGATACATAATTCTTTTAATGATTGGTATCCTTAACGTATCGGTTTCAGCAAAATCTTATTTTATTTCATCCAAACAGTTGGAAACGCCAATAATTTGACAATAACAAGGTTTATACAGGAAGAACTGGCAACTTTCTTCTTACCGGAATCGATTCCAACAGAGAAAATTATATTTTTTTTTTACGGATGCTGCACCATACATGATGAAGGCAGCTTTCAACTTGAAAATATTTTACACAAATTTAATTCACACAACTTGCTTGGCGCACGGACTAAATCGTGTTACAGAAGAAGTCAGAAACCATTTTCCCTTAGTAAATACTTTAATTAGTAATGTTAAAAAAGTATTTTTAAAAGCCCCATTACGAGTTCAGTTTTACAAACAACATCTACCCGGTGCTTCGCTTAATCCTCAACCAGTAATCACACGATAGGGAACGTGGTTGGAGGCTGCTATTTTTCATGCAAATCATTATGAAGGAATAAAGACAATTATTATGGATCTTGATAGGGATGCACAATCTGCGATAGACGCCCAAAAGTTGTATTCGAGTAAAGAAATACCTCAACAGTTGGCGTTTATTAAAGCCAATTGCAGTTTTATTTCCACTTCTATATTGCAGTTGGAAAAACAATCTATGTCGCTAATCGAGAGCGTTGAAATAATAAACAAATTTGAAAAGTCATGTTTTGATGTTAAAGGAGGAGTGGGACCGTCCGTGTGTGAAAAATTTTAAGTGTAATAAGAAAAAAGGAGGGTTTTAAAAAGCTAAAGGACATTGCTAAAATCTTGTGTGATGATTCAGTAGAACGAACCTTTTAAATATATAAATACATGTTTTCAGACAAGCGTCACAATTTTTCTGTTGAAAACTTTAAGAAATATGTGATTGTAAATTGTTTTCAAAGTTAATTATGTTCTAAAATGTTCTACATAAACTTGTAGCAAACATAATAGAATATTTTTTTCTACAGTATTCAGCATATGAAATGTCAGTTTTTCTTTTGGTATAGAAATAATCCACAAAAGTGTGCAATATTTGTGATAAAAAGGGTTGTTTTACTGCTATATGAGATTAATACTTATTTCATTCAAGAATTTATTTATTCATAATGTTACGCACGTCACGCGGCGACCTAAGCGGTGACGTCACCGGTTCTGTACGTTAGCACGTCATAAGACTTTTCCGAATAGACAGAAAGCGAAGGGTCGAGAAAATCGGATGACTATAAAAACGCTCAAGGAAAAGGATCACTCATTCAACTAGTAATCGCCGTCAAGTGATCATGTGCAAACATAAATGTGTATATAAATAAAATATAAATACTGTAGTTATGGCTAGTTATTATTTAGTTTACTTTTCGTCAATATAGTTATTTTTATATAACGTGTGTTTTATTAAATTGGACCGAACAGAAGATTTATCACAATAATTTTTTAGAACAACATGAGGTGGAATATCGTCCTAACACGTTATGAATTTAAATAAGGAGTAATGGAGCGACGGGCAATTCGTAATATGGACAAAGTTTATTGTGAGGCTACCGTATACGAACGAACTATACAATTTCGGTTAGAAAAGTATCGTGCTAGAAAATGAGAATGAAAGTGAACTAAATACTTTGATCAGCAATTAAATTTTGAGCACTCAAAATGAAAAATGTCCAAGTCAAAAGTTCAGAGAACTTACAAACAGATTAAATATTAATAAAATTTCCTATTAGGTTTTCCTGATAAACTGAAAAGCTCACTCCATTAAATGGGTTACCTTCGCATTTTTGATAAGAAACAATCGTAAATTTTTTCAGACTGATTACTGGCATGTGATAAAATATTTTGATGGTTAAATAAATACGAAACTTCAGTACGTTCACAAAAGCATTTACTATATACTCAGAAAATTATGATAATATTTTTTCGAACTGAACACAGTGCAGGGATACCGCTGAATACCGCCCAAGATATGCCAATGTGAAGAATACGTATAAATGTCTAACTGAAAATCAAAAAAGAATTTTTTTTTGTAATTTATCAAAAACTTACATATTTTTAGGGACAAAATGTAGTTAAAGTCGGTCTATATCTTTGTTTATTATATATTTATCTAAATAAAGCTGTAATTCAAGTTCATTGAACTGCAAAAAAAAATCGATAAGATTCCGGACGATACTTTTAACATAAATTTCTATTCATAGATAGTGAATGTTGTTGTTTTCTTACCAAAACATAGACATACTCGGGTGCATATACGGCGATATTTTTTTGGTGAATATCAATAATAGCCTTTACGTCGAATATGTCGACCATCCTATTCCGCATTAATTAAAATGTTATTAAAATTAAATACTTTGAACGTTAAACTTCTTTTAAAAGTAAAATTACGAGTAATTTTCCGTATTATGTTTATAATAAAACAAAAAGTTTTACTTAACGTATCCATGGCGTATCCAATGGGATAGATACTTGGTTTTTAATTATTTGTATGAAATTATTATATATATATATATATATATATATATATATATATATATATATATATACAGACTGTCCCGTAAAAAACGCCAACATTCATAATTCCGTTATTTATTGTCCGGTTTTATTTAAACAAAAAGTAAATTTAATAGCATCAAAAACACTATAAGATAGCAGTGTTTTATTTGTTTTCAATTGTTTTCATTAATGTCAAACGACAGTCAAGTTTTTTATTTTAAATGGCAACATATATATTTTTGGCTATATTCGGATTGTATTTTTTTTCTGAATTCAACGATGTATAACATGTTTATTTTTGATAAACGTTTATTGCAAAAAAAAACTTTATAAATTTCATCTTTGTCTTCCATTATTTATAAATATTCGAATGTGTCATGACTCATGAAACATTTGAAATGTAAGTATTATAAATATTATTATAAGAAACAAAACACTTTACAATAAATGTTGAAATTGCCCGCCACCTTGTTTAACACATATCGCACATCTCCTAATAATAAAAAATAAAAAAAAAACTTTATAAATTTTCTTTCATTATAGTAGACTTGGCCCAGTCCACTAGCATTATGTCAATGTGCCTTAAATGTCAGTTTGACTTTATTAAGTTTTCTGTATTATCCTGTTTGAACGTTTTGCCGCAACAAAAAGCGTATGTTCGTTAAAAATGAATAACAATGAATTAACGGACATGTTACAAGTGTTCTTTGAATGTAATAAAAATCGCCTTCAAGCAGTTCGTCGGTACAGTGCTCGTTTTCCGGACAGAGAAGTTCCAGGTTCGAAAGTATTTCAGAGAATTGAAAAGAATTTAAGAAATTATGGATCATTTACCAAACCAAAAACACAAAAACGGAAATTCTCCGAAGATAAGGAATTAGACGTTCTTCTTGTAGTACAGCAAAATTCACGAACTTCGATTCGCGAAATTGCACATAATATTGGGGTATCAAAAACTACAGTTCATGGTATTTTAAGAAAACACAAACTTAAACCGTACATAGCTCGAAAAGTTCATGCATTAGAACAAAATGATCCTGGCCGAAGAATCCAGTTTTGTCGTTTTTATTTAAATGCATTAGAACAAGACCCGAATTTTTACAGAAGGATAATTTGGTCTGATGAATGCACTTTAAGCAACAACGGTATTTTTAATAGAAACATACATCGACAGTGGAGTGCAGACATTCCGAGATTTGTAAATACCCAATTTGGAAATAGGTGGATAGGAACATCCGGTCCTATCGAGTGGCCTGCGCGTTCACCAGATCTTACGCCCCTCGATTTTTGGTTGTGGGCTTATCTACAAGATCGAGTTTATTTAACAACTCCAGAAAATGTTGAGATTTTAAGACAAAAAATTTTAACATTTGTCAAGAAGTACCTGCCGCTTGTCTTTTAAATGCGACCTTTGGAGTAATTAGGAGATGTGCGATATGTGTTGAACAAGGTGGCGGACAATTTCAACATTTATTGTAAAGTGTTTTGTTTCTTATAATAATATTTATAATACTTACATTTCCAATGTTTCATGACACATTCGAATATTTATAAATAATGGAAGACAAATATGAAATTTAGTTTTTTTTTGCAATAAACGTTTATCAAAAATAAACATGTTATACATCGTTGAATTCAGAAAAAAAAAACCAATCCGAATATAGCCAAAAATATATATGTTGCCATTTAAAATAAAAAACTTGACTGTCGTTTGACATTAATGAAAACAATTGAAAACAAATAAAACACCGCTATCTTATAGTGTTTTTGATGCTATTAAATTTACTATTTGTTTAAATAAAACCGGACAATAAATAACGGAATTATGAATGTTGGCGTTTTTTACGGGACAGCTTGTATATATATGTATATATATTTGTTTCTTTAAATTTGTGTGTGGTACTGACAAATATCGATAGAACAATATAAGTAGTCGATGAAGAGAATTACTAGAGACGGAAGCCCATATTGCCGCCCGTATATTTAAGTGTAACAGGGCCGGACCTGAATAAAGAAAAATCATTTTCCCGTTACTACATGAACATCCTACCGCGATTTTTTGTATGAAGGTATTACTCACATATACCTTTCACCCCTTTTTTTCTTTCACACTATACACAACTAGCATTGTATAATTGATTATTCCTTCTTAATTAATTACGAAAGCAGCAAATAATAGATATTCCCAATATATTCAACAAATGCATTAACATCATAACCTGCGAACATTGCGAACCACAAACTTAACGATTTAGGTTATAAAATTTTACAGCATCAACCACATTCACTTTTCTCTAACTGGCTATCATCTCTGAAGACATTTTGGGGTCTTCTTAAATAAAAAATAATTCAATGTTAACAGTCATTAGCTCTTGAGATTCAGATTTTTTAATGGTATTCATGCCCTTGTTAATCATTGGCAGAACTATAAGAGCATGCATACAAGCGCATGCTTCGATTAGCAAACATTTATTTTCTAGAAATTAAATGGTTTTAAATTCCGCCCATCGAATCCGACAACCCATGTGCACACACCTAGTAATATAAATTATTAACTTCTGTTATTATTATTTCCAATTACACATAACAAATACATGTGTCGTAATTCATCGAACGAGTTGTTGCATAATAATTATAGTATTAAATATGTAACATCTCTAGTATTACATTAGTCTAGCCCGGTTTTATTCCGCAATTATTGAGGAATTGCAACGTACACTTCTATATTTTTAAAGTCCCACGTTCTATTATAATTTGTTCTGGTTGTAATATTTTGTTTGATTACATGTATGCATAAGGTATGTGTGTTATAGTTGTAATTTGTAATAAAACTTCAATACGGCTCGCGTTTAAGCAATCTATTCATATTCATTCGCACATTAAAACTTCAAAATATATTATATAATATAATAATAACAACAATGCTATATAATTAATTAAAAAGCAAATTCTTATTCTTTTATTTAGTAACCATCATCACATTCATCACGTCATCGGTATGAAACTTCCCTAATTTTTAGTAAGCCTGTTCTTTCACGTTTATTGTTTGCTATAGAGATGAGATCTAATGATAAGAAAATTGTTATTATATTAATAATATTATCTTTTATTGTGACAACATAATCCAAGTTTGTAATTCTATTTTGACGCTCAGACGTAAATAGATAGCTAAAATTTGATTTTCCGCAAAAATAGGAAGAAAATTGTATGGAAGATTCAGATACTACCAAGAAAAATAATGAATAAAAAATAAGCTTGTAATTGCCAAACGCTGTAAATGACTAGGTAGAAATTTCGATCACAGATACACTTACCTGTACGAAGGAAAATTAGTATTTTAAAGATTAACAAAATATTATTATAGACCATTAATTTTTTTCTGTCACTGCCAACTAATTATAAACAAGGAACTTTAACTAAAATTTGTCTTTTAATCATCTAAAAGTTACTAGTGTAATGGTACTCGTAAAATTACTTAGGTTCTTACTAAATGAATGCCTCACTAACCCTTTCAAGGTGCTCATGGAACACAGCACAGATAGTCTTCTGTAATTTACTTACGTCTATTCACGAAACTTGTTTCAGCTGGAAAATGTACAAGCAAGCTGAATGTTACTGAATGACCCTACAAGGCAGAGGTGGCCAACTCTTTTGGTCGGCAGGTCAAATTTAGATAATAAGTATACTTGCGGAATTGCAAATTAAAGTGTTATGAACTACATATACATGGTAATTTGAGTTTCATATCGTTAACTTAAACTTTAGTGAAGTTTTGTATAGAAGAAGACGACCTACAGGCCATAAACTGTTATTTTATAGATAAAATGCAGCCCGCGGGCCGCGTGTTTGCCACATCTGCTGTAAAGCACAAGTTGACCGAGATAATAATCTATTCAGCAACTAGATGATAGTTTTAATTATATAAACATATAGCTGCAGTGGCTTGTTTTTAACATAATTTAATTCCTTACTAAATAATTCTACTTTAATTTTAGTAAATGTCTATAGTTGCGAATTACAGATAATCATTAAAAATAAAAAACTATTTAAGTACATCTCATTTCAACTCCTGGCGAAGACGCTGTTAACTAATAACAGCAAACAAATAAAACAAGAAAATAAGATATTAAAAAGGCTTGCAAAATTATGTAATTCTGGTTTAAATAATTAAGAATAACAGCAAAGATATGGAACACTATGAAAACTATAGAAATACTTCGACAATATTAATATTCTAGATTACATTGCAAGTAGTTACAAGTCGGAAACATTTTGCATTTGGTCATTAGTAGCGAAAACGTAGAATAAGCAAAAGTTGATATTTTGAGTTTTTATCTTAGTATATAATAAAGACGAAGCTTGAAATTTCAGGTCGCCAAGTCAATAATTTCCAGAAATTCTTCAAATAGGTGGATTCGAAATTAGGAACAGAATATTTTTCATTCAGATAAGAAAATCATTGAATGAAAATGGACCTCTTCGAATTTCATTTTCCAACAAAGTTCAGTTTAGACTAAATATACCATTCACGAGTAAAAGAAAGTGAAAAACATCTATTTAAGAATTCGTACTTTAAAATATGATATGTAAATAAAAATGTTTCGAAATATTCCACCAGAGTCTCTTGATGCTTCTAGACAGTATATTTCTCGCGTGGCAGATGATTTAAAAATCTTTAATAACACAACTTCCTTAGAAAACTGTATACTTCTGCAGAGAAATCTTACGGTGATTTATGAATTGTGTACAAATAATTTTATAAATGTAGTTATTGTTCTAGTTTATAATTATAGATGACCGCGAATACATTTTTTGAGAAAACTGGTGAACAAATAATAAAAATATTCGTGCTCATAAGATGTAAATTGGTGCAGAGCATGGAATTATATTACAAATAGCTTTCTAGTCACCTATTCATAATATTTTTAGTTCTTGGTTGTTATAATTAACTCATGATGTCAAGTTTGTGGTTACAATTAAAAAAATATTTTTTTAACTCCATGTATTAGTAATTTATCTACAACACGAGAAAGAAATCTTGCAATGTATTTGGATAACATCGCTCTTCTGTAATCTCATACTAACTCTGCAAAATCATGAAAGAATTTACAAAGCACTCTTAATAGAATCTAAGAATGGCTGAGAAAATGGCGCATTAATGGAAATTCATCTAAGGTCGTCTACGTTACTGTTTTATTCCTGTAGAAAATTTGTCCATCAGTGCAAATTAGTAATTGGAACCTCCGAATTGGTGAAGAATGTGGCCTGAAATCTGAAATAGACAGAAACAGGACAAAATTCCTAACCACAATATAAATCAATAAACTCCAAATACGTATTTCGGCAACTAAGTTGCCATATTCAGTAGAACAAACATAAAACGAAAAATAGTGCTAAACGTCGATACAACCTTTAGAGAGCATATCTTCAAAGGCCGAAAACGCCATGTGTAGCAATTTTTTCGTTTTCAGTTTGTTCTACTGAATATGGCAATTTAGTTGCCGAAATACGTATTTAGAATTTATTGATTTATATTGTGCTTAGAGATGTTTCTTGCTTCGGTCAATTGAAGCCTGTTTCAAGCTTAAAAGTAGAATATTTTGGCCTGTACCTAGTCAGAAGCCTAACATGATAGAAACACATATTTAAGAAACGTAACCAGTAAGGTCTAAATGAAGGATAACAAAAAAACAATGTGGTAAGGGAGATTTATTGTTCTCATTATTAACAACGAAATAAAAAAAAAAGAAACATTTATTGGCGATACCCTTTTTTTTAATTTTGGGTATGCATTTGAAGTAGTTTTATCGTACAACTTTTTTGGTAAAATATTGCATTGTTGTACGAGAAGGCCATGCAAATATCTACCCTAAAATTAAAAAAGCCGCCAACAAATTTAAAGTAATTACATTGGATCTCTTAGTCTTCAACTATCAAAATTTTTCAAAAACTAAATAAATGTATTAAGAACAAAGAAGTCAAAATCGTAGTAGCAGGAAGTCAGGAATCTATAAGTTAATATAATAGATAATAAAATATTTAAAAATAAAAACGTAGCGTCTTCTCTTGGCAATCATTTAATTAACAACAGTCTTGTGTCTATGAATATAAAATAATGCACATAGAAAGTAAAGGACTAGAATTAAATTTATAATGAATAAACAGAGATAAACAATTCACCTTCACTAAATCTGTTTGTATAATATAAATATAAAACAGATTTAACAGTCTCGAAGGACGTGTTACCTCACAATTTGGACATGGTGTTTGGATCAACGGTCATTGAAAAAATACGATTCTCTTAAAATTTTGCTATGTAAGTTAGGCTTAGTATACTTTCAACATTTGAAGAAGACAATTTGGCGAAAAAATTGACTGTACAAATATTAAAAAATAATAATAAATCTGTGTGTTTGTAACCACTGAATATGAACATGGATTTTCATCAACGTTGAGAAAAATGTAGTTGTACAGGGAAGCAAATATTTGTAGTGAATGTATCGTAGAAATATATCGTACAACTGTAGATCAATAAACAGAAACGGGTATTTAAATTTAATTAGAGTAAAAGTACTAGAAACTATTTTTTGTAGTGTAGTATAGTGGCAGATTTTACAAACGTTTCATATGTAAATAAAATGATACTATCGAAGTTAACATGTTGTGGTAATACGCAATGCAAGTAATAGTTAAATAGATTAATGCGAATACAAAAATTCTAAAAATAACATAAATAAAACCTTTATTTGTTGTATGAAGAACAATGCAGATTCGATCGTTCTCGAAAGAGATTATTAAACTCGAACCAATTAGTATTTGATATATAACTACGATGCAATGAGATAGCTGAGGAACTGGCCAGGAAACGTTCTCTGAGGAATTTATAGGAGTAGAACCTGTACGTACCAGGCATTCCGCTACAAGGGAGCTCTGTTTTTGGCTAGAAATAGAACAGAAAAAGAAATGAAAGCTAACGGAAGGTCAACTCCATACTAAGGCACTACTGGAGGCGCTGAACGCTAGGCTTTCAGTCAACTTAATTCGTAATAATTAAGGTAAAACAAATTAAACTATTACGAGCTTGATAACCGTGCACTGTCCTTTAAGGAAGCATCTGTACAACAGCATGGGCTTGATTACTGAGCCCTGCTGTAGGTAAAAAACAGGAGGAAATTAACCTTTGTGTAATATACAGAGATGCAAGCAGAAATATTTCGGAAGAGATCTATTGGATCCTACGAGAGTATTCAAATTTCCCCTGAGGAGAATAGTGGTTTTTATCGAGGACACAAGACTAACAGGGTGAAACTGAGAGATCTATTGGGAGTGATATAAGAATGCTCAAGTGCCCTTATACCCTCACAAATCCTACGCTTCTGTACTTAATTTACCAGTATGCAATTGATGTAGTCAAACAGACACTACTGTTGACAGTAAATGGATAGGTGACCAGTAATCAAAAATTATACTACAACTACAGAAGAGATATAACAGAATAAGCAAAGAGAGGTTATTTAATATAACGAGCGATCATTAAAATGTTCACTCGTAGCTGGCCGTGTATATAAAAATTACGTCGTAGCATTAGTCATTAAGATGTTATTTCAAATATCTGTCAGTGTCAAGTATATATTTTAAAGTTTCATCAAAAGAAAAAGTAATGGCCTTTAATGATATGCATAAAGCGTTTATGGTAGAATGTTACTTCCTGACATCTCAAAAAATTGATGGTATTTGGCAGCATTCAATAGAAAATTGCCTTGCGGAGTTTGAAGAGAGATATCCAAATACTGTTCCTAGCTATAAAACTTTCCGTGATACGCTAATGCATTGTGTAAATCTTTTTCGTCAAACAGGCAGTATTTTAAGGAAAAAAGGAAGCGGTCCTCCTCTCAAGAGAAGTCGCGGCGTAATTGAAAATGTCAGACAAATTATTAACGAATCTTCTCAAACATCTATTCGCAGAGTTTCGCAACAAGTAGGGCTTTCGTATGGAACATGTCAAAAAATTTTAAAAAGGGACTTGCACATGTATCCATATAAATTAACTTCTGTACAAAATCTATTACCTACGGATTATGAAAAAAGAATACAATTTTGCCAATGGTTTATCCAAACAATGACAGACAATATTTTAAATCATACTTTTTTCACCGATGAAGCTTGGTTTTATTTGAAAGGTTATGTTAATTCGCAAAATATGCGTATGTGGTCCAGTGAAAATCCTCATTTCTACAGAGAAGTTCCTCTACATCCAGAAAAAATAGGCGTATGGGTAAGTATGAGTCGTTACCGATTAATAGGACGAATATTCTTTGAGGGCACGATAACATCGGAGAAATATCGTAACAAAATTCTCAGTGTTTTTACTAATCAATTGACTAATGATGAACTCCAGGTCGGATATTTTCAACAGGATGGGGCTACATCTCAAGTTACACTTGAAAATATTCAGTTTTTGCAAAAATTTTATGGCGATAGGATAATAAGTAGAAATACAGCGATTCCATATCCACCACGATCGTGTAATTTAACAGTCATGGATTTTTTTGTGTGGCCATATATAAAGAATATTATCTATGAAACACCAATTAATAATCTACAAGAGTTAAGACATAAAATCACAGAAAAATGTGAACACATCAATAACTCACCGCAAATACTGATCAATGTTTTCAATGCTCTGCGAAATAGAGTGCGATTATGCTTGGGGGAGAATGATCAACATTTTACACGTTTTTTATAATATTCTATTACTTTGTATAAAAATTATAAATATATTTAATATAAAAGTCAGCATTTCAAATTATTTTTTAACAATCATGACGCTTGAAATTATAATGACAGATCTCCTCTAATAACTTAAGTTAGGACATACTTTTTGTGTAAATGGCTTACTTGAGCGAAAATTTTAATGATCAATCGTTACATTAGTACTGTTTTGTACAACATCAACTTTTAAGAATTTCAACGTTGCATAGTGTCGCTTTTACCATAACTTATTATACTATTTTATCACAACTGCATTTAAATGCAATCACTTTAAGAAACCACAAGAATATTGTACTTTTTATTATACTTTGATAGCTGTTACTATAATAACAATCGCCTTTGGTAATTGTAGAAACCTTTAACTATGTATTAACTAGTGTTTCATATGGAATAAAGACATTGTCAACTCAAAAATCAATTATGCAAACTTGTATTCTGTACTGCAATATGAGATAATCGATAATGCGAATTTAAGGCACACATACGTTTATTTCTGTTGCAAGAGAAGGTTCTTCGTATTATGTATCGCCTAAATGTGAAATAATAGCGCTGTGGTGTCTCCAAAAGCAACAACTTGTTATTCTTGTTAACGTTTTATGGATTGTGTATGTAAATATATCGTTGCTTAATATTTATTGGTCAATGTAATGGCTTATTTGAAATATATCACAATAAAAGTATGAGTAAAATAAATACAAGAAATAAGTTATACTGTTATCTAAATCATAGATTAAGTAAATTTGAAACGAGCGCTTTTTATAATTTTATAGATATTGAATTAAACTTTTATTACATATTACAATCATATCTTCATTTAAAAAGTATAAACATTAATTGTTCAATTTTTTTTTAAATAAAACCCTATGATCTAAAAGACTATATAAATATGTAAATATATAATTCCTTTTATAACCCGATATTTTCAAACACTAATAACTATTATCAATATTATTTATATTAAAATATTTTTATTAACCCTAAAACACAAAAAGGGGTAACTAAATACCCCAAAATTTCAAACTGCCGCCAACATCACTTTTTTTATTTGTGCAGTAAAGTGCGTCCTTGTATCCTTAAGTGAGGTTAAACAAGTCAATATGTCATTTGTAAATAAAAATAATCTTTATAGCTTTTTAATTATAAGTGGATTGGTGTAAATAAATACTTCAATATTTATTAATGTAAATATTTTCTGTATCTAAATTTTATAATTTTGTAGACGATGCCCACTGGGAAAGTTATAAAATATACAGATATACAGATTGTGAATATGAAGACAACGTAGAAAGTATTTCAGAACATGAAAATTAAATGTCAGGAAGTAATGTTGTTGATTCAAAAAGCATTGATAATTATAATTCTTGTAATAATGTAATTTTGGGAAAAAGTGGATATAAATAATCAACACTGGCACCACCAAAAACTAAAATTCTAAATGACAATATATTTGTAAAAATACCAGAGCTACATGGACCAGCAAAATATATAAAAAATGAATTGGAAGCATGGAAAATTTTCCTTAGCGCTGATATTATTGAAAGCATTGTAATGTACACAAACGAAGAAATCGGAAGACAGAAACTACGTTATAATGTGAACGATAAGAAATCAGGTGGATGAAAACTTCATCTTTTGATCTACCTGATGAGGCCATTGAATGGCGAAACAATATTGTAGAGAATTTACAATAAAAAAATTTTTGAAACTAGAAGTTTATTACGTTACAATGAAGTTTCAACAAGTATCTCCTTCGTCAATCAACGAATTATAATGCGAACACAATTTCCCGATGTAAGCGAAATTTTAGAACTTATTTGTATCCTTTATATAGCAGATGTATGAAAATATGAACATTTTTCTGTACAGGAAATGTTTTCCAATGAAGGCCCCAAAATTTATAATTGCATAATAAGTGAACCACCGTTTAACTTTGTATTGTGTTGTTTACGATTTGCCAATAAAAATGGAAGCAATCGGATAAATTTGTATCGATGAGCAGTTGTGGGAACCATTTACAAAAAAATGTACAGAAAGCAAGCTATAAACTACATGCATAATGTACGATAGATTAACAGCTATTGTGTTTTCGGAATAATTGCTTTTTCGAATTTATATAGCTTTCAATCCTGATAAATATGGCATATTGATAAATACTATGTGTGACTCCAGAACGTATTATATGATCAGTGTCCTCTACCTTATATTGGCAAAGAAGTTAGGACAAATAACGAACCTCTGTCGAGTGAAATACAGAGAGATCAAAAAAGGTTGACCGTGCCGCTTCATAGTCATGGTAGAATTGCCGCATATGTCAGCTTGTGAATTACATTTCGTCAGTGCGACATCTATGGTTTTAGGTATCAACTACTTCCGGGATTGTTAATATTTCCTTAATTTGTGTTTTAACAACTTAAAAATACATTCAACAATTTAAAATAATTTTATTAGAAATAATTTAATATAGAGACAGATATTACATTACATATTTATAAAAATTATAGCATATGTTCAAAATGATGCCCTTCACTTTGTAGACACATTGACACGTCGTTTTAGAGAATTGAGGACATTTTGAAACACTTCTTCTGTTACCAGCATTTGTAATAGCATCATGTAATTCTAATAACATATATAGTGGAGTCTTAAACACTGTCTTCTTTAAATACCATAAAAAAAGAAGTAATCTAATGGATTTAACCCTAAAATTAAGCAAATATGATAATGATACTTGTATAAACTCAAAAAAAAAATTAACTTACAGTAACATCGAAATGTTGCCTTGAGAAAGATATTTCTAATATTCAATTAAACGTAGTTTACCAAAGGGAAGAGAAACGACAAAAAGTTTATATTGCTGACAAATTCAAATAATGCAAATGACAGAATATTTGATTGATAGCCACTTTAGCGAAGTTACAAACCAAATAATTCATGCTACAATAATTAACGTGTGGCAAACCCGTGCTAAAGTTGATATATCGATGAAGCGGCACGGTCAACCTTTTTTGGGCGCTCTGTAATAAAAAAGTTAGCAGAACCAATCTATATGGACAATTATTTTACATCTGTACCTCTGGATGATGATAAGTTAAAGAATCATGAATTGGACTTATAGTAGGAGATCTTCGTCCTAATAAAAGGGAGATACCACCCTCTTTTCTACCTGATAGAAGAAAAGGAATTCTTTATCTCAATTTGCTTTTGCTGAAAAGACAACCTTAGTATCCTTCATATCAAAACGTTCAAAATAATTAATATTGCTTTCCACTATACATTCAATATCAACAATAAATGCACAAAGTAAAAAGCCGGAGATCATTATTTTTTATAATTCTACGAAGGAGGCAGTCGACACCTTCAATCAAATGGTGCATAATTACACAATTGAGCGAAAAACTAAGCGATGGCCATTAAGATTCTTTCTTGGAATACTTGAACAGGCTGGAATTAACGCTTACATACTTTATAAATTATCTACTAAACCTGACAAACCAAATCAAAAGCAATTCTTAAATAAACTTTGTGTACAATTAGCACGAAATTTTATGGGGAATAGATTGAACGGTCATTTAACAAATGAAGTCAAAAAGGATATAGAGAAAATAATAGATATTACCACACCAGATGAAGATGAATTACCACACAGAAGGATGCAATTTGGAGGATGCTACTTGTGTCCTAGAATTAAGAATCGCAAATCTATAATATTCAGTGTTAAGTGCAATAATCCGGTATGCACCGATAATAGAATTGATCTTTGCGCTTCTTGTGAAAAATAATAGTTTAGGCATTAAAAGAAACATTCCTGTACACAATTTTCAAAATAAATAATTATATGTACATGTACATCCTTTAATGTGTTTTAAATAATGGGGCTATAAATTACACCATGTATGTATTTAATATAGTTCCAATGGTTACGTATGTGTACTAGGGTTAATACTATTCTGTGATACTTTTTTGGCGATGATTTGGTTTTAATTATATTTTAAATCTTTGAAACAATTTGACTAGTGTTTATAATAGCATTTATATTATATGTATGTAGATTAAAATCTTCATTTAAATTGACGTAACAGTTTAGTAATATCGGATAATTTACAAGAAGAGAGTATCTACTTTAAAATATAAAAGAATTTGTTTTATAATTTAATTTAGGAGCGGACTTTTAAAATACATCTTCTTATAATAAGATCACAAGATGACCTGACTTTACATTAACTTCAGTTCATAATATCGTAATAAAATTTTATTATTTTATAAGCTAAACTTTATAAATAATTTTACATACCGACTGTCTTAATGATGTTTAAATCGTCCATTTCGTTGTCTTTATCATCTTCTGAATATTCTTCAGTTGTATTGGTAGATGAAGAAACACTTTCGGTGCTTTCTTGTCTATTTCTTAATTTTGCATCCGCCATGGTATTTTAATTTCCACTTAATTTAATCAAACCGACATATACACGTGAGTAAATGCACCAAGAGAAAGTGCTCTCTCTGATTAACCGGCTTTACCGAACCGTTTGTACTAAAGTCGTGAGATTGTTTGAAAGGCGCGCTAGTGGTATAATAGTAGTAGGAGCCCACTACGCGTTTACCCACGCGAACAGCAGCTGATACGCACTGCGAGAAGACGCATGCGAAAGTAACTCACTACACAGATTCGCAAATTTTTATGAAAATTTGCGACAGTAAGACAAAGCAGTCGTAAGTATATATTTATAAATTAGATTTGGATAAGATGCGTGACAGATAAAGTGACACACGCGCGCTAGAACATATTGATATAATCTTCGCATTCGTACATATTCTAAATTGTTGGTCATACTCATAATTATTCTTCAAATACTTTGATTTATATCGGTAAGACAAATATATATTATATATATAATAATGTGAATCAGAACTATTAATTTTATATGAAGTTCGTGTTCCAATACAATTCTCGAGTGACTTAATACATTTAATGAATAACGCGTATACACCAGCATTTCGCTCTCAATTTCATGGCCTGTTTACTATAAACGTTACTGTGTTGAAATAGTTTCAGCGCATTACTCTTGCATTTAACTAAACGCTCTTTCTAAGACAATATGCATGTATAAAGTAAGCTACGAATTGATATTTCTTTTGCGTTTTCTAAAGCCACTTTGAATTTCAACAGTTCCATCATTTCAAAGACTTTAAATCGTAAGTATAGATTTCCACTTCCATCCATCAATGTTTCGACCTTTTTCGTATTTAAAAGTCTCGTCGCATATGATCCTACATTTTAAATGTTTTCGTTATTATTCAGTCATACAGGCTTCCCAATATTAGACTACCTATTTTATATTTCGAATAAAATCCTTCTAAGTAGAGTAAAAAATCCTTTAATATACTAATGTACAAGTAGTTCTCTTAGACTTATAATTATCTTAAACTTTTCTTCATTATTTAAAAAACATGTCTTCTAAATGCCGTCCATCAACTTAAATACAATTTTCAATTCTAAAGGCAAAATTGTGCATCACTCAGCGAAGCAAATATTCACCTATTCCTGTAATGTCTTCCCGAATGCAGTCTTTTAGTTCCTCTACTGCGGCCGGACGACCTGCATAGACCTTTGTCTTCAAATACACCCATAGAAAAAAATCGGGTGCCGTTAAGTCGCGGGACCTAGGTGGCCAAAGCAAGTTTCCAAATCGCGAAATTATACGACCGTTAAAAAATTAGCGCAGAATCCTCATGGAGTTTCTGGCTGTGTGAGCTGTTGCTCCATCTTATTGGAATAACAAAGCATCATTTAGTAATCTCTGTCTAATCAGGAGATGGAATCTGGGATGAGAAACGTTTGTAACATGTTTATATAACGCTCGGAATTGACCGTTACAGAGCGGTTATTTTCATCCTTAAAAAAATAAGAACCATTGATACCAAGTGATACTACACCAAACAATGACCTGTGGACTATGGAGATTCTTTGCAAACAAATCGCGAGAATTTACGACTCCCCAATATCTAAAATTCTGTTTGTTAAGAACTCCATCCAAATAAAAATTTGCTTCGTGGGTTATTAACAATTCTCGATAACGATTTCAAAATTCTTGACAAAATATTAACCTCGCTTCCTTATCTCGATGGCTAAGGTGCTCTGCTATTTGTCATTTGTACGGATTAAATTTTAAGTCGTTGTAAAGGATACTGTAAAGACTTCCCTTGGATATTCGTAGAACAAGTGATTGCCGATTAGTAGATCTGGTAGGACTCCTCGTGAAAGCAGCTTTCAATCGTTAATTACCGTTCTTCGAGGTCCAGGTTTTTTAATGTTCTGCACAGAAGCATTTTCACACCATTGACGAACCCATGCCATAACTGTTTTGCGCGTTGGCCCATTACTCCTATTATTATCGCCAAACTGCCGTCGAAATGCACGCCGAACTTCTTCTACTCAAACAGTTCTAATGTATATTTCCACAGAAAACACACGTTGTTGCACTGAATACTCCATACTCTGAAAAATTTTATAAAATTTGACACAAATTGTGTGACACTGACGCGAATTTATGTTTAGTAATTATTCAATTGTTTTAAGACAGACCCCTACTCGATAAAATGTAATCCCAAAGCCTACTGAACTTGAGCTATTAAAGAAAAAATAATCACATACTTCGTTTAGATTTAAATCGCGTATCAAAGTGAGTAGTCTAATATGGGGAGCCCATAAGCATCATTATCCTTCTTGGTCCTCCTCCACTATTAAGTTAAAATCTTATTACCATAAAAAATAAAAGTTCACCTAATTCAATTCTAAAGAGTCCGAATATTTGTGAAAGCTGACATCAATTTAGCTTTTAATTCAAATACTATTTTTCTAAAACTGCAGTATCACCGAATCAATATGGCTTCATGGAAAAGCGATCTTCTGTCTTCAACTTCGCGGTATTTTCTCAATACGTTGCTAACGCGTTGGATGGCGAGACACAAGTTGATGTCGTAGATACCGACTTTGCCATTCATACCTACATAATATGTCTTAACGTGTATCCTACAACGAATATTATTTTCACCTTCCATTGCCACTTCTGGGCTTCTACAAAGTTCTATCTTAGATCCTTGTGGAACTTTTTTTCATTATTGTCATTAATGATCTTTCACGTCAAATCGAGTCTAATAATCTTTTCTTTGCGGATGATTTAAAGTTGTTTTCTCGAATCACCGACTCCAAAGATTGTCTTCTACTACAGGCCGATCTGATAAACATACAGATTTGGTAAACAAATGACAATTTAATTTGAACCCCGATAAGTGTAAGATTTTATTTTTTATTCAATTACCAACTTGGAGATACGAATATATCACGTGTTGAATCAACTAAGGTCCAGGGCGCTACCTTTGATATCAAACTCATACTTAATAAGCATATCAGCAATGTGTCTAAGTAGGCCTCCCAAACTATCCGTAACTGTGGTCAATTTTTTCAAGCGAGTGTATTGAATTCCTTATAATATATATTAGTGAGATCACGTTTGGAATATGCTAGCTTGGTATGGTGTCCATTTTATCAAGCACAAAGCGTCTACCTGAACAAGTTCTGCAACAATTTTTAAAGTACTTATGGTTTACGGTGGACTGTGTTTATCTCCTACGAGCTTTTTTCACGCTCTCCTTTAGACATTTTATAGCCAGCCTTAACTTCCTCCATAGGCTTCTGCACAACGAAGTTGGCTGTAGAACACTATTATCTTTGTTTAGTTTTCTTGTTCCACTATTCTTTACACGTCTTTCCTGTACTTTTTATCTTCACTTTTCCGTGAGCCGGTTTCTTCGAATATCGATATACACTCCAATAGTTTGTTGACCTTCAAATGACTTTTTTTACTTGTACTTGTTCTTATGTGTACGACTTACAATTTTATTTTGCTTTTTGATTTCTCTTTTTTTCTTTTTTTTCTCATGTACATTCTTAAGTGTCTCCTGTAAAATGAAATTGTAATATTCCGTTCTGTAAAATAAAATAAAATATATTCACAGAACTGAATTAGGCCTTATCACTGATCCACAGTCCTTCAGGTACTAAACAAGGTGTCACTAATTTTCGGCAGACTTCTATTAATGAGTACCAGCGGTCCAACTTGTATTGTTAATATTTTTGGTACAACTTTTCCTAATGTTTTCTTACCAAAATCTGCAGGTTCTGCCTCGCCCGACTTAAGATCTAATTTACTACTTCTATGTTGTATATTGCTTCATATTGTATGGTACATTCGGCACAGAAATTTAATGTACTGGAAATGGATTTGCCTTGATTCTCATATGTGTTTCTCGTTTCTTTTTTAATATACGTATTTAGTATAATTATCTATGTGTGTATGGGGATCACCATGGGGATCTCTCTTATTATTGGAGATAGAGTATAGGTTTAAATTTGGCAAACTTGTTAAATTTTGTGTTTGTTATAAATCCGTAAAGAAAATAGACCTGTGACAAATGACCTTCGTTATTTAAAAAAAAAACGGGAAACCCCCATTTTCTTCTTTTATCTGTAGCACCGACATTTGGCCTTGTAGAGAAAAAATAAAAACACATCCTTGTGGCCATTTCTAAACCTCTATCCAGTGGTGTACTCTAAATTTTTATACGACGTTTCGTTTCTTTCTGGCCATCATCAACTATCTAATTTCTTATAGGCGCCATATTGGATTTAGACACCTTCAGAAAGAGTTTCTTTTTCTGATTTCAACCATGTACCACATGCTGATTATAGTTTTTGACATTAGGTTTTATTTGAAAGAATAAGTTATAAGATTAAATAAGGTAGCCTTTGGAATTTCAATCTGTCAAACATTTCATTTATTGTTCATTAATAATACAAAAATGTCATACACTAACGAAGAGAAACGAGATATGATAAGTATTTTTTATTCTTCGAAACGAAATTCAACAGTAGCAACAGTAACAATTACAGTAAATATTCAATTATCTGGCCATCTTCGGTAATGCACAATTGGGCACGCCTTCTGGCATTTTGTACTGTCCTTTGTATAGTTCTTCTAGGAACTGCATCGAAGCCATTCTGAAGTCTGTCTCGTAATTCTTCAATGTTTTGTGACGCATCTACTTTATAAATATTATTTTTAACATATCCCCATAAAAAAAAATCTAGCGGACTTAAATCAGGTGATCTCGCAGGCCATTCAACCCCCTATTTCCAATCCAACGGTTAGCAAGCTCTTGATTTAAGAAATTTCTAACAACAGCTGCATTGTGTGCTGGTGCGCTTGTTCCCACCATAAATATTGTAATTGATTTAATGGGATATTGTCGTCAAGATAGTCAGATACGTATGTACGTAAAATGTTTAAATATCTTTCTCCATTTAAATGTTCTTCATACATAACTGGTCCTAAGAGACGATTTGCCAAAATAGCCATCCAAACGTTTATTCCAAAACGATGTTGTGGTCTTCTAGCCCTGTTTTGTCGGGGATTTTGTACTGCCCAATAGTGCTCCGTATTTCTGTTGAACATTCCAGAATTTATAAATTTTGTTTCATCTGACCAGATGATTTTGCTTAAAAAATTTTCGTAATTTTCTATCCTTCCTATTAACCAATTACGATATTCTAGCCTTCTCAAATTATCTCCAGGCAGTAAAGAGTGACTAACATGGATCCTGTATGGTTTAAACATACTTTTATGTAAAGTTCTCCAAACTCTGGACTGGCACAAATTTAATTCTGACGCTACTTCGCGTGTAGAAATTGATGTATTATTATTTATCTATAAAAATACAAGATTAACATGAAATTTGAAAACACGCTTTTAATTTACCATTTGTAAAATATCTTGTCGATTTTCATTTAAATTCCTGTTGTCTTGACCATTACGCGGCTTAGTAAACGATCCATTCTTGACCAAATTTCTGTCGAGATCTAGAAAAATGGTACGATGAGGCTGTTGTCGTTCTGGATATAATTGTAGATATCTTGTACTCGCTACTGTTGAATTTCGGTTCGAAAAATAAAAAATACTTATCATATCTCGTTTCTCTTCGTTAGTGTATGACATTTATATATTATTAATGAACAATAAATGAAATGTTTGACAGATTGAAATTCCAAAGGCTACCTTATTTAATCTTATAATTTATTCTTTCAAATAAAACCTAATGTCAAAAACTATAGTCAGCATGGTTGAAATCAGAAAAAGAAACTCTTTCTGAAGATGTCTATATCCAATATGGCGCCTATAAGAAATTAGATAGTTGATGATGGCCAGAAAGAAACGAAACGTCGTATAAAAATTTAGAGTACACCACTGAATAGAGGTTTAGAAATGGCCAAAAGGATGTGTTTTATATTTTCTCTACGAGGCCAAATGTCGGTGCTACAGGTAATAGAAGAAAATGGGGTTTCGCGTTTTTTTTTTTTAAATAACGAAGGTCATTTGTCGCAGGTCTATTTTCTTTACGTATTTATAACAAACACAAAATTTAACAACTTTGCCAAATTTAAACCTATACTCTATCTCCAATAATAAGCGAGATCCCCATGGTGAGGGCCGAAAATGAATCAGACTGTGTATATATATTTTAACGTACCTCACAAACTTTCCTCATTAGAGACGGCCATGCTGATTCAAAATTATACGTTTGTGGCAGATTACGTGCACTGCCACCAACCATTATCAAAAAGAATGGCCGTCTCTAATGAAGAAAGTTTTTGAAGGCACGTTATATAACGGGTGTTCATTTGAAAAGTCAATCTAGTAGCATGTGATTTACTGAGAACATTTTGAAGTATGTCATAAATTAAAATTTACTACTTAACCTATATTTTGACAGTTTCATACATACAAATAAATAACAAATGTGATTGACATTATCAAATGTCATTTGGATTTACGTTTACGGAACAACAAACACACATTAATATATATGCGTCTTATTCTATCAAAATTTCAAAGTAACCTAGATTGACTTTTCAAATGAACACACGTTACTTTCTTGTAAGTACATATTTACTATTGTAGTTCTTATTATTATTGTATTCTGACACTTCGCTTTTATAAGATCCACTTTTGATCATTGTAATTTGTCCATTAGACGTTCTTTTGTGGAGTTTAACTTTTTCAGTAAATGGATTTGTTAACTCTGTTTGCCACGTTGCGGTGTCAATTATTCTTAACGCTAATATGTGTATTACAGGAGACGATAACATAGGTCAATGAGTTTTTTTCATACATTAACCCTGGAACTGCACACTAGGGTCTCAAATACCCAACGCACAAGTTTGTTTCGTATACAATGCGCATACTTCATACTAAGATGTCACCGTTCTATGTAAATTCAGTATTTACTTAGCTAGTGTTAGCTAGCGCGTCTTATTCGCCATTTTGTGATTGGTACGTTACTATTATTTATTTAATACCAAAGTATTTTTAATAATATAAAAAAATATTATTAAAAATGGGGTGTGAAGAACACAATACAAGTTCATTTATGTATTTTTGAATGTATCTTCTCCAAAGACGTAGATACGTATTTCACATTTATACATGATTCTCAATACGCACCTGTTGAAAAAGACATATTCAAACAAACATAACTACGTTACTATCTAGCCGAAATTATTCAGACAGAGCGTGAAGGAATATTCAGCGCTGTCTACATAATAAAAGCCGAAGCAGACGTGTTTTCTATAGTCGGTAACCATCGTATCTATAAAAAACTGTATTCTCGTGTCTTCACTACTTATCGGCGTGAGCAGAATATGTATATGACAAAATTTGAAACATACTTCAGTGGGTAAAACCCCACTACATTTGTATAATACCAAAGTATTTTTAATAATATAAAAAAATATTATTAAAAATGGGGTGTGAAGAACACAATACAAGTTCATTTATGTATTTTTGAATGTATCTTCTCCAAAGACGTAGAAATGTGAAATACGTATCTACGTCTTTGGAGAAGATACATTCAAAAATACCTAAACGAACTTGTATTGTGTTCTTCACACCCCATTTTTAATATTTTTTTTATATTATTAAAAGTACTTTGGTATTATACAAATGTAGTGAGGTTTTACCCACTCAAGTATGTTTCAAATTATGTCATTATTTATTTCGTACTGAAAGGGTATTAAATACTCCAGTGTGTGGAACACGTATATTTATTTTACAATGCGTGTGATTGATTTTTTAGTGCAATGACATATTCAAACTACGAAAATTGACAGCCATTGACTGAGCAAGAATTACAACGTTAATATAAAAATATATTGGAAAATTAAGAGGTGGACTCAAAATAGTGATGACAAAGAGGACATTTACGAATGAAGATCCAGATTACCTTAAAGTGCAAGCCGGGAATGATACTCGAGAAAGTGATGATGAGGGGCAAAGTAGTGATGCCCCTGTACAAAGGAGTAACACACCTCATCAAAATAGAAATTGTTCGTTACCAAGTTAAAAATGATCATGGGTGGAGTACGAAGTACGGTGCCACCAGACAGACAAGGCTGCATAACACGTGCCAATTTAATACTTCACTTACCTGTTTCGAAGAGAGTAGCCCAAGCGTAAAATCTCTCGAAGTCGCGTTTTATTTATTAATCCATGACAAAATTTTTGCTATTTATACTATCCGAGCAAATGAAGAAATTTCTCGAAAATCCACTGATATCTAACCACAAAGTTATACGAAGTGCTACCCAGAAATTCCCGGAATTTCAAGATGGTGCGCGATGGGATGGTAGTACAGCTCTATAGCGCTAGATATTTTGAGCGACGTTTATGCTAAGTAAGTTTGTCAAACGGTACTTTGCTAGGTGGTGACAAACCGTTTTTGTGTTTATATTTGTTGTTATTCTGCGACACTACAATGTCTGATGTGAAAGAGCAAAGAACGTGCATCAAATTCTGCTTCAAACTTGCGCCAAGTCTAATATTGCTTAAGCAAGCGTTTAATGAGGATGCTTTAGACCAGACGCAAAATTATATGTGGGGCAACCGTTTTAAAAATGGATGTGTGTCGGTTAATGATAATGCACGTTCCTGTCACGCCACAAACTGTGCCACAGTGTGTGATATTCTGCAAGACCGAAGGAGAATAATTCATGACATTTGTAACATGCGGCGTATTGCTACGATTTTGTGCGAGGGTTACTCAACATTGAACAAAAACGGCACCGTGTTCATGTGTGCACAATGCTGAAAGAAACTGCCGAACGGGTTACGACCTTCACTACCAGAATCATTACTGGCGATGAATAATGGGTGTACGGGTATGATCTCGAAACAAAGCAGCAGTCATCGCAATGGAATACGTCATCGTTACCATGACTGAAGAAAGCAGGGCAAGTTCAAAGCAACGTCAAGTCAATGTTGATTTGATTCTTTAACGCTGATAGCATTCTGCACAAACAGTTTCTTCCATCAGGTGAAACAGTTAATCGATGGTTAATGGAGTTTAGTGCGATGTTGTTCAACGACCAAGAGAAAATATTTGACGCAAACGACATGTCGAATGTCTCAACAATTCGTGGAACCTACACCGCAACAATGCACCAACCTCACACGTCACTTGTTGTGCGTCAGTTTCTAGCCTCAATGAGGATGACAGTACTTCCCTAACATCCTTACTCCCCAGACCTTTCACCTTGCGACTTCTTCTATTAAGTTGAAACTGAAGCTCAAGGGGCGCCGTTTTGAGACGATTGAGAACATTCAGACCGAATCGCAGGCCGCGTTGAACACGTTAACGCGCGAAGACTTCCAGTACTGCTTCCAATCATGGACAAGTCGCTGGTATTGGGGTATTCATGCGGAAGGAGAGTACTTTGAAGGGAATGGTAGTTAATAAGTTGTAAAAGCAATTTATTGTTTTTTTTTCACATTCCGGGAATTTCTAGGTAGCACCTCGAGGCTAACAAGTGGAACTAAAAGAATTCATCTAGTTTGAATGTAGAAGAGCTATGGTCTTCTTTTTGCATTTGGTGGTGGTGCCTATATATCGTTCAACAATCTCTTAACAAATATTTCAGTTTTTGGTGACTTGCTTGCGATTTTATAATAAAAATGGCAGAGATGCATGTGAGGGTTTACATGCGTTTTCTCCCATTAGGAAAATATAGAAGATATTTGTAAGCAGTATTATAAGAGTAATGAGCAGTTAGTGAGTGTTCGGGGTCACCGCAAATTTTGCATTTGCATGGCAAGTAAACCTGACAAATATGATATCAAAGTGCTTATTACGAACGATTTAAAAACTCTTTTTGTATGGTGAATTCGATTCCCTACATCGGAAAAGTAGAATGTGAAAATAATATAAAGTAATAATAAACCATTATTAATATTATTATAACACCAACCGTAATATAACGACCGACAGTTAGTCTAGATCGCTAACGCATACGAAAAAATGTCAGAAGATTATCAACTAATTTTGGTTGGAACCATGCGAAAGAATAATAAAGAAATTTCAGTAGAGATTCAATACAAAAAGAAATAAGTTAGTTCTTCCTTTTTCGCTTTGGATCGGAACAAAATTATTCCAATCAAAAATTTTCAAGAAGGGTTAAGCAACTCCTGTTTTCACATTCTTTTTATGCATCTTGAATGTATTTTCTTCCTTTTTGATTTCCGGTTTTTCATATCGGTTTTTTGTTTTTCGATTTTTTTTCTGTTTTTAGTGCCTGTATGAGGGGGGAGGGTATCGATTTATTCTTAGCATACTATTGGAACAATTTAAAGTTGTAATATTTTATTGTTCGACATAGTCTCCTCTTAAATTAATACACTTAATAGAGCGATCCTGCGATGCCTTTAATCCTTGATCCCTAAAAAGAAAAATTCTTCTTTATCTGCAAACCAGCCCCTCACAGATTCTATTACATCTTCGTTGCACAAAAATTGACGTCCTTTTAAACTTTCTTACCTAAACTTACCTCTAGTAATTCGAACCCTAGATCCCGAATTGCACTCATGGTAATGCGCGATTTGTGTGCAGATAATTAGTCCATGGATATCCAAAGAAACTGAAGCAAGAATTTTTCCAGCCGATTTTTGAACTCTAAACATCTTAGACCTTGGAGAACCATAGTGCTTCCACTCCATCGATTGCTGTTTTGTGTCTGGGTCGCTAAAATGGACCCATGTTTCATCCATAGTCACAAGACGGTTCAAAAATCTAGATTTCCTTCAAAATGGGCACAGACTGACCGTGATGCTTTCACTCTTGCTCGTTTGTGTTCGGCGTTCAAGCATTTAGGAATCCATTTTACAGATCTTTTTTTCATATCTAAATCGACATGAACATCTTCCTAAACTTCCTTACCACTTAACTTGTTGTATTTGATGATGCATTGATACTCCAATTTATCGATTTTCACATTTGCATTCGACATGCTTTCTTTCAAAATTTACTTCACAGCAATACTTCAACTTCATGACGTAAGATTTTACTATGACAGTTTTAAAATGTCATTACTTCTTGATATTCTAACAAGATTTTGTTTTGTTCACGGAAAATGGGCTCGGTTAACTCCCGTAAATATGTAGTTATTTGTATTGCAAATATTTTGTACTTTTACCCGTTAATGACGAATCTTACCTTATCTTCAAAAAAAAACAAAATCGTTGTGCTTCTCTCTACAGTGAATGATGAAGACAGTGTCAGTAAAATAACAGAAAATCCTAACACCATCCATGCGTATGGATAATGTCATAATGTTACTAAACAAATCTAATGTAATTTCCAAAATTCCCGCTTACATTTGCAACAAATTTATCTAAAATTCTTACATAGTCAGTCAACTATCAATATAGGTTAGTCTAATTATATTCGTTCTTCCCATGATTCTATTTTCTGAACTTATATTTTATCTAATACATCATAATGAAGAACTTTTTGAATTTCTCACATAGCGCGATGTTTATGAATACATTAAAGCGGACAAAATGAACGAGTCTACACATGTAAAAATATTACTGTGCAATAATTCTTTTTAATTTCATTGATAGCCGACAAAAGACTTTCTCAACATTTATCTAAATAATTAGTAGTTTGTCAGGTTTAATGATGTGTTAACGAAATGAATAACGAATAAATAATTTTTTACTTTAATACATCAAAACATAAGATTACATGTTTTACTGAATTTAAGTCGTGTAATCTTCAAATTTTGTTTTAACGCCAAATAACTTGTGTGCCCACGTAATATGAAACGTCGATTTTTTTATATTATTGCGATAATCTCGAATAATCGTACAAATAAAAATTAATCATTACATACTTTGGTTTGCAATATTTCGTAGATACTACGAATATATCTAGCATCCAAAAGTTGATTTTCATGTCTGTTATAACTTCGTCCGCGACATTTTAAGTTCTAACATAACTGCAAATAACTACAGAAAAAATTGTACTTGGTATTTATTGTATATGTATTTGAGAATAGAAGTATACAGGCAATATGAAAAAAAGCACATATGATTAACGTATTGTTACGCTTCGCATATAAGAATATTTTAATTTATTATTAAATAATATTTGCTTCTTTAAATATGTCGATTAAAATAATTAACTTAAGACATTTTTCTGTACATATTCGTGTGCAAAGAGAAAGCATTTCTTTTGTTATATCCCTAACCGAGAGACCCTTGGTTTTCTACCTAACCGGTTAACAACTGTGGAATTTCTATATACATTTCATTAAATTGTTTTAATTTTATTACGTACAACTCCTATGGTGTTTCATATCATTTGGAAGCTTATTTCACAAGGGACATTTTAATAATATTTATGCCATCGATAGAACACCTTTTCAGGTCGCGCTTCTTATTAATTATTAGTCAAGATATCGACCCTCTCTTCGACTTAGGTCATAAAACGGACCTTTTTCTAAAACAGTGTTCTATCGACACAAACTAGCAGTTCGCTTCTCGTTAGAATCTTCGTAAGTGAAACATCTTACCCGCCGCACTGGTCAAGTACTGGCATCATGCACGTGCCCTTACAATTAAAAGGCCAAACATCGCTCTACATATACTTAACCAAGTATATCTTCGCAGACCAAGTGGCCGACCATCTTCGCAACTTAAAGGTAACTCTGTATTGTTCTATACAGAGGTTATTATATATATATATATATATATATGTATTAATTAACATTTAATTTACTGCTCAATTTAACGTTCGCTTCAGTATATTTTGTGTTAATTTTTAATTACGTATTTATCGCTCCTCGTGTATATATTATGTTACGCTCGAAAATTTCCTCGAGACCATTTGAGAATTTTTATTGAATTTATTTCGTTACTTGCTTGCGTCAAGTCAACATAGGCCTGTCATATTTCACCTTTTTCGTGTATTATTAACCTATTGATTTTTGTTATTAATTATCTAACGTTTTGGGCATCTTCAAACTTTGTTTTATTCTCAAAATTTACTTATGTTCAAATATTTTGGTTGTCACTATATACTTGATATATTTTCCCGTTTTCTTTATATACCTGGACGCTGTCCGACATCTTGGAAATCTATATGCTTTATATGCATTTATTATTTGCTTTTAAATCAGTTTTGTTTCTCTTCTATCAATTCTTATTGTTTGGAAATTTTTATAAGAATTTTTTGAACCTATTTGGGAGCTTATCTGTCTAATTAACCGTTTTATTAACATTATATTGCGTACATATTTTATCTCTTGCTTGGAGCGCCATCTCACGACTCTTGGTTTATCTTTCAAATACAGTTTTCTTGACGTTCATTAGGTTAATCAATTTGTCTTTAAGCCTTAATCGCGGTGTTTTAATTATCGTATTGTTGCTTAATGGCTTTATTGTTCACATGAACACCTTGTTAGGATTTATGGTAAATTAATTCCGTTTCTGTCAAAAATTACCGATCTACGGTCTTGTGTGACGTATATCGGACCTGGAACGTTTCAAGCAATCGTCTGTCGATCGCACTACGATTGTCAACGTCGACAGTGATAGTCGTGATTTAGTGAGTGTGCTTAGACTTGCGGTAAGAGTTTTAATTTTCTTCTGAAACTTTGCTTATGTGCTTCTTTATCATCCCTAGGATATATTTTGGGGCTACCTCCCATCTTTTTCGATTTTAAGCCGATTTTTCTTCGAATTCTCAACATGGACCACACCAGGTGGTGGGCTGTTTTTCCGTATACGCAAGTTTTCCACTCAGTGGAGTATCTGAGCCATCATACTTCTATTGGAGGAGATCCGAAAATTTAATCCATTTTCCACCTGCGAGGGAGAAATTGGGAGCGTCAAGGCAACCTATTTCCTGAATTTCAAACAAATTTTCACCACGCTTCAAGATGGCGGCATACCCACGCTTCCTTAGCGTGCATATGGCGGCGTAGACGCAGCATCATTTTAGTTGATGAAATATTGGAAAAAGACAGTACGAACAACATCTGAGAAGGCAATCTCTAATAAGGTTTGGAAATTTTGGTCAAATTAGGAGACGATATCGAGAACTTGTTTAAAAGTAGGTTTTGATAATCTAATTTTATTTTTATAATTAAATCTTTGCAAATTCTATCAATTAATCTAAATTTCATTACGTTTACACCTAAGTAAGGTTTTAGGTAAACCGTTCTCTCTGTTTGAGGCAGACGTTGTTTTGCTTTCTCTGCATTTAAATTGTTATCGTAGAACTCTGATTGTGTTATCGGGTTAGTTTCTCTCGGGATTTATTTTACTTGACCTAGTTCTGGTTTGAATTCTGTAGCCTTTATCTTACCTGCTTAACAACGTCTGATTGCTTACCTGAGACCTTATTTTGATGTAATTTTAAAATCTTTAATAGCTGTCTAAGCTACTGCATATATTTTTTAACAATTAGAGGCTAGAACACCTGGTTTCTAGCATTCAATTCGTATTTTATAATCAAGCTGGTCGTCAGCTTCGCTGATAATCAATTGCAGATTTTGTGGAGCTATTTTACGTGGCAAGTTCCTTCAGACGAGCCTACGTCTTGTTAACTTCAATAACTTGGGGAAACATCTCTCATTAATATTTCTTATTTTATTCTGTGTATTCTCATTGTAAAGAACCGTAAAATTACGTATACTTAATTTGTGTTCTGCTTATTTTTGGTTGGGATTGTGTCCCAGTAAATTCAATTTAATCAATATATTAGTATCTGTATATACAGGGTGTCAACCCGATGTGTGAATTTTGTCAATAGAAGTTCACTGTATTACGTCTCTTGTTAATTATATTTATTTTAAAAAGTAATATGTGAACCTTGTTACTGTTTTCGATATCATAAAAGTCACTAGCATAATTACAGTTTTGGCGCTCATATTTTGAAATCATAATATCTTTATATTTTTGATTGATAACTTCCTAAATTTAAATTTTGCTAATTTTGAACTAGTTCGATACCATAGTTTAATTTTGTGTACTACGTCGACTGCTATTTAATCTTATTTACAAGGAACCTAGGGTAAACCGTACAGTTATTAGCCACTTAAGAAACTTATCACTTTTGAAAAATTTTATCTTACATAAACTGAGAAATATAATATAAACAACACATTATTAATAATCGTTGCTTAAATATTTTGAAGGTCTACTTATATAGTTTCTATGTATATACACAACGCGTTTTGAAAAAAAATATTAGAAAATTGTTGCAAATTTCTATAGTTATTGACCAGTTTTTATAGTTACTAACCACTCTTGTGTTACAGTAACTGACCGCTGTTACCTACTATAAAATTTAGGTAAAAAATTAAGACAAGACAATTGAATAATTATTTATTTTATACAAAATGGAGTACCTATAAAGAAGTCACATGTCTTTATGTCCGAGATAAAATTTGTATAATTCTTCAATTTCTTCATCTTCCTCTTCTGCTGGACGTAGTTTTTCACCATATATTGTAGACTGTTTTATTTCATCTTTCTTTTCACATCCTGAGCCGTGGACCAATGCATCGTCATCTACAGTTTGCGCGCTATCATTTGTGTCACTTGACTCTTCATTATAACACATGTGGCATAAAAAATCACCGTCGTTTAAATTTGGCACATGTTCTTGATGCTTCTTAGGAATACATTTTATGTGATACGACTTATGGCATGTGTCACAACAAATATTAGTCTTACTATATCCACAAATGAAACAAGTGGATTTTAATTGAGTTTCATTTTTCGGTTTTCTTTTTCGAGTCTGTTGTATGGTCTTTTTATTATTTTCTTTTGCTGCCAATTGTTCTTCCCTCTGCTTCTTCTTTCTTTCCTTTTCCTTTTCTATATTCACTTTTTCTTCTTGTTTTTCCAGAAGCATGTTTTGATAATTTTCAGAAGTAATTGCAAAAGGATATCTCTTAACTTTACGTTTGCCTTTGCGTTTTGGAGAATTTGGCCACATTAAATAATTATTAATAGAAGCAGTGTCTGGAGTATTTCTTTTTTCTTCCAAGTTTAGGGTTTCGGATGACTGTGTTTCACTTGCTGTTGATACCAGAGGAGCTAATGCAATGGTGGGTGTAAAATTCAAAAATTCTCTTTCGTTTTGTATAGGATACGAATTTAGAACTTCATCAGTACTCTGTGTATCATCCATTCGTTCAGACCCCTCTAAAGCGTCATTGATGCCATCTTTCTCAATAGGTGTATTTATAGGATCAGTTTTCAAATGCTTCCATATCTCGTATAATGCCAAGAAATTCTGGTCACTTTCAGATTCTATTTCATTCATTTTTGTAAATAATTCTACTTTGTCTTTTCCTACAATACTCATAAATGTAGAAAGGTCTATTGTTTTTGCGTTACGTGTGTTATCGTTATTGTTATTACTATGGCAAGTTTTAGTAGAATCAGTAGTGCCACTTAAGCATTTTTTGTAATCCACAGCATTTTCGTCAAATGGATACAATCCACATACTCTAAATCCACTTTGTAGCATAGTTGGTTTCACTATAGCTTCTACAACTTCATGAAGTATTGGGGCAAACGTTAGTTTTGTTACTGCTACTCCTGGATTCTTATCGTGGAATTGCTTGACTGCTTTTCTCCATCCGACTTTTATCGGTCGAAAAACTGCGACGTCAGCGGGCTGTAGAATTCGCGTTGTATTCGGATATAGAGCTATTAATTCTATTCCAAATCTAGAGCTAAGTGTACTTAATTCAATGATCAAGTGAGACTTGTGACCGTCTATAAAAAGAATGACAGGTAAGTTAACTCCTTCTTTCACTAAATACGGATAGAACACATTAGCAACGTATTCATAAAAGGTTTGAGCCGTCATCCAACCATTGTCACTTCTTCCTATACCCCATGTAGGCGGCACACTCATTGCAATTTTTTCGGGAACTCTTTTGTATGGAATGATAACCATAGGGCTGCAAGTTTTTCCTTCGGAGGAAAATGTAAACATCACTGTTATATTCTCTTTTGATGATCCGTGTTCGATATTATATACATTTCTACAGCCCTATGGAGCTAACACCTTTCCCGTTTGCGGACAAATCTGAAAACCCGTTTCGTCCCCATTAAAAATTCTAGTTGGATCCATCATCACATCATCCAGATTCTTCTCCTTAACATATGTCTCTATAGCCTCAAACCAACCTCTAATATATTTTTCAGTGACACAAGCGCTTGCGGTCGTAACGCCTTCTGATGACCTGAACACGATTGATGGGTTTCTTTTTAGGAAAGCCTATGTGAATAAGTTACAATAGATAAGGATGATGTTTTAGAAAAAAAATTATCTTACCCTCATCCAACCTTCACCGGGCTTATTATCTCGGAATGGATGCGGCCTTGGATTATTGTTTAAAAATTGTTGCACACTTAAGGGTAAGTCTTCCTTTTTTCTGGGAAACCCCTTTCTGGCAAGGTCCGATATCCACCTAAATAAAGTAATTTAGTAGCAAGAATGACATTATTGGCATACTATATTCCTTACCTAACTAATGCTTTCTTCTTGTTCCGTGAGTATTGGTGACGGTCCAAATGTGCTTTTGTGCCCCGGATTACATATTTTAAAATATAAAGTAGCCCTAGGTATGTTATATTTCTTCGCAATGCTGCGAACCGAGCTCTCACCGTTTCGAATTTCTTCAATAGCTCTCTCCAGACGACCGGGGCTATAATTTGGAGTCTTTGGCATGTTCTGCAAAATATATAATCTACAACATATATCTATGATGTCCTTTATATTGAAAATATATTTCAAATTAATTCTTAATTAATTTAAAAATGAGTTGCGCCAATTTTGTGAAATGGATAGTAATTAGGCATGCTCGATTGATAGCTATTGGCCATGTGTTAATAACTGTCTGGGGATAAATTTTGACCTTCCTTTTCTAAATACAACTATACATCATGTATTTACATTGAATGAAATGAAACAGAAACATGAAGTGAATACCTTCTTGTAGTATAGTTATTAGCCACCATGGTCAATAACTAAAATCATTGGAAATTTGAAACTAGCTATCAGCCACCCTCCATAAAAACAGAAAATGTAAAGAAAACATCATGTACAGGGTTATTCATTATAAATGTCCCAGCCCTTACCATAGTTATTATTGCATAAACAAAAAAATTTTTGAAATAAAAGTTTTGTGGTTATAAACTAATTTTATTATAACGTTAACAAAAGTACAGTGGCGTGCGTAGTTTAGGGGACACAAAAAATAATTGGTTTTTTTAAATGAGACGCCCTGTATATTATTAAATTTTTGAAAAGGTCTTTTTCTTCTGATTTCAAAAATATACCATATCATACCCCTGTCTTACACCGTTCTTAAGTTATTAAATAAAAGTTTTGTATCTACAAATGAGTTTTGGTCAACATTTAATTAAAATTACAAATAATACCTATAAAACGAATATAACAAAGATAACTTTACAACTATAACTAAATAATAACTTATAAAAGTTGTTCGAAGTGTCCACCATTATTTTCAATACATAATTCTAAACGTCTAATTATATTTTGAATTGCATCAGAAATGGCTAGATTGTTTACATTTAGATTATTTATTTCTAATTGAATTCGGTCTTTCATGACTTGAATACAGTCATTATTATTATATATTATGTCTTTTAAAAACCCCCAAAAATATGAGTCCATAGGGGATAGATCCGGACTGTTAGGAGGCCATAATATGGTTCCATTATTCCCTATCCACACTTGAAATACATTGTTCAAATGCTCTTTAACAGGTAGGACATTATGCGGAGTTGCCCCATCCTGCAACCAAATCATATCCTGAAGTTGATCGTCCGGAAAATTCTCTACAAGAATATTTTCAACTTCAGGAAGAATCATTTCCAGATAGGTAACTCCAGTTAAATTGAAATCATAAAATATGGGTCCAACAATTTTGTTTCTGAAAATTCCACACCATACACTAAGAGTTTTTCTTCCTGATTTTTTTATTGGTTTTATCAATCTTTTCCTATTCTCCTTGTTTTCCCATGACCTACGATTTTTCCTATTAAAAACTCCAGCCGTAGAAAAGCATGATTCATCGGTCCATCATATTTTAGTCAAATAATCAGGATCTTCATAAAACTTTTGGATCATTTGGCGGCAAAACTCTAACCTTTTCCTTTTATGAGCCTCTGTCAAAAGTTGTACGGGTAAAATTTTATATGGTTTGTAGTTGTTAGTTTTCAACGTACGTTGTATTTTAGAGTAACTTATATTTAAATGAGCTGCTGCATTATTTATACTGCATTCAGAATTTTCTAAAAAATAATATAGTGTTTAAAAAAACTTTTCAAGAATACCTATAAGAGGGCTTACCGTCGAAATAAAGCAGTACATCTAATTGATCTTCGTTGTTTGCATGAACTACTCGCCTTTTTCTATTAAAACTACCGGTATTATTTACCTGTTGGTAAATACGTCTGAACGTATTGTCTGCGGGTGTTGGACGATTTGTTATTTTCTATATAGCAAGTAAATATTTGAATTTTTTCTGCTACACTGTAAACCATTTTGAATGCTTCAATAAAGAAATGACATTTAATAAACATGACAGTTGTGATTTTCATAGCTTTCTTTGTCGATATTAACTTTTCAATATTTATAGTAACTAGTTTAATTTACTATATTTATCCTTTAATAACATAAGAACGGTGTAAGACAGGGGTATGATATGGTATATTTTTGAAATTAGAAGAAAAAGATCTTTCCAAAAATTTAATAATATACAGGGTGTCTCGTTTAAAAAAAAACAATTATTTTTTGTGTCCCCTAAACTACGCACGCCACTGTACTTTTGTTAACGTTATAATAAAATTAGTCTATAACCATACAACTTTCATTTCAAATTTTTTTTTTTTATGCAATAATAACTATGGTAAGGGCTGGGACATTTATAATGAATAACCCTGTACTAGTAACATAATTCTATATACGTACCTCCTAATGAGTAAACACGAATTTGAAAATAGGCCACAACCACTTTGTAGAAACGTATAAATGGAAATTAATTTTCTTAATAAAACGCGAACGCATCTCACTGCATCTGATCACAGATTGCAACTGTCAATATTGTGGCGGGAAGAAATGATGTCATACCATCTATGAGCGCAAGAGTTAATTAGATTTAAAAAAGGTTGTTACTTATCTTAGAAACGAAACCTGTACATGCTAAAGCTGAATACGGGCCTAATATTGTTGTTTGTCGATCTACTGGTCAACTACTGGTCAATTACTATATAGTGGCCAATAACTGTGCAGTTTACCCTACTTCTTGATAATAAATTTTGTTATTGTTGGCGACTTGAGTTTGTTTGTATCCCTACCTACAAGTGTTGTGTAAGGCAAAGTTTCGCTCATATCTGTAACAAGTAATAAGGGGCTGACTCTCTGGTTTATTTTGAAGCTACCAGGGTCCCACCTGCTTCCGTTTTCTAGGTTGAAAACGGTGGCGTCTTTACCTACAACAAGCGACCTTTTGGAACTCGCGACACTCTTGACTGAGTTAGCCGGCAGAGTACCTTCCCGGGGACGACCATCTTCAGGTAGGTTCAGGCCAGAGAGGGAGAGCAAGCAGAACAACGCGCAACCTCCTTATTACTTGTCTTATTTGATTTTGGTCGCGTTTTGTGGTAGCAATTACTTTTGTTTAATTACTTTTAAATATACCAAGTTCAATTTCTTTCATATGTACAAATAAATACAGACTTTAAGGAAAACGCTCCTGTGTTTTATTTAGTTAGTAAGTTGTAATATATTTATTTAATTAACCATTATCACACACATCCTGGACTTTTGATGAAGCTTCGCCAGCACCACAATTATTTTATTATAAAATAATTTCAATATTATTAGCACACGGCAGCCGAAACCAATAACCTACAAAGCCGCGGTTTGTAATGGTATATATCAGGTGATCAAATAAGTTCGTGCGGTTTTTGTTGATAAAATATACATATTAATTAAGAAACAATAATACAATATTATTCATCGAAGTAATTACCAACACACTCAATGACCTTTTTCCAACGAGACACTAATTTTTGTATGCTGGTATTGTAAAACTCTATGGATTTTGAATAAAAAAATTGTCCGATTGCATTTATTACATCAATCAGTTGTCAAGAGACAAAAAAAGTGGTAATCACTTGGCGAAATGTCAGAAGAATATGGAGGATCTGGTAATGTTTTCCAGTCAAGTTTAAGAACGCTTAGAATTTGAGTACAATATCCACTTTTCGTGGCAGATTAATTACCGATCAAGAAATGGTTCGTTATCGTTGCGCGAAATGTTTGCCAAACAAATGGTAAGAGGACTTAGTTTGTTATTATTTAACAATTCATTTGCTTAACTTACACGCCTTTCCTAGCTGATAAAGGTGCAAACGAATGGTTTCATCACTCACATCGACCCTTTCTGCAAGCTCTAGGCACGTTGTCCTGGAGGTTTCAATCATAACCTGTTGAATATCCTCGTTGTTAATGATCTTTGGTTTCCCAGAGCGTGGTTCATCGGTCAAGCTGAGATCTTCCGAAGAAAATTTCTTCAACCACTTCTGTGCTGTTCAATCACTTACGGCATCATCTCTGAATGCGGTACATATTTTTCACGCCGCCACTGCAGCTTTGGTACCAAGTTTGTACTCAGAGAGTAAACAACCTCGAATTAAAGTTTTATTCGTTGCCATATTCAACTATTTAAAACTAGGAATTATACAATTGCCACCAAATGTGTATGTATCCGATAAACGAAGGATTCATACTAAAGTAGATGACAAACAAGTGTTATGGATCAACAACTTAAAAAATATTCATGGCACTCTACTGTACACAAAAACCGCACGAAATTACTTGGTTACCTGATACATTAAAGAATTTTGACTCAATGTATTTTTAATATTTATTCAGTTTCATACATGTGCTTATATATATATATATATATATATATATATATATATATATCAATTGATAAATTCTTGGAGTATTTCGGCTTTTATATGAAATATTTACAAAATATCAAATTAGTATGTAATTGAAAAGTAGGTGAGGATGTAAACATTGCTGTCTACAAATTATAAAGCAAATCATACGAAATTCCTTTAATTGAAAAATATTGTCTACGTTGGGACTTGAACTCAAGTCTACGGTTTGCCGGACCGTTGCTTTACCACTTAAGCCACGATAGACCTTGGTTCAAGATATTTAGAAATGCATATATAAAGTAACAGTGTTAATAATTCAGATGTCAGTTATTGAATGTAGATGTCAAATTTTGAAAGCAGAAGTCAGTTTTGAAAGCTGATGTCAGTTTTGATAGCAGATGTCAGTTATTGAAAGCAAATGTCAGTTAATGAAAGCAGATGTTTGTTTTGAAAGCAGATGTCTGTTATGAAAGCAAATGACAGTTTTGAAAGCAGATGTGAGTTTTGAAGTTTTGAAATTGCTAATTATTACTCCATAGCTATATGAGTGTTTAGATCATTTCTTAGCCGTTCATTAAAATATCAATTGATAAATTCTTGGAGTTTTTCGGCTTTTATATGAAATATTTACAAATATCAAATTATTATGTAATTGCAAAGTAGGTGAGGATGTAAACATTGCTGTCTACAAATTACAAAGCAAATCATACGATTTTTTTTTAACTGAAAAATAGTCTACGTTGGGACTTGAACCCAAGTCTACGGTTTGCCGGACTGTTGCTTTACCACTTAAGCCATGATATGCTAATTTAATATTTGTAAATATTTCATATAAAAGCCGAAAAACTCCAAGAATTTATCAATTGATATATTTAATGAACGGCTAAGAAATTATCTAAACACTTATATATATATATATATATATATATATATATATATATATATATATATATATATATATATATATATGTTTCGGCAGTACGCCTTTATCAAGAGAATACAAAATATAAATGACAGAATATAAATGTCAAGTAATTAAGTTGCTATGGTTTAAATTATTCAAAGATACATTCTAGTAATAATAATAAATCATGCCTTAGTATTCCAAAAAATAGATAGCAAGGTGTGAACATATGTGTTGTTCGCTGCTAGCAATTTGTGTCTCTTTCTGGGTATGAACTTGTGTGTTGGTTGCTGCTGGCAGCTTGCGTCTCTCTATGGGTGTGTGGTTTTGTGTGAGAGCGTAAGTGTAGGGTTTTGTATGTCGGTGCGCTCGTGCATGTGTTTAGTGACCGGTAGCGTGAATTTAGAGAGGTCGGATAACCAGCCGTTGCGTAGGGCCACCAACCCTTTCCCGGTAACTTCTTTACAATTCCGTGCAGTACTTCGACGGCCTGACCCCCGCCCCAACGAGGTAAGGCGCAGACCAGCGAAGCGCACCCTGTACGGGGTTGCTCATCGCTAACCAAGGGAACACTCTTAGTGGCTACCTCGGCCGACGATGGTCACACTTGTGCCATCTTAACGTTTTCCGCCGAAGCGGGGGCATAGCACACACGTCGAACGTGTGTGTGCTGTTAACGACAGCCTAGCCGGGTTGCCGCCCAGGACCGGTCCTAGTGGTGTGTGCATTGCGCGGCGCCGTGTTAGCGCCGCGTAGCATGGTTCCTCACTCTTGCTGGAAAGGCGGAATGGCACCCGACTGCCCAACGGGCAGACCCCCCTAGAGTTTTGTAGCGCATATGCTAGACTACAACCCAGTAGAGGACTACATCAGCAAAAAACAGAAAACAAGGAAAGGCAGCCTTTCCCTCCGAAATATAGTAACAGTGTTGATGAATCAGATGTCAGTTATTGAATGTAGATGTCAAGTTGAAGGCAGAAGTCAGTTTTGAAAGCTCATATCAATCTTAATAGCAAATAAAAACAAATATCTATTTTAAAAACAAGTGTCAGTTATGAAAGCAAACGTCAGATTAGAAAGCAGATACCTATTTTGAAATTAGATGTGAGTCATTGAAAGTAGATGTCAGTATTTTGAGAGCAGATGTCAGATTTGAATGTTTGAAAATGCTTCTGACATCTGCTATCAAGACTGACATGAGCTTTCAAAACTGACTTCTGCCTTCAACTTGACATCTACATTCAATAACTGACATCTGATTCATCAACACTGTTACTTTATAATGCATTTCTGAATAACTTGAACCTGGGTCTATTGTGGTCTAGTGGTAATGACGACAGCCCGGAAAGCTGTAGACTTGGGTTCGAGTCCCAACATAGACATTTTTTCAATTAAAAATTCCGTATGATTTGCTTTGTAATTTGTAGACAGCAATGTTTGCATACCCCCTTACTTTGCAATTACATACTAACTTGATATTTGTAAATATTTCATATAAAAGCCGAAAACCTCCAATAATTTATCAAATGTTATATATATATATATATATATAAATATAATAACTTCGTGACCTTGGTATGATATGGTAAACCTAATCAGTAGGCGATTAAAGGTCTGTATATTACTTCAAAATATATGTATTTAAAAAAACTCTACATGTTTCGGCTGTATACGCCTTTTTCAAGAGAATACAAAATATGAATGACAGGATATAAATGTTGACATTTATATCCTGTCATTCATATTTTGTATTCTCTTGAAAAAGGCGTATACAGCCGAAACATGTAGAGTTTTTTTAAATACATATATTTTGAAGTAATATACAGACCTTTAATCGCCTACTGATTAGGTTTACCATATATATATATATATATATATATATATATATATATATATATGTATATAATAAGAAATACAAATGGATATTCCAAAATAAAATGAACAATTACACATAATTAAATTGAAATATTATAAAAGATTTGCAAAGTGTTTATTAATCAAGTTCTTTTTTCGTACATTGTTTAAATTGTCCTGTTGTTCATTTACGATATCAATTGCAAAGATCATTATCTTGATCTTCAAGCAACATATTCTCTGCTACTGCTAAATTCTATAACACAGCTGTTGCCACTACAATGGTTTAATGTTATCAAAGAAACACGCATTTCCAGTGAAAGAATTGGAAACCTTCTTTTTCATACTCCAAAGCACCCCTCCACTACATTTCTTGTCCTCATTTGAGATTTGTTAAATAAGTTCTCCATGGCCGTAGTTGGATCACTTAAAGGAGTAATTAAATAATTGTGTATACCATACCCACTATCACCAATCAGTAGTCCATTACCCATTTTCCCATTTTCAAGCATGGCTCTTAAGCGACTGTTATTAAAAACTGTCTGGTCATGTGTCGAACCTGGCCATCTGGTAACGATATCTAAGATATGTAAATTGGCATCACATACTACTTGTATGTTTCATGAAAGGAAGCCTTTCCTGTTTCGATAATACTCTGCGTTATTACCACCAGATGATTGAATCCTAACGTGGGTACAGTTTATAACACCTATTACATTGGGAAACCTGGCCATTTTATAAAAATTATTTGGTGTTTGACGTATCTCTTCATTGTTTCTTGGCATGGAAATATATTTTCTTCCTAATCTCGCTATTGCTTCACTTGCTTTTTTAACTGCGATATTAGCAGATGTTTAACTAACACCTCAAATCTGCTACTGCTAACAGCATGGATCCTGTAGCATAAAATTTAAGTGTGTAGCGCTTTTTATTCTGTTTTCAATTAAAGCCAATGGTCTGGCACAGGTCACTTTCGTAGGTTTAAACCTTGTAAAAAAAGCTTGTAAAACGTCTATTTAGGACTAATTCTAAGAATAGGGATATTTCGAGTTATACGGTACGTGTATAACTGGCCTCAGTTGTATTTATTTGAAGTTGCACACTTACACCTGAGCTGCACTTACTCCACCATACTTTAGTTACATTGTATTTATTTATTTCAAACAAAAAATATACTATAATACTAGAAGTTACACTAAAACACTGAAAGAAATATAAATTAATTTCATGGACATTTACATATACTTAAATGTCAAATTACATATACTTAAATGTCAAAAGTGCAGGTTTCTATCTACTAAATAAATCAAAGTTTTTTTCTAATTTTGAATCTACATCCCCGATTTAAAAAGACATGAATTGTTTCGAAAAATTGAATACTTAGTGGGTGAATTTGGCATAGATATCAATAACTTAGCTATTTTATGCTTACGAACTTCTAAAACGAAATAAATATACCCACTATAAAAACACAATTATTGCAAAATGTAGTCACCGGACTTTATAAAATAACAGAGATATAAAAATTCTTTTGAAAGAGCGAATAGTTTCGTGTGGATTACAATAGTAGTAAAAACACATAATTATTATGATAGAGTCTTGTTTAAACACATCTGCCACTTCGAGAAGCTTAAATGAAATAGTGCTTGTTAAACAATTCGTTGATATTAAATTTTATAGACACCAAATAAAGAGTGTAAAATCTGAAACTTCAAAACTTTAGTGAAAAGTGCTTAATAAAAAAAATTAATTTTAAAAAACTTATTTTTAATAATATAAAATATTATGTATTAAAAATCTGGTGTGAAGAACACAAATGCAGGTTCACTATTAATATTTTTTGTGAACGTGTCCGAATTTGTGTTCTTCACACCAGATTTTTAATAATATTTTATATTATTAAAAATACCTTTGTATTATACAAAACTGGTGGGGTTTACCTACTCATGTATGTTTCAATTATTCTGATTTAAAAAACTTCTAAATGATATTTAAAATAAATATATTTATTTAAATATAATCTATATGTCAAAACGTAGCTTTTTTTCAAAAAATCTGTCTCTTAAAAAGAGGAATAAATATATAACAACGAAATAATGTACGACTGTAGCCATAAGTACCGAGTTTGTGGATATCAATAATAAGCTAATAATAACCATAAAGTTTCTAATTCACGCCTCAACAGCTCAGTGGTCGAGCAATGGTCCGGCAAGCCAGAGGTTGTGGGTTAGATTCCTACTTGAGGGCGAATTTTTCTCTATGAAAAATTCGAATAAAATAGCGTCGTAAAGTGTAGAAAGAATATTTACAATTACATTACTTCGCGAAAACGCAATTAATTTGTACATCTGCCGTACTACGGGCAAGATATATTCATCTGTTTCCTTTGATGTTACTCAAAGCATCCCCATAAAAGTTTCTAATTCACGCCTCAACAGCTCAGTGGTCGAGCAATGAGCCGGCAAGCCAGAGGTCGTGGGTTCGATTCCTACTTGAGGGCGAATTTTCATCTATGAAAAATGCGAATAAAATAGCGTCGTAAAGTGTAGAAAGAATATTTACAATTACATTATTTCGCGAAAACGCAATTAATTTGTTTATCAGTAATAAGCCTAAGCCTAAGCCTTACGTTGAATACGTCCACAAACCTATGCCGAATTAATTAAAATGTGATTAAAATTAAAGTTTGAACGTTCTTTTAATAAAACAAAATCGTCATAAAACAAAAAGCTTTATGTAACGTTTCCATGGTGTGTTTAATGAGATAGATACCTGGTTCTTAATTATTTGTATATAATTATTTCCATTTTTTTTTTTGAAAATTCTTTCAATGGAGACTGTGGTTAAATAATAATTTAAAAAGGTATATAACCCCTTACCAAAAATTGATAGTCGTATCCTAAATACGTATTTCGACAACTAAGTTGTCATCATCAGTAGGTAAAAACTACTAATTAAAGTCACACGGGGCACAATAAAGTAAGATAAACGCTTACGCACAACTACTATACACTGCAACCCTGTAAAGACTAAATTTACCATGCACATTTCAAACTACGAGATAAAACACTTGTCTCTTTGGAAAAGGTTCTTAAACATCTGTTAAAATATCGAACAAAGGGACGGCAAAAATTCTTCTCTAAATACGGCGCCAACTAAAAACGATTTTAAAGCTACGGTGACCTACTAATAAACTAAATGAAACACCTATATTTCCACAAAACACTAGTATAATTAAATGTATGAGCATTTCATGTGCAATGTACAAATTAATTGTTATTATTTAAACGTGTTATATTCCAATACGCAGGTAGTGACAAAATCTATATTAGGGTCCGAATGTAGAAACACTTTCCATTAACAAAAGGTTAAGAAGTCGTATCGTAAAGGCCGAACTCTCATGACAATTCTGAGAAAGACAAAATTAAGAAGAGGCGTTATATGTGAAAAACTAGACATCCGGCTTGTTGTATTATACTAAATGAGAATAACAATCCTCGTGAAAAGGGTCAATAAATAATTAGATATTGTAGGTGTATGATTTAGAATTTAATTATAAATAGGTGACAATGTGTTATATTAAATGAGAAACCATTTCGGTGAACAGGAGGTTTATGAATAATTAAATATTGTAGGTATATAAATTTAAAAGTTAATTATAAATAGGTGACAATGTTCTAGTTAAGGGGTTAAGCAATTTAATATAATGTATAGAATTCACGGTAGGCTCTGGGTGTGTAGGAGGTAATTTTGGATATTAAATGAGAATTCAATTCACGTGAAAAGGGTCTTGAATAATTGGATATGGTAGGTATATAATTTAAAAGTTAATTATAAAAAGGTGACATGTCCTAGTTAAGGAGTTGCGCTATTTAATATAATGTATGGGATTCACGGTAGTCTCTGGGTGTACTAAGGAGGTAATTTTGCATATTAAATGAGACTCACTTCACGTGAAAAGGGGGGTCTATGCATAATTGGATATTGTGGGTATTTAATTTAAAAGTTAATTATAAATAGGTGGCATGTCCTGGTTAAGGAGTTAAGCAAAATAAAATAATGTATAGAATTCACGGTAGGCTCTAGGTGAAACATGATAAATAATTTAATAAACAAAAACATCCGGTACATCTGTTCCCCAAAACGCGAAACAAGATTTACATTTCGTGAAACAAGCCGAATGCTTCATTCAAAAACCATTGTTTAGGAGGTAATTGTATTATTTCACGTGTATGGATTCCCACATGTCTATAATTACTGATGTTACATCCCCCACCCACTTATAAAAATGTGAATAGACTGCTGAACGGTATTGGAGATTTATCGCTATTCAAGGAGGTATGTTTATTTTTCGCGATAAATATACTTTCGTAAGCATCAAGTTCATGGGGTTTATTAATTCCTTTTATCAATTTCAAACCTGTAATCGGTACATTGTGTAGTGTGCTCAAAGCGTGATTTGCGACATTTGATTTATCCGGTCTATTGTATTTGATATGTGCTATGTGTTCTTTAAAACGTGTTATTATGGGTCGTTTAGTTTGGCCTATATATTTCAAATTACAATCCGCGCAACTAATTTCATAGATCCCTGATTTCGAATTGGAATTGATTTTATCTTTAGTATTCCCTAGCAGACTTTTGATAGTGTTTTCAGACCGAAATGCTACCTGGAGACCTCTTTCTTTCACAATTCTATTAATGTTTTTCGTGACAGGGTGGTATGGTAGACATACCTCTCCTTTCATAGCCAATTTATTCATGAGTCAATTTGAAGTAGAATTCAAAAACAACACTAAATATTTCCCTAGAGTCTGGATTAGGTATGTAGATGACATTCTTGCGATTTTTGACACACGGAAATGCGAATTAGACATGTTTGTTAATCAATTAAATTTGAAATATCCGACTATTAAATTTACGGTAGAAAAGGAACAATACGGCAAGATATCATTTTTAGATACTTTACTGATTAGAAATAAACATAAAATAGAAATCGATATTTTCCGGAAAGAAACCAACGTTAATAGATTCATCACCGCGGATTCAAATCATAGTTATCAACATAAGACTGCTTCCTTTAACTTTTTAGTCAATCGGTTACTAAATTTTCCGTTAACAAAGGAGAGATATGAAACAGAACTAGATTTCATTAAAAATATTGCGACATACAATGGCTTTGACATAGAAATAATCAATAAATTAATTAGAAAAACTAAAATAAAAAATACGATCCGCGAATCCACGAGTTTGATACCCCAAAATAACCAAGAGAAAAAGTACATATGTCTACCATACCACCCTGTCACGAAAAACATTAATAGAATTGTGAAAGAAAGAGGTCTCCAGGTAGCATTTCGGTCTGAAAACACTATCAAAAGTCTGCTAGGGAATACTAAAGATAAAATCAATTCCAATTCGAAATCAGGGATCTATGAAATTAGTTGCGCGGATTGTAATTTGAAATATATAGGCCAAACTAAACGACCCATAATAACACGTTTTAAAGAACACATAGCACATATCAAATACAATAGACCGGATAAATCAAATGTCGCAAATCACGCTTTGAGCACACTACACAATGTACCGATTACAGGTTTGAAATTGATAAAAGGAATTAATAAACCCCATGAACTTGATGCTTACGAAAGTATATTTATCGCGAAAAATAAACATACCTCCTTGAATAGCGATAAATCTCCAATACCGTTCAGCAGTCTATTCACATTTTTATAAGTGGGTGGGGGATGTAACATCAGTAATTATAGACATGTGGGAATCCATACACGTGAAATAATACAATTACCTCCTAAACAATGGTTTTTGAATGAAGCATTCGGCTTGTTTCACGAAATGTAAATCTTGTTTCGCGTTTTGGGGAACAGATGTACCGGATGTTTTTGTTTATTAAATTATTTATCATGTTTCACCTAGAGCCTACCGTGAATTCTATACATTATTTTATTTTGCTTAACTCCTTAACCAGGACATGCCACCTATTTATAATTAACTTTTAAATTAAATACCCACAATATCCAATTATGCATAGACCCCCCTTTTCACGTGAAGTGAGTCTCATTTAATATGCAAAATTACCTCCTTAGTACACCCAGAGACTACCGTGAATCCCATACATTATATTAAATAGCGCAACTCCTTAACTAGGACATGTCACCTTTTTATAATTAACTTTTAAATTATATACCTACCATATCCAATTATTCAAGACCCTTTTCACGTGAATTGAATTCTCATTTAATATCCAAAATTACCTCCTACACACCCAGAGCCTACCGTGAATTCTATACATTATATTAAATTGCTTAACCCCTTAACTAGAACATTGTCACCTATTTATAATTAACTTTTAAATTTATATACCTACAATATTTAATTATTCATAAACCTCCTGTTCACCGAAATGGTTTCTCATTTAATATAACACATTGTCACCTATTTATAATTAAATTCTAAATCATACACCTACAATATCTAATTATTTATTGACCCTTTTCACGAGGATTGTTATTCTCATTTAGTATAATACAACAAGCCGGATGTCTAGTTTTTCACATATAACGCCTCTTCTTAATTTTGTCTTTCTCAGAATTGTCATGAGAGTTCGGCCTTTACGATACGACTTCTTAACCTTTTGTTAATGGAAAGTGTTTCTACATTCGGACCCTAATATAGATTTTGTCACTACCTGCGTATTGGAATATAACACGTTTAAATAATAACAATTAATTTGTACATTGCACATGAAATGCTCATACATTTAATTATACTAGTGTTTTGTGGAAATATAGGTGTTTCATTTAGTTTATTAGTAGGTCACCGTAGCTTTAAAATCGTTTTTAGTTGGCGCCGTATTTAGAGAAGAATTTTTGCCGTCCCTTTGTTCGATATTTTAACAGATGTTTAAGAACCTTTTCCAAAGAGACAAGTGTTTTATCTCGTAGTTTGAAATGTGCATGGTAAATTTAGTCTTTACAGGGTTGCAGTGTATAGTAGTTGTGCGTAAGCGTTTATCTTATTTTATTGTGCCCCGTGTGACTTTAATTAGTAGTTTTTACCTACTGATGATGACAACTTAGTTGTCGAAATACGTATTTAGGATACGACTATCAATTTGTGGTAAGGGGTTATATACCTTTTTAAATTATTTTTTTTTTCTTTAAATTTGTGGTGGTACTGACAAATACCAATAGAACAATATAATTCGTCGCTAAACTGATGAATTAATGGTGGAAGTTCGTAGATTTCCCTGCGACAAGGCCGGACTCGATTAAAGAAAAATCATTTACATTTCACCCTTTTTTTACTTTGTCACTATACACAAATAGTACTGTATATTTTAAGTGTAATATTCGACAATAGCATATTTTTAGCAATCCTATGCAGGCATGAACTTCTTCAAAACATTTCCTGTACATGCGAAATCTGGGAAAAAAATGGAAAAACCCTATTATGAAATTAAAGAAAAGGTATAACATATTTTTACTTCAAATGTTATTACTTGAAGGTTTGAATCGCGTATTACAAACAGGCACTCTAAACACTAAGGGCCGGTATTATAAACAGCGAATAAATCTCTGAATAACAACATGGCGAATAAATATATTCAACGAATAAATTGAAATCTGGTATTATAAAAAATGGATCCATGTAAAATAAGTATTTGTAGAATAACTCTGAATAGCCATATATTTTACAGTTTAGCGTTTCGATAAACTATGGAGCCACTGAATAAATTGAAAAATACAAAAAACCATTAGGATTTTTTTGTATTTTAAATAACTTAATTTAAATGAAATGTATTTGTCAGAATACTTCTAACCCGAACGCTAGATACGAGTTGACCGTTCTCAATCAGGTAGATTTCGAAAAGTTGGTTGTAGTACGATAACAAAAGAAAGGCTTTCTCATTGCAAACGAATATATTCACAGAAAATAGCTAAGTTGAATTAATATTTTAAAATGCGAAACATATTTGCGAAGAAATATAATTTAAAATTAAATTAAAATATTCTTATATACACGAAGTGTAACAATCTATACTCTCTTAATAATTTGTGTAAGATAGCGAAGTCGTTCTTTTTTTGTAAATGTGTCTGAAGATATCCTTTCTCCAGCGGGGGCGTACTTATGCTTATGAATCTGTAGAAAGATGAAATACGTATCTGCGTCTCTGGGGAAGGATATCTTCGGACACGTTCACAAAAAATATTAATATTGAACTTGTATTTGTGTTCTTCACATCAGATTTTTAATAATATTTTATATTATTAAAAATACTTTTGTATTATACAAAACTGGCAGGGTTTTACCCACTCATATATGAAGACCACATGGGAAGAAAGGGGAATGTCACATATCTTTAGTTTTGAGTAAAACGGTATTGAAAGTTTGAAACTCTTTCCATACTTTGAGACTAATTCAATGTAACTTATGTTGTGTATATCTTCTGGTTTAAGTGTTAATAAAACAATTTGCAAGTATGGTTTTATATTGCTATAATATTTCACGAAAATAAACAAAAGGCAGTAAAGTAACTACGTATTTTATTTGAAAAAAATGGGGAATGTCCACATTAAACCGCTGTACGATGTAGCAAGGGGACCTTATGACATTGGTTTTGTCAGTTTTTGATCACTATCAACAACTGTATCTATATACGGTAGGTCATCATAATACTTCTGGGCGTCGCGACGGCAGTGTCTCTTTAATTCTTAAAGGTTTTTGTATTTTTTTTTACCAATCGGGATCAGGTCTGTAATAAAACGTTTAATTTTACTTTCTAAAAATGAATTTTAAATTATACTAACTACCTAAGTACTTTCTGTCAGGATACAGAAATTCGTTTTTTAAAAGGACTGGCTCATTTCTTTGACTCTTTGGTGGAAGGATGTTAGTGTGTTCCCATGCTCCATTGTAAGAGGATTTATGGCTAACTAGACGTGGATGGAGAATAGTTGATTCTATTTCCTTAATTGGTTGTGTTGGCATAGGACACTTCTTGTTGTAAGGAAATTGCTTGAAAAAAGTACTCCAGTCTCTTTTCTATCATTTCTTGAGAATGCTCAATATTTTCTGTAGCAAATGATTGTGGTTTACTCCTAGATTTTGCAATCTCCTCTACCCACTCATATGGGAGTTCTGCTGGATATTTTTGATTGACGAGTGCCATATTCCGATCGCATTCTAGATAAGAATGACCCCGTATGGGGAACGTTATTTTAAACGAGGTTAGTCTCTTTTTTATATGAACGATGAGTGCATGTACTTAATTACGTTATAGTTCTTGTTTTGTCCTCCGCAAGAATCACAGAAAACCTGTAGATGTTTTATTTCTCTTGTAAGGTAGTTATGAATAAAATGATCCAGAAAGGAAAGTACCTCATCACTTCCTTTTTTGCCTATTGTTTGTGGATATACATAAAATACCGAGTCATCGCTTGCAAGAATGTGAATATTAAAAAGAAAGACAGATAACTGTCGTTTATAATAAACATCGTTGGTGGTTATATTTGGTACAGGAAGAATTTTTTGAAAATCCATGCAGATAGCTTCAGTTGTATTATCTTTTTTACAGTTATACTTTTGAAAACGTTTTCGATCACAAAAAACTTGAGCTTTCTTCTTGTGCAGAATGTTTTCGGTGTCTGGCGTTCGCAAACTGCTGTGAATATCATCTTGTGTTGATGAATTACGCAGTTGTAATTGTAAGTTCCTTTTTCGCGCTTCATATTCATTGCAAGCACTGCAAGTATCTTTCTTTGGATAACCGAACGAGATATTAAATTTTGAACTAAATATAGTTCTATATGATTCATATGATACTACATGTATTGAAAATTTTTCTCTATACATTTTATGCATTTTCGATATGTTAAGATCTTCACTTAAATACAAGCGGTCTGTTTTCGTTAGGCTATAGTGACTTTTGCGACCCTTAAATTACGAAATATGACTGATTACGCAATTATATGTATCTTCTGACAACTTTCGTGGACGATTAGAATGCTTAAACCGAAGATCACGAGGAGCTGAACCTATGGTCCTCAAAGAGCATTGTAGGTATTCTAATTTCTTCTTTGTTATACCATGAATTGATAAAAACGCTTTAAAGCAGATAGGAATTTCTACTACCTCACCATGTCTTATCATTCTAACGCGATAAGAATAAGAATTATAATGTAGCAATGCCTCATCTTCATCTTTTCGAGGCCGTCTTCTCTGAATACTTTTAGTTGTTATTAGTTCACATAGATAGGCATTCTGTTCATCCGTACTTTTTAATTGATTAAACTTTTTCAATATTGTTTTTCTCTCTTGATCATTTATCTTCTCAAAACACTTTAATCTTTTACAGTAGCAATATTCTCCGGCTTCATGACGGCATAACCTTAACTGTTTTGCTACATCACTTATTCGGCCATGCTTCTTTCTTTTCCTAGATTTTTCACTACATTGATCATTAGTTATATTCTCATTTTCATCAGTTTCCATTGTTATACAATAAACACCAGTTTCTATTATTAATCAGATTACACTCACTTATCTTAACCACTTTACATGCACTAGTCAAAATAAGTATTTTGTTAGTGGATTCTTTGCGTCGTACGGACCTTCCGCGTTTTTTACCAGTTTGACTGTGACATTCCCCTTTCTTTCCCAGTGTATGAAATGTTTCAATGGATGTATTGTCGGACTACGCTGCTTTATTTCCATGTATACCGTTTTAATACAAAATTTAAGCGTTTGATTAATAGATGGCAGTGCTATCTCGATTTCACTGAATTTGTGACATTCCCCTTTCTCCCCCTGTAGTCTTCATATGTTTCAATTATTCTGTGACATTGCACATGCTGTTACTCCGTAAATATGAGAGAAGACACAAACAAAATACAATTTCTAGAGATAAGGCAGTGCCACCTCTGGAAACACTTCCTTAGTTCTGCATTGGTTATATAGACACAGCGAGTACTTCGAACGTCTGACTATATGCAGGGCTGAATGTACTTCTACTATCGGTCTTAATAATTTCTGTGAGATAGCGAAGTCGTTCTTTTTTTGTGAATGTGTCTGAAGATATCCTTTCTCCAGCAGGGACGTACTGATGAATGTATAGAAATATGAAATACGTATCGGCATCTCTGGGCAGGGATATGTTCAGATACGTTCACAAAAAATATTAATATTGAACTTGTATTTGTGTTCTTCACACCAGATTTTTAATAATATTTTATATTATTAAAAATACTTTTGTATTATACTAAACTGGTGGGGTTTTACCCACTCATGTATGTTTCAACTATTGTTACTATACTACATTATTACCCGTATCGCACTGACAATACTTGTGAACCAATCAAGCTTTGTACAGTTTACTCTTAAAAGTTCGAATAACATGCGAGCCTGTGAATATTCTTAACAACTTTTGTTACGTGTGGCAAATTGACTTTCAGGCCTCAAAAAAAAAGAAATATAATCTCATTAAAAAGGTTATGAACTGCGAGTACTGCGAGTTGTGTGCAGAAAAAAGTAGGACAAGTGTTTAGTTGTGTGAACCTATACCACTATTGAACATTTCCAAAAAAAAAGTCGTACACTCATATGTCACCTGAATTATAGCATTATATGCCAATATATGAGTAAAACTCCTTTCATATGTTGAAGTAAAGAGACGAATTTCAATAAAATGAATTAACTTTAATAAAATTAACAGTTATAGCATTTTAAAGAATCTACAAATAAACCATATAATATATATAAGCTAATATTTCGTCATGGCACCATCTGCATTTAATATATTGGTCAATCGCAAGGGAATAGACGAATACAAGTTTCTTATAAGATTTTCATTTTCTGTTATTTCTTGCCATGCTTCAATTATTGTATTCCACAGCTCTTCTCTGTTATTTGGTCTAAACTGACGCTCATACATTTTTTTAACAATAATACCCCAGATATTCTCAATTATGTTTACATCCGGGCATTTGGAGGGCCAATCAAAGTTTCGATGTTATTAGTTTGTAACCACTGGGTTATTATTCCTGCCGTGTGTACTGAACAATTATCTTGCTGGAGAATAAAATTATTATTTGGGTGATGTTCACGAAATAATGGTATTATATTCTCCAAAATATTTAGATATGCCAAAGCATTGAATCTACCATCAATTCTCCAACAGATAGCTAGTCCATTAGCAGTTATAGCAGCCCATACATTAACAGAGAAACGTTGCGACTGACCTGCATTAGATACGTATGATTCTTCATATCTAGTATTTCTCGGTCTATACACTTTAATGTGTCCATTGTAGTCGATTGAAACGTCTTTTCGTCAGTAAAAATTACTTTATTCCAGAATTCAATATCTTTGTACAAATAATTTAGTGCAAAGATTATTCTGCCCTGTTTATGGCGTTCCGACAAAATACTTTTTTTGGCTGCAATACAATTTTGAATGTCTGACATTTGAATTCTTCTGCAGGCTGTTGACCGAGAACCCGGGAAATTTGTTGCTGCAACAGCATCTAATGCACAAGAAAACGGACGTTCTCTTAAGAAATTCACTAAAGCGGTATCATGATGTTCTAAAGAAATCCTTCTTCTACCGCTTCCTTGTTTTCTGTTAATTGTTTGTTCTTGCTCCCAACGGTTTTTGACATTTTGTACGGTGCTTTTATTAACACCGAAAGTAAACGCTACTTCTCTAATTGTTCGTCCTTTTTGAAGCTCGGAAATGATTTGAATTTTTTGTTGATTACACAGTTGTCTTGGCATTATAATAAAACTCTCACTTTGACAACTCAATTTGACACTTAAGTGACAATTCAAATTTAAGTATGGGTGAACCAGATTTACATAGAAAAAATAGCTTGTCCGAGTTTTTTCTGCACACAACTGTATAAAGGTATATAGCATAATACCATATGAGCAAAAATTATTTCGATAAGGGATTGGAGGGATCACTGTCTATAATAGATTCAGCTTGTTGCTGCCAATTAAATGTCTGTTTTGATTTGAAGTAGTTATAATTTTATTGATTATGTTAGCTAATCAGTTTGTTAAGTAAACTGACAGTTAAATCATGTCCAATAAAACTTCAAATCGAAACTGACATTTAATTCATGTGAAATAAAAATTCCAACTCGAAACTGACATACAACCAACATGTGTAGAACCAACAACAGACTGAACCTATCAAACACAGTAATCTTCCCAACCGTGACCAGCCCTTATCTAAACAATTTTTGCTCATATAGTAATAATAATAATATGATTTATTGCTCAACAGGCGAACCCAGTTACAGAACAAAAATAAATAATCTGTAATAGAATATACAGGGTTAGGCAAATGTATGGATCTATTCTAATATTTTTGATACGGTTATTTAGATTCTAATAAGACTTTCCACAAATAATTAAATAGAAATCCGAATCAGGATTCCAGTTTAGCCCGAAACAATGTTAACTTTTTTTATTTTAAATAAAACACCGTATATATTTCTACGAATTTCAATAGAGCTCCGTTCCGGGAATTAATAATAAGGTTTGGGACCCTTTCGTTCAACAACGACAGAGGTATTTAATTAAATCTAATTCAAAATCAATATCAGTTAAGGAAGTTTTCGAAATGTTGACCGCTCACTTCTTGATAACATGCAAGTCTGCGAACAAATTCTTGAATGACATTTGCTAAAGCTTCCTCACGAATTAGTAGCGCTTCCTCAATTATTCTCTACCGTAACTTGTCCAAACTGTGCGGTCGTCTAGTATAAACCACAGACTTTAAATCACCCCAAGGGAAAAAATCTATGGGATTTATCTGGAGACCGCGCGGGCCATTCAATGAATCTTCTATGACCAATCCATCGATTTGGGAATGTTTCGTTTAAAAAACTTCTAACTTCAAGGGCATAGTGAGGGGTTGCTGCATCTTGTTGGAACTAAACACTTGCAGGTAATTCTCCATCTTCCTCAATATTAAGAGCAACCTGATCATTCGAAGGATCTAAATATGTCTGTCCAGTTAGTGTACCATGAATGGCAAAAAGAACCAATAACACGGTTCCTGAAACTAACAGCCCAAACGTTTAATTTCTGCGGATGTTGTGTATTTGTGTATTCGTTTCTAGCATCGAATGATGGTTTTCTATTGGCCAATGTCGCCAATTATGGTGATTAACGATACTATTCAAACGTAGCCTCAAGAAACATCAAATCGTGTGTAAAATATTAGTCATTTTTATAAATCTCCATCACTCTTTGGCAAAATTCAATTCTAAGCTCATAATGCCCGTCCAATAATTCTTGCACTAAATGTGGTTTAAACGGATGATATTTCTCGTGCTTCAATATTATGGCTACTGATCGGCCAATTATATCGTAGTTTAGTACGAGGAATATAGTAGAAGTTTGTGGTAATTCTCCTGATGCTGTAGCAATATCTTGAGCAATAACTTAATTAGTTGCGACTTTTGGTCGTCCGCTTTTCGGTAAATTTCTGATATTTACGGTCAAGTTATTCCCTCTCAAAGTTTTACCAACGACAGTTCGTGATATTGGATGCTGATCTTGATATAAATTGTTAAATTAATTGCATACTTCTTCATAAGTTCTGACGTAGTCACCAAAACCAATCATCCTCAGAATTTTAATACGTTCTTTTCCAGTTAATTGAACCATTATTCATATTTGGCCGTCCACAAAGTTACTTCTGACAGTTTAAGTCAAGTACGAAATTTTAATTCCATATAAATATGATTTTAAAATATCAGTTTTAATTAAATATCTTCGTCGTTGTTAAACAAACAGGTGCCAAGCCTTGTTATTGCTGAACACCCAAAGCAGAGCTCTATTAAAATTCTTAAAAATATACAGTGTGTTTTATTTGAAATAAAAAACTGGAAGTCTGACTTGCATATAAATATTCATCGAATCGCCGATGTGGATTTAATTAATTCTGCGAAGTCTTATTAAAATCTAAGTAGCCGTATCAAAAATTTTCGAAGGGATCCATACATTTGTCTAATCCTGTGTAATAATAATAATAATAATAATTATAATTTGTTTTCGTAGTTATATTATTCGTAGTTATATTATTTATATATATTATTTACATCCTGTAATACTTTCATGTATCTACTTCACATGAATAAATAATTGGTGTAAATATTGTTTTTGATAGTAAGGACACGAACGAAACAGAATTTATAATGTTATTGTCATATTTAACAACATATTTAGTTTACTTGAATAAATTTCACTGTTATTTATTGCGTATCTACTTGCCATAGACAATACTTTTTCTACGATCCACCAGAAAGTATTTTTCAAAGCTAATCTACATGACAATAAATCATTTACATAGAAATGCATATTTCTTAGTATTTAAGAACGTATATTCTAAAGTAGTACCTATACATTGTGCTCTAATAATTTTTGTATTTATAGCAAATATAATTTGAAAAATCGCTATTACTCATGTATAACATTTCAAATCATAAACAAAATATAACATAAAAGACGATTGAATAACCAAAAATTGATTTTAGAATTTTCTTTGATGCTTTTAATTATAGCTTTGGTTGGTGATTAAACAAGTTGATTAAAATTGGCAAAAATAACGCCAAATTGTCTATACGATATTTTTAAATACCTCAATTAACTAGGTTTATGAACTACTATAAATAGTCTAATTACTAAAAATAGGTTTGGCAGGTCCAAGTTGAACTAATTCGTAATAAGGAACGCCTTATTATTCTAAAATAAGATGAAGGTCGACTAGATTTTTGAAAAATCTAAGTCACTAATTTTCACTGCATTGAGTGGTGTTAAAATAGTTAACATTCTTAAATGTAGTTCTTGTATCCATTTCATGAAATAGTAGGTGATAATTTTCGTAATTATCAAGTTTTGAGAGAAGTTCATAAAGCAGCGAAATTAAAAAATTTAAAATCTGATAAGCTATACATCAAGAAGTATTGGTATGTATCTTGCATTAGAAAATTGATTTCAACCCCCAAGTTTTTTTCCTGCTCTTTGAATTCCATTACTGTTATGTGATTATATCATCCCATACTAATCTGAGTTTACGGAAATAAATTAGTTTTCAAAATAAAGTGTTATTTTTGTTGTACTTTGGATTATAAAATAAGTAAACATATTTTTCTCCAGTATTTTTAATTTTAGGTCAAATTTATACCGGCCGACATACGCAAGTGATCATCCAGAAAATAGTTCAGTGAAATTTTCAAGAAAGATGCATTTTATTCGTACTAACAAATAATGACAATTTCAGTAATATGCATTTAATCATGGTAGTATTGGCAATGAACTAAAAAATATTTTTGTTTTTCTGTTGACGTTATTTATTTAACCCATTCATTCCCATAGTTGCGTTAACGCAACATCATCAGAAAAATAATATTCGTATACAACGTGTTTCAAAAAGAATTACATCTAGTTGTTCATGAATTTCTCCTATACAGGCTGTCCCGTAAAAAACGCCAACGTTCATAATTCCGTTATTTATTGTCCGGTTTTATTTAAACAAAAAGTAAATTTAATAGCATCAAAAACACTATAAGATAGCAGTGTTTTATTTGTTTTCAATTGTTTTCATTAATGTCAAACGACAGTCAAGTTTTTTATTTTAAATGGCAACATATATATTTTTGGCTATATTCGGATTGGTTTTTTTTTTCTGAATTCAACGATGTATAACATGTTTATTTTTGATAAACGTTTATTGCAAAAAAAAAACTTTATAAATTTCATCTTTGTCTTCCATTATTTATAAATATTCGAATGTGTCACTCATGAAACATTGGAAATGTAAGTATTATAAATATTATTATAAGAAACAAAACACTTTACAATAAATGTTGAAATTGCCCGCCACCTTGTTCAGCACATCTCCTAATTACTCCAAAGGTCGCATTTAAAAAACAAGCGGCAGGTACTTCTTGACAAGTGTTAATAATTCTTTGTTTTAAAATGTCAACATTTTCTGGAGTTGTTAAATAAACTCGATCTTGTAGATAAGCCCACAACCAAAAATCGAGGGGCGTAAGATCCGGTGAACGCGCAGGCCACTCGATAGGACCGGATGTTCCTATCCACCTATTTCCAAATTGGGTGTTCAACAAATCAGTATTTACTCTGGCGTTGTGCGCGGGAGCCCCATCTTGTTGAAAAAATATTCTATTTAAATTTGCCAAAGGTAATTCATCTAAAAAGTTTTGGAGATTTTCGTGTAATAAAGTGTAGTATTTTTCTTGATTTAAGCAACCATCTATGAAAAATGGCCCAATTAATTGATCACCTAAAATGCCACACCAAACATTTACGTTGAAACGTCTTTGAAAATTATTTTCAATTACAAATCTCGGAATGTCTGCACTCCACTGTCGATGTATGTTTCTATTAAAAATACCGTTGTTGCTTAAAGTGCATTCATCAGACCAAATTATCCTTCTGTAAAAATTCGGGTCTTGTTCTAATGCATTTAAATAAAAACGACAAAACTGGATTCTTCGGCCAGGATCATTTTGTTCTAATGCATGAACTTTTCGAGCTATGTACGGTTTAAGTTTGTGTTTTCTTAAAATACCATGAACTGTAGTTTTTGATACCCCAATATTATGTGCAATTTCGCGAATCGAAGTTCGTGAATTTTGCTGTACTGCAAGAAGAACATCTAATTCTTTATCTTCGGAGAATTTCCGTTTTTGTGTTTTTGGTTTGGTAAATGATCCATAATTTCTTAAACTCTTTTCAATTCTCTGAAATATTTTCGAACCTGGAACTTCTCTGTCCGAAAAACGAGCACTGTACCGACGAACTGCTTGAAGGCGATTTTTATTACATTCAAAGAACACTTGTAACATGTCCGTTAATTCATTGTTATTCATTTTTTACGAAAATACGCTTTTTGTTGCGGCAAAACGTTCAAACAGGATAATACAGAAAACTTAATAAAGTCAAACTGACACTTAAGGCACATTGACATAATGCTAGTGGACTGGGCCAAGTCTACTATAATGAAAGATGAAATTTATAAAGTTTCTTTTTTATTTTGTATTATTAGGAGATGTGCGATATGTGTTAAACAAGGTGGCGGGCAATTTCAACATTTATTGTAACGTGTTTTGTTTCTTATAATAATATTTATAATACTTACATTTCAAATGTTTCATGACACATTCGAATATTTATAAATAATGGAAGACAAAGATGAAATTTATAAAGATTTTTTTTGCAATAAACATTTATCAAAAATAAACATGTTATACATAGTTGAATTCAGAAAAAAAAATACAATCCGAATATAGTCAAAAATATATATGTAGCCATTTAAAATAAAAAACTTGACTGTCGTTTGACATTAATGAAAACAATTGAAAACAAATAAAACACTGCTATCTTATAGTGTTTTTGATGCTATTAAATTTACTTTTTGTTTAAATAAAACCGGACAATAAATAACGGAAGTATGAATGTTGGCGTTTTTTACGGGACAGTCTGTATATTATGATGTTCTACATTCTTGAAATTCGATATAGACTAAATGGTATGAAGGTTATCGTACCTATCACTGTCAAAAGTTATCATCGAGAGATATGGTGATGAAATTAATAGCAAGTACAATTAGATTATTAATTTATTTAATAAGTAAACTTTAAAGATGGGATATTAATCAATCAACCAATGTAAATAACTAATTTGTAGAAATTTTAATTATTATAATTTATATAAGTGTTCAAAATGGTCACCACGATGTTTCATGTTGTCAAAAATATTCTGCAATATATTTGGTATTATTTCATTACATTTAATTCTAGTTGTATTCATCAAGTCATTTAAGTTATTCATACTTGTCTTTTTTAGAGTTAGATCTGGTAACCGCACTGGTGACACCCTTGCTTATTACTCGATTAGGGAAGTAAATTTCTAGAAGTGCTAAATTTTCATGAGTTGTATGTGCAGTAGCCCCATCTTCCTGGAAGTAATCCCTATTGAATTCGTATCCTTGCACTTGAGTTAAAAATAGTGTTAATAACTGTTCTCGGTTCGTTGGCTATTTTATTGTGAAAAATAATTGGTCCTATTTTTCTACGAGATACAGCTAACCATACTCTAACTTTAACAGGATGTAAAGGAACTTCGATATGATTGTTTGGATTGTTTATAGACGATTTTCTGTAGTTTTGTTTATTTACAAACCCGCTTAAATGAAACCATGCTTCATCAGTAAAAAAACTTAAATCAAGTATTTCGTCATTATTTAAATTTTCTTGAAAGAAGTTGTAATAATTGAGCCTACTAGCGTGATCTCTATGTAAGATCTGTTGAACAATCGATACTTTGTATGGATACATATGCAACGTCGCTTCAAAATTCTATGAACGGTACTAGAAGATACGTTCTTTTGAACTACTAAACGACGAACTGATGTATGAGGGATTTCACCAACAAGGTTTTCTACGTGTTCAACAATATTTTGCTGTGTACGGATCTACCAGAACTTTTGTCTTTTAACACAGATCCTGTAGCCAGAAACTTCTCCACGACTAGACGAATGTCATGATGTAAAGCGATATTATCCACAACTCCATTAGGAAACTGCAAGTGAAACTGTCGCTTACATTCCGTGTAGATATATTGCCATTCTCAGTTAAGAAATTGTGCACTTCGGAAACGTGCTTCAACAATAACAATATTTTCTTGCAATGTGTAATTATTTAGTAGTATTGTTTATTAAGTTAAAAAAAAATATTTGTAAGAAAAAATTATATTGTTAGTCACAAAATCGCAAATGTCAAAATGACATTATAATAATAATAATTTTTATTATCCAACAGATACAAATATCCACTTAAAGGATAATATAAAATTACAAAAAAAAAAAACAAATGTTGAGCGCAAATTCATTTACACATTTAAATCCCAAAATAAGCAAAATTGATGGTAAGTATATATGAAATACCATACGACAGACGCATATTCCAGTTTAGACCTGATCATAGTAAAATATAACGTTTTTAGTGTAAACACGTTAGAGAATCTTCTGCACGTTCTTATAAGGAAACCTAAAGCTCGAGAAGCAGAGTTGCAGATTGCTTCTATATGCCCAGAAAATTTAAGCTGTGTATCAAATAAAATACCTACATTTTTACTTCTAGCTTCCTTGGAATAGGCGTATGTTCAGCGTCGTAATCGTAAGAAATAAGGTGCTCGTTCCTGGAAAAAGTGACAACGGCACATTTGCTAATACTTAATTTAAACTTGTTTGCATGGCGTCAGGCGGTAATAATATTGATATTACTTTGCAATGTTTTACAGTCGGAGATGGTATCGATTTTTGAAATTTTTTTTTATATCAGCGTACGCAAGAACTCGGCTATCGATTGAGGTTAAAAGATCATTTATATACATTATAAATAGCAGTGGCCCTAGATTTGACCCTTGCGGTACACCAGGAGACGCAGTGAATATCCTGGAATTATATCCATCGTTTGCTACATTGGATATGAATATCCTGGAATTATATCCATTACAGCAAACGTAGGCAGATCTATTGTCCAAATAGGAATCAATTAGCTTCACGGTCGCAGGAGAAAACCGAAGGAGGGCATTTTAGTGATGAGTATATTGTGGTCAATCGTATGGAGCGCTTTAGCTAAATCTGTATATATCACATCTACCTGTTCTCTATTGTCTATATTGTGACTAATATACTGCGTAATTTCAACCAAGTTTGTTACTGTCGATCTTCCCAGTTTGAAACCATGCTGGTATGGAGAAATGTAAGATGATACACAAGCATATATTTTCAGGTATAGAAGTTGTTCGAAAACTTTGGAGCAGGGAGCAGATACTTATAGATCGATAATCGTTCATAAAGCTCTTATCCAATCTATCTTATCTAATGAAAAAGTTAGGAAGTCCATCGTGACCGGAGGTGTAATCAGCCTTCACTTGCATTAAGACACGTGAAACCTACTCAGTCGAAACCGCCGGAATATTAATACTGTCAAACGAAAGAATATTTACAGGAAAAGTATCAGGTATAGGTGGACGTGGTACAAATGTAGTGGAAAACATATGTGCAAAAGCCTCAACAATTTCATCTGGATCAGTTACCATATCAGTTCCTGAATTCAAGCAGGCAGAAATCCGGGATTTACCGCTTTACTGTGATGGATCATTCACTATATTTGTTTCAACGTCAGATACTGATACTGGTTATAAGAACGACATTAGATAAATAGTTATAAATAAAGGCAAGTGGCTTATAATAATTTGCAAGTACTAGTGCCTACTAAGATAAAGTTCTTTTTGACACACGTTGTATAATATCATAAGTGCCCCGTTCGACATTTTGATTAGTGGTTTTACTTACTGATGATGACAACTTAGTTGTCAAAATGCGTATTTAGGATAAGCTTATTAATTTTGGTAAAGGATTTTGTACCTTTTTTGAGTTAGAACTTTTATTATTATTGGCGTTTTTTATATTTGACAATCTCAATTTTCATTACCCAGCTTCATTCTTTCTCAATCTTTTATCAAATAGTTGTAAATTTTCCGACATCGTATGTATATGTACCATGATAATTGATTATAATAATTTATCGTTTAACGTTTTGTTTACGCCATTTTTTAATAATTAATTTTATAATATCTAGAAGCTTCAGAAGCTTCTAGTAAATTAAAGAAGTTTAACTTCTTTCATTTTCTTGAAAAGGTGTACCACATAGCGAAATTTTCACTTCATGCTTAGCTTATAAACACTGCAGTCCTGACGTTGAGGTTGTTTTCCTCTTTTGGTATATGCAACTAAATATACTCGTCCTAACAAATAAATCTATTCAATAATTGTATTTCCATATTTTATTTCGTCATTTATAAAACAGATTCAACTTTTACCTTACTTTTATGTAAATTTCTATTGCAATTATTATTATAATAACCATATTTTGTTTTATGTTAATATTTAAAAAAGACAATAAGAAATTCGCCTTTTAATTTGGATTATTGCCTACAAAGAATGCTTTATTAAAATTTTCAGGGATGTTAGTATTTTATTCATACATTTTATGGTTTTAAATTACATCATTTTAGAAATTTGAAGCGTATGCAAACTTTTTGTAATTGTGCTTTTTGTGTGCGAAATGTTTTCAAATTAAATGTTTAATATTGTAAGGAATAAAATTGTAATGTTTGTCAATAATAACTTTTTTCTACTTCTATTTAGTAATGCACTCATTAACATAGCAATTTATGAGAGATAATATTATGCATTATTCTCAATATTGAATAATACTCATTACTCAACACTTTAAATCCAATCACAGTTCTGAGTATTAATTTCTCAACACTTTAGATCCAATCACAGATCTGAATTTCTCATTATCCAACATTTCGACCATGTTGCCGCGCACTCTAAGAGTGTTGTGGAACCGTGACGCACACCTGTCAAATTTATTAAAAATTGTTGCTCACGTCGTTTACGTTTACAATTATTATTTTGCTATAATTTGTATAATCATAAGTGAAAAGTATGGACTCTGACGGAGAAGCAGATGAAACTTGCACTCCTCTTGAGATAACGAGCGATCAAGATAATTTGTAATCGAGTCAACCTTGAATCCGAAATCGTATGTATTTACTTGAACTGCACTTACATTACAAACGTCAAGTAAAATGTCAGTTGACAGCTAAAATAACAACAGTTATTGTAAACTATGCAACTGAGGACGAATGTATTTACGACATACAATTTCGGTTTCAAGGTTGACTCGATCACAAATTATCTTGATCGCTCTTTAGTAGAGGCAGTGCAAGTACATTATTTGAATTTGTTGCCCGAAAATCTAGAAAAAAATACGAGCAAGTCTACAAAGCTTTTACGGAATGGCGAATACGGAAAAATGTAAACTCTTTTTCGAAGAATCTTCTCATTGCGTATTTTGGAAAACTTTTTTATAAATACAAGTCGGCGTCATTATGGTCGACTTATTCTATGTTGAGAAGTACGCTCACGATTAATAATGGCATAAACATAGAAACTTATTCCAAACTAAGTGAACTTTTGAAACGGAAATCGGAAGGGAATTTACTGCAGATCAAGTGAAACAATTTATAAATGAAGTGCCCAATGATGTTTATCTAGCAACTGAGGTAAGAAATTTTAAATTTTTAATGTCGATTTGTCGAGATATGCAACTCAACACACTTTTGTGCAATTTTGTTTCATGATTTTCTTTCACTCTCACACTACTGCGTTACACTTTCCGGTTTACAGTAGGCCTGCTAAGTTGTCAGGAGTAAAATATTTCATTGAGTCCCGAAGTTATCTCTGGAATGAAATTCTAAGTAATATATCTATATTGTTTAAAGGTTGGTCTGATCATGGGAATAATGGGAGCTTGTAGGTCGAACGAATTACATGTACACAATATGAATATTCAATACATGGAAGATTTAGGAACGGCTTTGTTGGTGAACGTTCCAAATACTAAAGCAAAAATTTCTCGTAAATTTACAGTAACCGAACCCTTTTATCAAATTTGTAAGAATTATATTAACTTGCGTCCAAAAAATGTAGATTTAGACTCATTTTTTCTAAATTATCAAAAAGGAGAAATAAGGGCTCAAAAAATTGGAATTAATAAATTTGTACTAATGGGTAAACAGATCGCCACATTCCTGAAAATGCCAGACCCAGAAACCTACATTGGCCACTCGTTTAGAAGAACATCGGCGATCATGCTCGTTGGTTCTGGAGGGGATATAACTGCTCTCAATCGGCATGGTGGTTAGCGGTCTACACTGGTGGTAGAAATACATTGAAGATTCGATTAAAAATAAAATGAATACCGCAGAGAAAATTATAAATTCAGTTACGGAACATGATCCCCAGAATTTTGTAAAACGTGTTAGCATACCATCATCTTCATTCACTTATACAAATGAAATTAATTTTAAAAGGAATTCTAATTCCATTTCTTCAATAAATTTAACAAATTGTACAAATGTCACCATTAACATTAATAATAATAGACGAAGTATGTAATGTTTAAACAAGTTGTTAATATTAGTGCTTTCATTTAATAAAAATATAACATAAAATTTACAAAATGTCATTTCAAGGTCGTAGAAAAAAATATAGTATTCTATTCGCAAGTAATGGCTATTACTCACTCATTAAATAATATACTATTATTAGAAAGAATTTCCTTTTTTTATCATTTGATATCTAATTATATAATTAAACAAAACATTTACCTTATTTATATGGTTTGATTGGAGGCTGTTCGGTTCCTGGAACCAAATGTTTGCGATGACTCCGGTTTCTGGCGGTGATGCTTCAACTGATGCTTCGCGGTTTCTAGAATTAGGACCCCGATGTTTGCTTTACCGTTCACAAGTTGCAAAGCTATATACTTTACTATACTATATACTTTTTAAACCTTGAGTGACTGCTATTAAATGCATTTTCATCAAAATATATTTATTTACACTATATACATGTATTTTGGACTTACAACTTATAATCACATAAAACTGCTGTTGAGACTGGTGTCTCTTGTTAAGGTATGATGATGATGTTGATGTTAATGTAAGACTGTGTGCTTTGATGTTAATGTACGACTGTTCTGTTCTGTATTGTTTTGTGTTGTGTTACAGTAAATATAAATATACCACTATACCTACAAACTATTATAAAATTAAATACGCCTATTGATTGACGTCATAATGGGGAAATTTTCAAAGATAAATTCGTAGAAACAGTACCTACGGGCAAGAATACGAAGGTTTACGATAGGGTCTTAAAAATATGATCCTACTAATAAATAAATAATAAAATATCATTACTAATTAAATATTAGTTGATGTTGTAAATATGAGTATGTAGTTCCGAATAAAGTGGCACCGTTTGGTAATAGACCTTCTCATACATATTTAGGAAACGTGATCTTAAAAATGGAAATCCAGATTAAGAACACTTTGTTCACTATAACCCTATGTAATAAACTATCGATCTATATTATAAAGTAATAAATAAATAAATTTGCAAATATAAAAGATGCCATTTCTTAGAATTTAAAGAAAGTTTTACAACTTGAAAGTTATAATAAAATTCTGTTAATAAAAATTTGAAAATGAACGTTAAATATTTATACAATTGGAAATATTATATTTGAATTCTATATCCAAGATTTACTTATATTTTACAATAAAAAAATGTTTGAATTTAAAATATTACAAAAGGATATTAAGTGTTTCCTCTACATGTTTTTTATTTATTTCATATTTTTGACAAACATGTAGTCTAATGAATTTGTTTTTGCTTGTTTTCGAACTTTGATGAGCTTGTGATGAAGAGTATTTTATTTATCGGTAGTTTAGGTTAGTAGGTAGTTAGTTACGTTAGTAGGTAGGTTTTTAGGTTAGCATAAGTTATATGAATTTATATTCCAAATTGGATGATTATTAGAGACAGGCAGTTAGGTCAGCCAGCAACCGCACGCACTATCGCCCGTGCGGTTTACTGAAATAACACTGCGCGTTATTTAGGAAAAAATTATCGTGAAATTGTTGAAAATGCGGATAAAATATACTAAACAACTTACCCAATATGCTTCGATGCTTAGAAAAGATCCGGATGTGCGCGAGTGAACACATGCAGCATAGCATGCGTTTCTACTATAGCCTCCTTTGCGGTGTATATATTTGCTTATACGCATAAATCGTTCTACATCTAGTGATGTAATATTCGGCTAGTTAAAATTGTCTTTAAATTTGTACAACGGATCTTTCGCAACACTGTTGTTAAAAAGTTGTCGTAATCTAGGGAAATCAACATTTTCATGTAATACAGTATTAAATTTATCTCTGACATAAAAATTTTTTCGTCATTTAAAGTATGTAGCACTGTTTCTGATTACAACCGAATCCGGTAAAGACAACGAAGTGTTCTGTAATTTTTTATTTCCGTCCACTACTAGAACGTAATTCTCGCAAATAATGTTTAAATCTGGTGCAACTTGAAGATTTGAAATTGCATTTAACTGAGTCTTATTGCAGCTGATTCTTTAGGGTTTAGTTGTAAAGTCATCAACTTTATATTATCAAAATGTTTAAAATAATAAAATGCTGCCTCTAACAATGTACCCCATCGTGTAAGAATTGGCTGCGGCGGTTTCGGGATGTTAGGACCTTGCGAATAAAAGAGTCAAATACATTTCGAAGATTTAAAAAAAAGGCTTTCGTCTGTCCTATTAGTTGACCCACATCGGGATAACATTTTCGTATAGTGTCTGCTACAAGATATAAAGCAAGAAATAGACGTGTAGTCAGTTTGGCTGAACTTCTTTGACTAATTGTCCCATGCGATGCATAACTGCGGCAGCAATAGTAACCATCATTAATACTTGCTTTTGTAAAATTCTAAAGTTGTGTAGTGTTCTAACTAATACATTATAAAGTTCTTCAGCAGTACATTCTTGCAGTCTTTTACAGACTAACAAATAAGGGTGTGACGGTCCTTGCGAGGTCATTGGCAGTAGAAAGATAGATACAACGGATTTTTTTTTTATATCTGTAGTTTCATCTATAGTGGGCCAGTCTTTTATTTGTTACTACGATTTTTACATAATTATCCATTTTTTCGGGCACCGTCGGTAAATACCTACGTAACGTCCTCGGACTTGGTAGCTTCCACGTAGGATTGTATTTGTTCCAAAATTGACGAAACATTCTTTGTCCGGTTTTTTCAACCGATATATTACATGCATAACATGCTTAACATTATACTTAAATGACAAAGAAATTCATTATACCTACGGTCTCTCTCCGTTTTTTTTTAAATTTTTGTGTTTCACTATTCACATGCTTCCTACACAAACGTGGATTTCAACATAATAAACTTTTCCCACAAACTAAGAACCTCACTACTTTACTATTATATCTTAAATTTAGGAATTGGCATAAAAATCTGCTTACCCTGTTAGCAAACAGGCGATTTGATGGATTTCTATGAACTTTCGACATTTTCAATTCGAATTTTACATACGCATATTCGTAAATACATCTAAGCATTATGAATCACGTACTAAAGTGGGAAACGCGAGATTGACAACTTGATCCCACAGCACCTCTGAATCACTCAAACTCCTCGCTCTCCTACGCCAGTGTAAGCCGAACGAGAATGCCTCTCTAATCATTATTAAGTACCTAATTTAATTTCCTTAAAATAACTATCATCGGCGCTTTGGTGTAAAGCTGTTTCCACAGGAGTTTTACAACCTTTAGTCCATTGCATTCTCTGATTGATCAAAATCCATTTCAATTGATTTATAAGTATAATAAAATATATAATTAAAATAATTTTTTTTTTTGTAAGATATTATTTACATTTTGTCTTCACATTTACGTTGAGCGCTTGATGTTAACGTTTAAGGTTACCTACCTTAGGGGTTCACAATTTAGGGATTGGAATATTGAACACATAAAATTATATTATTTACATAACTTTAATATAATATAATATAATAACATAAGTAAATTATAATAATATAAGGGAGCTCTAAAATTTAACTACCTTAAATATGATAAAACATTATTCATTAACGAATCTGGAATATATTCTCTGTTATCTAAACTATAATCTGCAATATTACTTTATAAATAAATTACATCTGAAGTATTACCATCGAAAACTAAATTTAATAATGAATAATGTTCAAAATTCAATATTTTTATCTAATTTTCAATTTTGAACAAGTAAGCGTAATAATAGTTAATTACACTTTCTTTAAACCAATGATCAAAATTATACAAAATATGGTAAATACGAAGGACACGCTGAAATTGCTGAAATACAAGAAAAAACACAAGTCGTATTGGAATGTATTCATGTTCAAAGTACTCCAAACCAGCATCAATACATTTTTGCAATCGAACATTCCACAAAAAAGAAGCTTCCAGCCAGTTATCTTTCAGAATACTATTAAAACATTAATGAATTCCTTCGCCAATTTCGTTTGCCGACGCGAAACCTTGACCAAATTAAGCTCTTTTTCAGGTGGAAGAACAACCATAAGTCGCACATTGCTAAATCAGGCGAATAAACTGGATATTCGATAAGTTTTACATTATTTTGACGTAAAAAATAAGTCATCTGTGTGTGACTATGCATTGCCTGGTGTAACAGTAATACGCGAATATTTATTAATAGAAAAACAGCTCGTAAACATTTTGTGATGGTCCAGTTAGCTGTAAGTTGTTCTTCAAGCATAATTTTTACTAAACTTGTACTTTGAAAGAAAACTGCGTACATTACTTTGTTCATAGAACTCTGCTTTTATGAAATCGTCGGGGTTGGTACTGTAATGTCAGAAGTGGCTGGTAGGATGGCCATATGAGGTCGGTTCAGCTAGCGAGAGGCAGGATCCCCATGTGATGTTCCCTAGTCCTGGTTGTAACTTCGTTTCCGAGGCGGACTCATTAGAGGCCGGTTTTATCGGTAGAATAAATAACTCATTCGGGAACGATATAATAACGTTTAATTTAAATAAATAACAATATCATTACAAGTTACACTAATCACTTGTATAACAGCATTACAATCTGATACACCAGACTGACTGACTAGACTCCTCAGTCTTTAGTTTATATATAATTTCTGCTTCTATTAACCTAGTTAATGTGACCTGGTTTACATACTCGTATACTTAATGATATACATACTAACCTAGGTACATGAATTATAATGCCGAAAGATGTAGTAATTAATAAAGACGTGTTGTGTAGTTAGTTATCACAGTACATCTTCATGGACCCATACACGACTCTCCTGGCGAATGGGAACATCATAAAATGGTATGTATGTTTCATCCCTGTTACTATTTTAGAAATAATGCGATACTCCCCTTTATTTAAGAATTTTAACGTTTTCCGAGCGATCTTTACACACCTTTTGAAAGTCATTGAGTTTATGTGGCACTCAATGTGTAACAATTTCTTTGATATGAAGATGATCGTGTAAAATTGTATTAACTGTTACGGATCCAATATCAAGTGTTCTTCGATTCAACTTATCACCTTTTCAAGGTTTTCAGCAGTAACTGAAGAACATGGCCTTCCCGGCTGATTCTCATTGCCTATTCTTTTAAATTCTCGAAATCAACGAAACACAGTTACTTTGGATGGGGTTTCATTGCCAAGAGCAAGTTCCAAAACGTTTAAACAAACTGTTTTTCGTTTAAACCAATTTTTAAATCGTAGTAAATCATAGCTCAAAAATGTTTCCGTGACAACTCCATACTTCCACTCACAATTGTGTGTACCGTGTATACTATATGGCAGACGAGATTCAAATGGCTATCACAGACGACTAACTAAAGACCATAGTTTATAAAAATTCAACGTTACCATCTCTACATATACTTTCTTAGCATTTCAATAATTCCAGCATGCTCCTCGTATAATAATTTTTAGTAGTTTACACATTAATGACTTAAATATAACTCGAGGACTAGCAAAATACGACACTTTAAAATAGAAACAATATTTCCAGTAGTAAAAATAGTATCAAAGAATGTTATGAATAAATGTGTACAAACGTTTTCCAAGTATACAATGTTTAAAATTAAAGATATTTATGTAATTTCAAGTTGTGAACAAGAAAAATTGACAATAATTGTGTTGTTTAAGACAAAGGTACAAATTTTACAATAAAAAAACAGCAAACTAAAGGAAAAATTAGTTAAATAGTCATTTTTTAGTGGATCACAATTTGGTGGCGATTCATAAAATTTTTCACATAATTTTGAGGTGTGTAGGAGTCAAAATAATGAAGAAATGAGTTTATTGAGATAAGTGAGTTAAATTAACAATAAAAATAAGTAAAATTAATACTGGTAGCCGTAACTTTGTGGTAATTCATTTTGAAAATAATAAAATAAAATAAAATAAAACAATAACTTTGTTTTACCACTTTATTCACATATAATAGTGACCGCGGTTTCAACACACAATGTCATTATCAAACTGCAAAAGTTACAGGCCTACATAGATCTTATAAATGACACAAAAATATATGGGTGTGGTTTATGATGTTATTTTAAAAATTACTACTATATACGTAACTATTATATACAACATTGGAAGAGAGGTGTATATATAAGATCTAACTGGCCGTTAAGAACAATATCTATTGTGTTATTTCCGCTTTTAAAAATTTCAAGTGACTAAAAGATTTAATTTACGACACTTCTCGGCCAGATGCAATATTTTATGATGACCAAATGTATGCCTTTCTGTAATAAGATGGTTTGCGAATGCAGAATCTGTCTTCTTTAGTTTATATGACCTCGTGTGTTCTTTTACCCGTATAATAAAACTTTTGCAGTTTGATAATGACATTGTATGTCGAAACCGCGGTCACTATTACATGTGAATAAAGTGGTAAAACAAAGTTATTGTTTTATTTTATTTTATTTTATTATTTTCATAAGTAAAATTGATGTAAAATCTGCAAATATAGCCAGCCTTTGAAGTTTAAAAATTATCATCCAGAACCAGCATAATACAGACTACTCTAAAGCTCGTTTTAGACGATGTCCATTTTGCCAGAAAATTTACCAGAAAATTTGCCTGTAAGTTCGACAGCAAATTTCCTTTGACATCTTGCAAATTTATGTTCTACAGTTATATCATATTATTTGCCCAAACTACAGAGAAATCCACGCAGAACATGTGGCGCATCATGTTCTGTTGTCTTTATTTTTATACACTTGCTTAACATCCACATAAACACAAACTCAAGCATACTTTTACTATGCAATAATATTGTGCAGTTTACTTGTCTGAAAAGCGAGGTTTCCACTTGTGCATTTCCATGCAGCAATTATTGATGCGTCAGCAAACTGCATGCATTTCTTAGTTTACACTGTGCAGTTTATTAAAGATCATGCATCAAAACATGCACTACTTCGTGATGCACGGAATTCGCTCCGGTTCTAATTTTGTGCAGTTAAATGCATGCAGTTCTAGGTGCGTTTCGTTGCCAATATAAATTGTGAATGATTTTATGTTGGCTACAAACACGTGTTTAATTGTATTTGTGGCGGATAATTGTAATCGACTTAATACTTAACCCCTACGTGCCTAACAGGTCTCATGGTTGTCTATAAGATAAATTTATTTTTATATGGTAGTAATGTCCCCAAACATAAAGAAGGTAACAGGGTCAAGAGATCCCATATTATAACTAATAGTTTTATATAGCAGTCGACCGGTTTTGTATATGGTAAAATATACAGAAAAAAGAACTCTGAGTAATATATAAAACGGTGGGATCGAATTATGGCACATAGATCGAATTTTCAGATAAAATGACAGCTACTTTGACTAGAAAATAGACTCTGTCAACATAAATACAAATATTCAGAGTAAGTTGGTGAAAACAGAATTTACTATAAAAATGACTTATTCAACTAAAAGTTGCACGTATGTGTAAACACACACGCATTTTTTAATGCCATTCATTGAAAAATGCTGCAATTTTCGAAGTGATGCTGCATGCAAATGCACTAGTTAAAATGGGATAATTATTAGTCTTGGAAATTTGATATAACCTACGTTAGCGATGTTATCCACTAATATTGTATTAAGGGTTGTTGCAACAACATTAGCAACGACAATAATATCGCAAGTTATTTAAAAAAAAACTCAGCAAGCAGAGACGGAATGTATGGATGAAGCCTTGGATCAACAGAAGATTACATAATGAAGGAATTTGAAACATGCTAAACACCGAATTGTTAGTAGAAGATCCCCTAATGTACAATTTTTTTTTATGTATGACAAACAAACAGTTTGAAGAATTACTAATTACGAATTGCGCTCGCAAATATTGTTGCCGGAAATGCCTATTCTTGTAAGCCTTGCTTCTTACATCGTACAAACAAGGATATTTTTATACTTCGTCAATCAACGTCGACACTTACTCCTGACTTCACGACTTTTTTACAAATTCCAAATAAATCATTTTTAACAAAATAAATAGGTACCAACTGACCGTCAGCTGACAGAAGGGTTATGTTTCGCAGTCAAGCGGCATCAAAATATGGCGACCTTCTTGCGCAGACGTCTCGTGCGCTGTTTAGACATGGATTTAATAGAACTTTTTCTATTAAATTTCAGTGGGCAAATATGCCGGTAAATTAGACGTAAAATGTCTGTTTTACACTGTGTCTATTTTTGGAACGCATATTATCTTTTAAAATAACATAACAAATGTAGAAACTATAACTAGAAAATTGTGGTTTGGCATCGTGCAGAGCCAATGCTTGCACAACCATATTCGGACTCTCGTGATGTCTTCTATATATAAAATCGTTTGAAATATTGCTTACGCATTTAAAAACCTAGTGCATTTCACTTTTCGAATTTAGTACTTTTATAAGTACCTTCTTTTTCTTTATTTTTCTTCGTGTCCAATATCTTATCCAACCAAAGTTTTCTAGTGTGTTTCCGTAATAAAATAAAATGCACACATATTGTTAAACCATGTGAAGCCGTGAATATACAAAACAAATACGAAAATATTATGGAATTCGAGATATTAGCCAATATTCCAAAAAGCCACGTAAAGCCCATTAGAAAAAACAAAATGCAAGATACACTCACTTTGTGGTAAACGACATCTTTATCTTTATGCAGTGTATTCTCATTACAAAACAATGACTGTAAAATTCGCTCGTAAACTACCATATTACCAACTATAACAACTAATATTGGCAAAACTAAAGCGAAATAGAAAGCTTGTCCCAATATGAAACAATTATTAGTATAACTCACCGGTGAAATAATAGCAACTAGTGCTGGTGGAAGTACAGGGATTGCCCAAGAAATTACGCAGGAGTATAGAATATTGATACTGCGATAACCAAATATTTTGACCAATTTCAAGTACTGCGAATAACTTATGATTGATACCCATGCAAACTGTACTAAAATAATGTAATGCAAAAATATTCCGAGAATAATACAAAGAACCTCATTACTGTCTCCGAATATTTCATGCACTAATAATAGGAGATGTTGGATGAGAACAGTGATCGAATAGTTTAATAAGGCGATAGTAGCCGATTCTTTTCCCCATTTTGGGAAACACAAGGCTGTAGATATAATTAAAAGTACACCTATTATAGAAGAAGCAGTAGCTATACTATTAATAATGTTTAAGGCTTTATTTTCAGGGGCATTCATTAGTAATGCAAAATGCGTCATGTGATCAAAATAACAAATTTGATTCGTTTGATCTAGAACATCGTCTTCAAGCTGCCAATCACCAAAAATATTAATAGACTGAATATTTTGGCCATATTTCCAGTAACCACAGGTTAAATTCTGTCCAAAAACATTAAAATAAATAGGTATAGTCACTGCGGTAAGAAAAGCATCGAAATTTGGAACGAACAAACTAACAACATAATTGGCATCGAGTTGTTCGTTATCCGAATTGAATAACGCGTCATTTAAATATAAAGCTATTACTAAATGCATATCGTTGTCATTGTGGTATTCATTAGATAACGATGTGAGCACACTCTTGGGCAGGAACGTCGCAAATATTAGATTTTCAAAGTCAATTTGCCAAAATGCATTTACATTTTTCAAACTTTTTATTTCCAAACTTGAATTTTGTCTGTAAACAGCCATTCCATTTATGTTGCATTTATTGATATTAGCTACTTGTGATACTACCAGATCTGTTTCTATTATTGTGAAATTGTGAAAATCATTTCTAGAATCAATTTTATTGTTCGCTATATTGCCTAATACTAGATCATAACTGTACAAAATTATATCAGTTGCATTTAAATATTCTTGAGCTTTCGATAGAACGTTTGATGGAAATTTCATGACTTCATTCACATTGGTCGTGTACGTGTAGGTATCAAATGATTCTCCCAAATTAACAATAGTCCATAATATTTGCGCAATTAAATATACATCGAAGGCTATAACATCTTGAAGGCCTTCAATTATTTCTAGCAATTGCTCATTAAGTTCGTCTGCAGGGTAATTAGAAATCAAAAGTTTGAATAAATCCGCAGTTACAGAGGATATATTGCCATATGTGGCTATAGTTTTAAGTTCACTCCAATATGCCCCTTCAGTATAGCTACCTAAGCATTGCGTCCAAACCGGTATTCCGTTTTCGTCAACAACCAAATCATCGGCAACAACAATTTGACCTAAGCTACTTCTTGGAACATCCCATTGTGTGCCGTTGTCAGTAAATTCAAAGCATGTATCCGCAGACCGTACCGAAAAATCAAGAAGATTTGGATAAAAATATGAATCAGTTGTTAATGCGTTCTTTAAAAATGTACAATAAAATATCATGTCTCTGTCTGAGACTTCCATATCGCTCGTGTCAATATTTACTCGAAAAGTTAAATTAATTTTCTCATTTTGATCGTATAATGGAGACATTTTTACAAATACAATATGCGTAATACCTTCGTAATTGAATGTTTCAAATAACCTATATTTAGATAACGTAACAACTGTATATGGAATAAATGAATAATTCTCATCTAGGAAAATCGATAGAGTAATAATATAGGAAAGAATATAATTGGGATATTTAAAAATATACTCTTCAGTACTTAATAATTCCATATCTGGATATATAAAATATTGGCACCAATTCACGCCTGGATTCATCAATTGATCAGTATAAATGCTAATATTATTTTCTTCATATGACAAAAATAATTCATATTTGTACCAAATCCTTTCCACTGAAGGATCATCATTTTCGGAAAAGCAATGCAGTTCAACGATATCAGAAGTTTCCGCTAACTTTAGATTATTTTCCACGATAACATACAATATATTATTTTGTTGAGTTAGGTAAATTTTAGGTTTAGGATATGCATCAAATTTCTCAACACACTCTGCATCGGAACAGGTTTCTGTTTTCTCACAAAGAAATTTATTTTGATATAAAGCGCAACCACGTATTGAATTACAAATTGATTTGAATATGTCGCAAAAATTATATTGACTTGGACGAGAGTATTCATATGTAAAATCATCGCATTTACTCAAATCGATAACGTAGTAATTACTAAGTATATCGATCCAAGACATTACAAAGCATTGACCGACTGTAATACTCTCGTCAAGAGCACTCGCTAAAACACCAAAATTTTCTCCAGGTTCTGTAACTTCATAGTAGCCGTAAATAGAATTTCGTTTAGCAATGTATTTTGTATTTCCTACGAGTATCTCGTTGGATCCAAAGTAATCGATTTTGGAACATTCATATGTACCTTCCACTTCATCATCACAGTAGTCATGATGTAGGCAATTGGATTCCAAGTGCGTATAACTATCTGAACATGTGTACTGAAAAAATATAAAATTAGCTTAGTATAACGTACAACCTGTTATGTAAATAGTGTAAACTCACAGCCGATACTGTAAATACCTTCTTTGTACTAATAACGGATGTTCAGAAACATTCGAAGTCAAGTGGGCTCTGAACAAAAAATCGTATATCTTTACTTAAGTCAGAATCTAATATCGAAGATACTAATTTGATAACCTATAAAATTGTATTAAGTAAATGTATCAATCTATCTCAGACGTGACTTCATATTTTCAAGGCCTACTTTGACTTCGAATGTTTCTGAACACCCGTTAATTATGTATTACGAAGGATGTCTTTTATATTTTGCATATTCGTACATAGAGGGCGCCACTAATCAAATTTCAGTACTAAAAATTAACCTTCATTTTTAGTTAGCCTAAATCCGAAGTTTCAGTGCGATACGTGTAGTGTTGTAGCTACAACGAACTGTCTAAGTTGACAAGTTAGTCGAAAAATGGAATTAAACCATGGAAATTTAAATATTTAGTTTAAATATTATTATTACCTCAACAAAAATTCCTCGCGCATTTTCTCGCTGGTATGGAGAATTCAAGCGTGGGCGGATTAGTCTTAGCAACGATCCAAGAGCAGGTGCATCAAAAACGGCAGTCACTCAATATCGACATGGGACATATTGCAAAATTGAGGCATCATTGGGGATTTCAAAAACCTCAATTCAAAAAATTATGCACGAGGAATCGTGTGAAAAAAAACTAGATTCCTGTTGGATACCGCATCGGTTGACCAAAGAAAACAACTAAGGTGAATTGGTGTCAAAAAATTCTATACCGCTTCAACGCAGGTAATTCTTAAAATGTCTACAACATCGTGAGTGGTGATGAATCCTGGTTTTACTCCTTCGAGCCAGAAAATGAACGCCAGAAGTCTGTTTGGGTGTTTCAAGGTGAAGAAAAGTCAACAAAAGTCATCCGTTCTCGATGCGTCTCCATAAAGATAGTCGCGACATTTGTCTCGAAAGCAGGTTCTGTAGCAACAATTTCTCTACTAGATCAAAGAACTGTTACTGTCGATGGGTATACAAACATTTGTTTCCCGCAACTCATCACTGGGCAGTGGCGGCTAGCGCATAAGCGCTGCAGAGCTCCCAAAAATTGGGCGGGCGAACCTGTATTAGTTATAACTAGTTTTCTTTTACATAATTTTTCCGACATTTCTGATGTTTATAAAAGCGTAACATATTGTTGTGAAAATTCTCCCCCTGTATATAAAAAAATTTGCATATTTTTCTACATCATCCTGTAGAGGACATCAAACCCTACAATTTGACACCTCAATCATCAAAATCCGACCAGTAGAAGCCGAGATATTCGCTTCCGAAATTCCAACATAAAATGAAAGCAAAAACATCAAAGTCGCATTGGTGCAGCAACTCGACGATCGCCGGTTATTATCAAATAATATTTAATAGGCGACCAGTGGAATAACCAACCTAATTCGCGCGATCGCTCACTTGTTCCTTATCTGGTCCACACGAACGTGCTCTCAGAGCTCTTTCAAACACCCGCGCGCACCCCGCTACCCCCGCGGCTGTTTAAAACCAATGCGTGATTTTAGCAGGCCGTTCGCTGCATTTAGTCCAGCGCAGAGGGCGATATGATTCGGTATATTTAATATGTTCGCCACTATTTTTACGGTGCGGCGAGTTTAACGTAAAAACAATAATATTAGAGTGCGCGTGCTTCTGTTTTTGTGTATTGTTGACAATTTATATAAACTCTGTGTATTATGGAGGTGGTCTTTAATTTAATTAATGTGAAGAGATTCTTTAAATATTCATACGAAGAAAAGATAGAATTAAAAGCAAAAGGTAGGCCATTAGTAGATATCACTATTGAAAAAACTGGTGTAAGTAGAGGGAAAAATTATACACGTAAATTTAGTAGCGTTATTTATTCAAAAAACGAATGGATTTGTGGATGCAACAAAAAAAATGCTTTATATTGTTTTCCCTGTTTACTTTTTGGTGGCGATAAAGCTTGGACGGAAATAGGGGTCACGGATCTGGAGCACTTGAGTTTGAAAATAAAAAGACATGGGAATTCTAAAAGCCATCTTCATAATTGTATGGAATTTGCGTTACTAGGGTCAACTAATATTATGGCTCAACTAGATTCTGCTTATTGGGTAAATATACAGAGACATAATGAAAATGTGTCAAAGAATCGGTATATTTTATCAAAAATTATTAATTGTATAAAATTTTGTGGAGCTTTTGAATTGGCCCTTCGGGGACATGATGAGAGCGATACTTCCGAGAATCCGGGGATATTTCGTGGACTTATTAATTTTTCGGCTGAATTAGATGCAACTCTAAGTGAGCACCTAAAAAATTGTTCGGTATTTAAAGGCACTTCCAAAGAAATACAGAATGATCTGTTACAGTGCATACTTGAAGTCTGCCAAGAACAAATAATTGAGGAAATTAATAATTCTCCGTTTTTGGCGATCATGGCGGACGAAACAACGGATGTTGCTGCAAAAACTCAAATGGTAGTTATTTTTAGATATGTTCGTAATGGTAAGCCAATTGAACGTTTTTGGAACTACGTCATTCCTGAAAAATGTGATGCAGAAACACTTAGCAAAACAATTTTAAGTGTCATAGATGCTTTAATTCAAAATTCACCTAACAAACTGATTGCACAGAGTTACGATGGAGCAGCGGTGATGAGCGGACAACACGCAGGCGTTCAAGCATTGATTAAAAAAAGTACCCTTTTGCGCACTATGTACATTGCTATGCCCATCAATTAAATTTAATTATATCTAAAGCTGCTTCTGCAAATTCGCAGGTACGTGTATTTTTTGGAAATCTACAAGACATTCCCGGCTTTTTTAATAATTCACCCCAACGAGTAGAAGTGTTAAACAAGATTGTAAACAGAAGGATCCCCCACGGCGCTACAACCCGTTGGAATTTTAATATCAGGACCATTAATGTTGTGTACGAAAATAGGGCCTCTCTCATTGAGTGTATGGAAGAAATAGAAGAACAATTCTCCAACAACACAGTCTGTAGTGCAGCCGCCTCTATTCGCCGTACATTAAATGATCCGATCTTCAATTTTTGGCTGACTTTTTTCCATCATGTAATGCCCCATGTAGATATCCTGTTTAATCAATTGCAGCAAAGAAAAATTGAACCCACTCTAGTAAAAGACGCTATCGAAAATTTTGAACGCAGTATAGGCCAAGTTCGAAATAATATTGACAACATCATAAGCGAAGCATCAGATTTAATAAGCGATGAGCCACCACCAGAAAAACGCAAACGTCCAAATAACAGCAGATTTAATCATCGAATTTCGGCTTTAGAGGTGTGTGATGTTATTCTAAATTGTGCAAAAGATCGATTTCATTTTAAAGAGCATCTAGTAGTGGCATCACTTTTTTTTTCGGAATGCTTTGGAGAGTATTGCAGTAAATTTCCTGAGGACAAACTCACTTCGGCATGCTCCTATTATCCCACCCTTGATAAAGAAAGATTACGAACTGAATTGTCTGTTATTTACTCAAGAACTGATTGTAGATCTTTAAAAGGCGCACTACCTCTTCTAAAATTTTTAATAAAAAAACAATCTGGGAGATACGTTGAAGGAGACTAGAAAATTATTAGAAATTGTAATAACAACTCCCATGACAACATCAGAGGCCGAACGATGCTTTTCAACACTAAATCGAATTAAGACGTTTCTCAGAAATTCAATGACCGAAGATCGTTTAACATCTCTTTCCATGCTATCTATCGAAAAAAAGTTTATCTCCGAAATAGACAATTTTAATGACAAAGTGATGACAAAATTTGCAAATCGAAAAGAACGTAGAATAGATTTAATTTATAAGAAATAATTTGTTAGTAAAGTAGTGCTTAGTGACTCTTATTTTTTTGTGTGACAATTGACAATCGTTCCAGAAATCCATTACTTCAGTGCGGAAGGCGAAGAAAGCACGATAAGATCGATGGGAGACAACCTCTTACTGCCCGTGCAAGGTAATTTTTTTTGTAAAACTTGCAGAACACCTTAGAATTTTTAGCACGAGCCGCCACTGTCACTGAGCTACGAAAAACCAACCTACAACGATCCAAGACATTTGAATTTTTAACGCAACAACACGTCGAATTGTTAGACCATCCTCCGTACAGTCCCGAACATAAGTCCCAACGATTTCTTTATCTTTCCGAAAATCAAGGATAAAACTGGGTGGTCACAGGTTCCAGTCGTCAGAGAGAGTAGTCGATGCATTCAAAAATACAATTTTGACTGTACCAACAAACGAGTGGAATTACTGTTTCCAGAGTTGGTTCGAACGCATGTAAAAGTGCATTCATCTTCGTGGAGAATACATCGAAACACAATAAAATCTTTAAAAGCTACCTACTGTTTTATTCCAGCTCTATATGCAAAATACGAAAGACTATCCCCGTATTATCTCGGTATAGTGATTTGTTTAATATTGATTTAAGTAGTAGGTCGTATTTTAATAGATTCAAGCAATCGATGATATATAAATGTTCAGCAAACTACCAATTTTGTAATTATAATATACATGAGTGTGATTTGGGGTGAAGTAAGGCTCAATTACCGGCACCTTCTAAAGCTTCAGTTTGAGCATCTAAGATGATGCGCGACTAAGACCTTCAAAAACTAAAACAATTCGAGAAATAATCAATAAAGTTAATGATATTATTTTTAAGAACTGAATAATTTGCGTCAAAAAAATTATATCATGAGAATATCGATTGAACTTGTACATTGCATTTTACACTTATAATTGAGCATATTCAAGCTATCAGCAAGGTGATTGTTGCGAATTTCGAATTCCCATTAAAAATGTAAAAAAAGAACGCGAACGTTAGGCGATAATTTGAAGCTGTTTAACTACGGTTAAACTGATTTTCTACCAAGATTTGTTACAGCTGATAAAAACCTAGTTTTAGTATTATGATATGGAATCCAAGCGATAATCTCAACAGTGAACACGTCATGATAATCCTCCCCCAAAGGAAGTCATTTCCATTAACGGATAATGTGTGACCATTACCTAAACACATTTTCTGGGAATTCCAAGATGATAATTTTGATAAACTATCTTGAAAATGTCCAAAGTGTTAATCGACCTTACTATACCGCTCTACTATACATGATAAGGAAAGCAAGTTCTGAAAATCGACATGGAATGGCCAATAAAGAAATTCTTTTTCCTTATGCCAATGTGCCTTAAATTGTTGCACCAGTTAAATTGTTTGCGAAAGAGATTTTAGGTTATTTCTCACCTATTCTATTCGCGAGATTTAATCTTAAGTGAAAATTCGGTTGGATGAAGAACTTATTACGGCAAGGAGCAATATTTTGAGTATCGTGAAAAAAATTATTACAAAAATAGCATAATAGCACATTGTTGTTTTAAATGTATTGAAGTTGAAGAGCAGTATGTCCAAAAATAATAAAAAAAACTTAATGTCCTAATACATTTGTTTAATTTCGAGTCTCACTTCACAACAGATCACCCTTGTAGAGACTCCGGTTGAAACACAACTAATATTATGTAATGAGGTTTTGCTTCAGCTCTACCTATAAATACCAAGTGGGCCAAAAGTCGCTTTACTATTTAAAAATTAAATATTTTTTTTGCTATTATGTATATTTTTATTTGTTTCATATTTTTAAAATACAGAATTCAGAAATAAATTACCCATAATGTATGGATGATAGAACAACGTGTAAAACTTATAGTTTTACTTTGGGCATCAGCGCTCCATTATTCTTACTCAGAGAGCATATATGCGTCATTTTAACGCAAAAAATTCTCGATCAAAACCAGCGATATTACCCTTCATTCGGAGTTTTGACAGAGAGGTGCTGTCCACGATCTACCACGAACTGAAAAAGTTCCTCAGATCGTTCACGGGAAAATATTGAACGGGTATGGCAGACCATTTACGAAGAGCAAGGAACATCCACTCGACAGCTTTCTCAAGAGCTTGGAATCACTCGAAGTATTTTGAGACGCATATAAAGAGGTCTTCACATGTTTCCATACAAGCTCTAATTAGTACAGAAGCTAAAGCCGATGGATCATCAAGCTCGGGTAAACTATTTGTTCGTATTCAAGAGAAGTCTACAGAAGACGATAACTTTATTAACAAACTGATAATGGAAGATGAAGCCCATTTTTACTTAAATGGATTTGTGAACAGACGCAATACCAGATTTTAGTGAACAGAAAATTCCAGAGTTACCCTCTCAAAGTCACGGTTTGGTGCGGAATTATATCAGAAAGAGTGCTAGATCCGTACTTCTTCTAAGATACTAATAGAAATACGTTCACGATTATCGACGAAAAATATCGCCAACGTTAAGAAATTTTGTGCTTCATGCTGTTGAAAACACCTTAATTATGGTGGCAGCAAGATGGGACCACTGCTCACTCAACCCGGTAATCCATGCTGCTGTTAATTCAAATTTTCGAGAAAAGAATAATTTCCAGAAATGCAGAGTTTCCTTGACCGTCACGTTCCCCTGATCTGACTACCCCAGATTGATTTTGGTGGGAATATTTGAAACAGCAAGTGTTTGTTACTAAGCTCCTAACTCTTACTGAGCTGAAGAACAATATTCGTCAGAAAATTGGAATGAAGAGTCACCTTGCAAGCAGTTATGGAGAGAAAGTCATTGAAAGAGGTCGTCTTTGTGAAGGGGAAAACGGGGGTCATTTAAAAGAAGTTATCTTTCATTTTAGGCTAAAAAGATCAAGATGTGATAAAGAGACAATTATTAAATAATTAAAAATAAAAAGTTATTTTATTTTCAAATGGTAAAGTGACTATTGACACCTTGTATAAGTCGACTAACAGAAAACTAATAGACAATCTTTAAGATTAATAATTAAAAAAAACGTATTTGGTAATGTTTAAATACTGTACTTGCAATTATTAGACTTTTTTTAATAATTGAATAAACTACTTCCTTAAAAGAAAACATGCAATATATAAAAATAATAGAAATAATATATAATTTCTTACATTTTCAACAAATTCAGATTTAACTACTGTTATGTACAAAAAAAATGTTATGATGACCATTGTTTCAATAGAACTAATGAAATAAATCATTGTTAACAGAGTTTTCTACACTTATCAATAATTAATCCTCGACTAATCTCGTACATTTAATTACGAAATATACCATTTGTTATTTGTATTTGCAATTGTTGAATAAGGAATTAGTAAGATTTATGAATTTATATTCATAATATATATGTGGTATTGCAGTAAATACTTTAGTTTTTTATATAAATTATACGAATAAATGTAATCTGAAAAATTGCATTATAATCTATATAACATTTAGCGTGACAAAAATTAAGAACAACTCAAATAATTTAAAATAAACTAAATTTAATTTATTTTTCATATATTTAGAGAGCACTCAAATCCAGTATTTGGTTAAATTTAATGTTTTCGAAATAGAACGATTTATATAATTAACAAATAGCACTGAAAATTTGTAATTATCTTCTAATTTCTATAATTCTATTAGATTATACAGGAATTTCTAATTAAAAAAAAAACAGATAGTTATAATAATAACGCGTGGCGCAATGTGTATTGACGGTTTTTGAAAAGTCATTGTTCGAATATGTGTAAAGTTTATGCAATTTAATACCCATGGATTCGTAGCCCAATGAGTCAACGCAGCTTTGACGTTAAGACGTATCAGCAATCGGAGTCTGCTATTGAAGTGCAACGACAATTTCGACGTAAATATAATGTTCTTAAGCGTGGTAGAATTCCTTCACGCAACACAATTTTGTTGTCAGTTGCAGGGTTTCACGATTATAAAAGTGTGCAAAATGAATATGTCGGTTCAGTAAAAACCGTGCGTACATCAGAAGATGTACAACGAGTATGGCAAGCCATAACAAAAAGTCCAACTCGTCTAGCAAGGCATCATGAAGTGGCATTGAGCATTACACGAAGAAGTTTGGGTAGAATTTTCAGAAAGACCTACGATTTCATCTATACAAAATTCAAATTGTTCATAAAATTCTTCCACAAGACTTCTCAGCACAAATACAATTTTTTAGAACTTTTCTTGATATACTTAAAACCAAAATATTTTAAATCAATTATTCATGTGTTATGAGACGCATTTCAACTTATCAGGATATGTGAATAAACAAAATTTTCGGAACCGGGCTGTCGAACAACCACAACAAATTCACGAACAACCTCTGTATTCCAAAAAAGTTACCGTATGGGGCGGTGTGGCTGTACTTTAAATGCTAGGCCCTTATTTTTTCGAAGAAGATGGCCGTATATTGACTGTAACTTCTCATATTTGGAGATGCTTCGATTTGGGGTTGAAAATAACGACTTATGGTTCCAGCTAAATGGAGCAACAAGCCATACTGTTCGAATTTGCATGGCTGCTTTAAAAAACATAATAAAACGACTTATATCGCGACATGGTCCATTCAATGGGTTGCGAAGGTCACCAGATTTAACCAGCCCTGATTTTTTTCTTGTGGGGATATTTAGAAGCTAGGGTTTTCTAAAATTGGCCTCGAACTAGCTTTAAAAGCCAACATTACTCAAATAATCTGATCGAAAAATCAGAAAATGCTGCAACGAGTTACAGAGAATCTTCAATCACAATTTCAAGAATCTTTAGAAAAGCATGATAGACATTTGAAAGATGTTATTTACAAAAAAATATTTTTATTATAAAACTGCATTATATACGCCGTTCACGATTCGAAGACGTGCACGTCATCACCAGTATTTCTGGAATCACCATCACAAAAACAATACACGAACTATAATATTTATATATCAACTTCATTGCGAATGCATATTTATGTTGGTGAGAATGTCCAGTGTTGACAAATATCGTTCTGTCATATTTTACGTGTGTTTGTTCATTCTTGTTTGGAATGCCAAAAGCGTTTTGCTGCCAATGTAAGCGACTTGTTGCATCCGCAATTGCAAATTGTGAAGCAGAACGCGATAATGATGGACCGTTGCTGCCTTTATCAGCTGTGGGAGAAGTAAAATCTATTAGTATTTTGCTATAATTTCATATTACATATTGTACTTTTTTTGTAGCGTGCAGTAAAAGTAAGTAAGCGTGACATCTGTCATCAGAATTTTCTCGAAAATACAGAAAGGACACGCAATTTGTAGCCCCAAAACGGAAACATGACAAAAGAAAGAAAGGAGATGTAAAGAAATAGTAAGATATTTGAAAAAAATTACTGTATTATAATATAATTGTGGTATAATTATAGAACAACATATTACCCTAACATCTTTAAATACTATACTTGTCGAAAGCGATATTTTTATGAAAGTGTTGCAGAACATTGGATTCCAGTATAAAAAGGATGATGCAAGAAGAGTGCTAGTGGAATTACCACATACTGCTCTAAAACGAGTAACTTATTTTTAAGTTGTTGATTTATAATACCTGGTATCTTTCATTTTTCGTTCAACATATATACTGATGTAACACAAATGTCTTTTTAGTATTCTATTTATTTTAAATACGTATAAAGTTTTCACTTGTTTTTATTGTTTGATTACTTTGTAAGAGAATTAATAAATTCGGCTATTTATAAATTACAACCTAAATGTTGCAAATTTGACATAAGCGTTTAATACCATAACCTACAATGTAAACAAATCGAATTTATCGATTGATCAAAAAGTCTTTGGATCGCTATTGCCGTGGAATTTACGAGATATCTATGAAATTATTGATTTCAATTAGTTTTGACATTTACTTGACAACTTTCAAGTCAGCTGGTTATAATTCAAAATGTTTCAATTAGAACATAAAATTTTTATTATCAAATCATACTACAGTAATGGAAATATAGGTGAAAATGGTAATTGGGTTTATTCACCTCGTTTATGTTTGAATGCAACTTCGCAATAATTGAACGAGTTTTTTTTTCGGTAACTTCAACGAACTGTAGACAAATTTGAAGGAACTGGTAATATCAGCGATAGTGTTCGATCTGGAAGAAGACGGGCTAGAAATGATGATGTTATTGATCTGGTTAGGCAACGCATGCAGGAAGAACCTACCTTATCCTTGCGTAGATTGAAACAAGAAATCAATTTAAGTTATTGGACGTGTCAAACCATTGTTAAACATGACTTGAACATGTTTCCTTATAAACTGCAGATGTGTCAGAAGTTACTGCCACCAGATTATCAGAAGAGAGTATCGTACTGTACCTGGTTTAATGACCGTATGAATAACGATATCCTTGATTTAACATTTTTTTACAGACGAATCTTATTTTTACCAATCAGGATACGTTAATAAACAAGTTATGCGTATGTGGAGCGAGAATAATCCTAATTTTCATAATGAGGCTCCTTTACATAGTCCTAAGATTGGTGTATGGGTTGCAATGTCCCGTAGACGGGTAATAGGGCCAATATTTTTTAAAGATACCATAAACGCTGAAAGATATATAAATAAAATACTTGATCCTTTTATCAATCAATTGCACGATGATGAACTTCATAATGGATACTTTCAGCAAGATAATGCGAGACCGCATGTTGCTCGAGTAACCATGGAATATTTACGTCAATTTTATGATGAAAGGTTAATATCAGACGGACGTTACCCACCTAGGTCTTGTGATTTGAGTCCTTTAGACTACTTCTTATTCCCATTGCTTAAAAATAACATTTTTAAAACTCCAGTTCACACTTTAGATGAATTGCAAGAACGTATTGTTGAAAACTGTGTCACAGTAACACCTGATCTTTTAATTAAAGTTTTTAATAACATGCGCCGACGTGTTAACCGGTGTATTCAAGAACAGGGAAGACATTTTCAACATCTTTTATAATTTTTTATTGGAAAAGTGTACCTACCTGAATGTGATTGTTTCATTGTGGGAGTTCTTTTCTAAACTGTAATGAGCCTTATTTTTTTTTATTAGTTATTAAAACTTCGTTTATTATAACTGCATTCTGTAATCTCTATAAATGTTATTAAATATAACATACACAAAATGTAAATAAATACCATAACCTAAAATCTATTCTATTTGTGACTTATGCGTACTTCAAGGTAATGAATCACAGAAGTAAATAATTTTATAGATAGCTTTACGTTTCATGGCTATCACGACTTTTTGATCATACGTTATTTTTCAAATGATTTCGAAACATTGTTTTGACATCATTGATGACGTGCACGTCTTCGAATCGTGAACGGCGTTTATGTGTAATAATCATGTATTTTTGCAATCAGCGTTGCTAGGAAACCTATAAATGCAGTCAAATGCGTGCTTTTATAAATCATCGTTTAAGTTGGTCACGTCCATTCTCGGCGCTGTTCCATATCATATCTGAAAACGTAACCTAAACGATCTTCTAGATCTAAATAAATGAAAATAAAGAATGTAAGTGTAAGATATTGAAACTTAACGAAATTCGCCGGACGAAATAATTGAGAGAATTAGATTCGCTGAAACGATATTAAACAGGATCTATTACAAATATTGTGAAGTACCTATGTAATTAACAGTTAAAACAATGGAAAAAGGAAACTAACTCAACGAAATTTATCTTACGAAATATAAACTAATAAATAAAATAATTTCTAAAAACTCCTCACGTTATCAACGCCCATGAAAAAAAGAATTTAACTGTTATATCGAAGTAATTGCGTCACAATTCAACGATAGGAAGCAGATGTGCGGTTAACCGAATGAATAATGCTATTCAATAACTACGTGTTAGCCATGTTATAGACTATTTATATGGGCCATCGTAATTTCGGCCCGATGCGTCCTGTCTCGACTTATAAAACTTCAATTTGTTCTGTGAATCACGATCATCGATTTGATGTTTGTGCCTAAAGAGAAGGCTGTGTTGAAAGATCCTTTTTTTTATGTTGTGCTACAATATTTTTGCGGGTTTTGCCTTGTTGTCGTAATGCTGTCCATACTACAATTTTTTCAAAATGTGGTACCACTGCCATATACAAGCTATCCTGTATCGTTATCTTAATATTTTAGGAGTGTAAAGTAGACTTCATTTCAAGTAACAGAAATGCAAAACTTATATATCCATTTTTATTTGTTTCAAAGTTACAGATCTATGAATGTAATCATCAGATCATGAAAAAAAATGTAATCCTAAAGTTAATACAAACTGATTTTATTTAAACAAAGTTATACGATTCAATAACAGGCCTGTGATTGTTAACGTCGCATAATAAAATGTTATCCTAAAATAAGTAAACACGTGTCGTAGTGCATACAGTAATTTCTTGGAGATTCACAAAAAAGAGTACTGGAAATTGATTTATTATAAAGAAGGTTCTTACTTATTTCGTAAGTGCTGAACCATGAATATCATATAATAAACAAATGCTCACATGACTGTTAACGTTGCATTTTTTTAGTAAAGGATTACATTACGTTTCAGTTCATACAACAGCTTATTAGTGAGTGGACACGTTTTCTTTATTCAAAATGCCTTACCGATTTTCTTCTCAAGAGTATGCGGACATGCATTTTGTGTATGGCTACTGTAACGGCAGTGCACGTCAAGCAGTTATTGAATACCGACATCGGTTTCCCGATAGAAACTCCCAAAGCTATACGCCCATCTAAATTTTGACATGAATTTTCTATTAACGTTTGGGCGGCCCTAATCAATGACTTGTTGATTGGTCCTGTCGTTCTTATTGGGAGGTTAAATGCGGACAATTATCTTCAATTTCTTATTGACGAACTGCCAGATCTTTTAGAGGATGTCCCACTGAATGTTCGACGAGACATGTGGTTTCACATGGATGGGGCACCACCATATTTCGGAATTGCTGTCCGTAATTGGGTTAACGTCAATTATCCAAGATGGATTTGTCGGGTGATCTGGGTGGCCATGTAACAGGACCACTGTTGCATGGCCACCCAGATCACCCGATCTTAATCCCCTTGATTTTTATTTATGGGGGTACTTGAAAAATGTAGTCTACGCGCAAGTTTCGAACACAAGAGAAGAGTTGTTGAATCGTATTCACCTGGCTGCCGACAACTCCGGCAAAACAAGTATGAAATTCGAATAATTACTTCTTCTGTTGGCTTCCGGGCACAAGTCTGCATTCAACAAGGAGGTAGACATTTCGAAAATATTATTAATTGAACTTTTTTAAATAAAATCAGTTTTTATTGACTTTGGGATTACATTTTTTTTCATGATCTGACAATCACATTCATAGATCTATAACTTTGAAACAAATAAAAATGGATATACAAGTTTTGCGTTTCTGTTACTTGAAATGAAGTCTACTTTACACTCCTGAAATTTGAACACAACCATATGGGGCAGCTTGTATAAGGAAGAACAACAACAAAGAGAATCAGTCTGATGGATGATCATGAAGAAGCTGACTGTATGGACAGCGAAATGTCGAGTGAAATTACGACAACACGGCGAAATCCGCAAATGACAATAGCCATGAAAGCCTACGGAGTTTTATCTTTTTATAATGTTGCTGCTGATGAACTCTCTTCTGTGTTTAATAATGTAAGATAATGTGACAATTACGAGTACCGAATTTATTGTGCCTACTACAATAAAAAGAACTCAAAGAAGTTATAAAACCCCTTACCGCAATTAATACTAGTATCCTAAATATGTATTTCGACAACTAAGTTGCCATCATCAGTAGGTCAAATCACTAATCAAAGTGTCGCACATGGGGCACAGTAAACTAATATATAAAAGCGAAACACATATAAACGCGCAACAACTTTACACGGCGTCCATGTATACACTAACTATAAAATAAAATTCACAGATTAAAAATTACGACAAACTTACCCCTGTTAAGAAAACGGCATCACATGTGTTTTCTTATGAGAGGTAAGTTTGTGGTAATTTTTAGTCTGTTAATTTTATTTATACATTAATGTAATTAATGTAATCCACATTACTCTTAATGTGATTATATTATCTATATATTAAAAATTTCGAAAGTATACTATAATAAAATGAGAACTACTTTATGAAAGAAAAACAATAATATCAACATAAGTTTAATTAGATTACTTACAGAATGTTCCTCTAATTTTAATTTAAAAAAAAATATATCTAAATGAAAATTCATAAATTATTCATAAATTATTAAATACAAAATTAAAATAAACTGATTTCAACTTCATAAATCGTTGTGATTATTTCCAACTAATACTCTTCTTCTTCAATGTCTTGTAATATCAAAACAAAAATTCCACTTCTCCAAACTTTCAATTTCGGGCCTTTGCGTTTACGTTTCCAAATACAGTCGTTAATTCACCCTACACTCCTCAAACCTTGCTATATTAATTTCAATATTCAGATACACTTATGATAGGTCCTTTATTTATATATTGATTGCAACAAATAATAATATTATAATATTTCATCATTTTATTATATCTTGCACTCTTTTTATTATTTTCAAATTGTTTTTTTAACTCAAAGAATATCATCTTTTAATACATAATTAAAAACAACATAGCTTATATTAAACTATTTCCTATCAATCTATATCCATTTACATACAACATTTCTAAATTTAATTCGATACTAATTCGACTTTTAAATTGACAACTATCATAATTATAATTCAAAACAAATACATGACCAACTCAATATAAAAATCGATACTCTACTTATTATAAAATACAAATGTCACGTAGTGACAAATACATTTTTAATTTAATCATTTTTAACTAAAATTTTTAATGAAAAATAGAGTAAAGATATTTTATAATGAGCCAGCACACCATCACAGTGGACCCTGTATAAAGTTGTTTAGCGTTTATATATTAGTTTATTGTGCCCCATATGCGACACTTTGATTAGTAATTTTACCTACTGATGATGATAACTTAGTTGTCGAAATACGTATGTAGGATACGATTATTAATTGTGGTAAGAGGTTTTATACCTTTTGAATTTTTACTGAACCACAGTCTCCAAAGAAAGATTTTACAATAACAAAACATTTACAACTGTCTTGTAAAGCTTTGCACTGAAGTTGTCACTTCGTTTATGTCAGATAATAATGCACTTTTAACTAAAATAATTCTTTATTGAATCCAACGTTTGATATACTTCATTTTCATTTATATCAATGTTTGAGCTCTTGTTCGTTGCTGCTGTGTTGTGGTTGGGTGAATCATTGTTTCTTACTTGCTGTTGGGAGGAGACTCTGGTTCTTACTTGTTGTTAGGATGCGACTCTGGTTCTTACTTGTTGTTAGGATGCGGTTCTGATTCTTACTTGTTGTTAAGATGCGATTCTGATTCTTACTTGTTGTTAGAATGCGACTCTGGTTCTTACTGTTTTTAAAAATACTACAAAAAGGTAAAATTTGCCATTACCTCCACAAACTACTACATAATAAATGACATAATAAAACACATAATAAAATGCGAACCGTAGCGATTGTATGGCCTGATGATATCATAATTCGTCGAAATTTTGAAGTTCTTGATAGATGGTACTTACTAGCTATAATGCCCTGCAAGGGTCTACTAATTTACTTTTAACTATGCTAATTAATACCTAATCTTAAACCTAAATACAAAGTTTAGATTAAATTCTAGTCTTCTTAATGGAATCTATCGATGCTAATTTAAGAAGCGTGAAATTATAAATAGCCAGGGAGACGAAAAACTGGGAACTTAATTTGTTCAATAATTAAATAGTAAAATAAGATAGAAATAATCTAATACAAAAAAGTAATAAACTTGAAAATATAAAGGATGTCGCTTCTTAGAATAGAGAGAAAGTTTTATAATTTAAATACGATAATTAAAATTTCAATATACAGGGTGTCAATTTGAAGTGAACATTATTAAATTCTAAATAACTAAACTATATATATATTTAAGAGAAAGAAACAAAAACAAACAAGAATGACGAAAATTATCGCTCTCGCCCTTAACAGGTCTAATAAACTAATTTTAAATGCCTGGTTAAACTATTGATTGCCTAAGTGTAACATTTAAAATTGTAATACTATCCTGATATACAAATTATTTAGGGAAAGAAAATAAACCACATGCAATCAGGTAAATTAACAAATTTACTAACAATGACTTAATGGAACAGAAATATAGCATCATCTCTCTGAAGAATGGAGTAATATAATGATTAATTTTACGTTTATAATCTCTTAAGCAAGGTACGCAAATCCACAAACTTTATACTCTACATCTGGGATAATATGCATTTAATAATTAAATAATATAAATGTAAATCTTACGGTTATCATACAACAACTGATAATAAATCTAAAATGAAACCATAATTTTATTGCACGTAACAGCTAGTTAAAAACTAAAATGATTCGATATATGTTGTATTTGATATTTGTCTTTTGTTTTAGTAATAAGTACTAGTAATACTAGTGGCATTCAATAAAGACTAAGACTACATTTTTCATGGTTTATAATATTGTTATCGCGCCTCTAAAAATCGAGATGCATAAAATGAAATCAAATTTTGTGATCGTCTAGGAAAATCCCCAACAGAAACTTTTTCCACGATTAAGACAACGTTTTGAGAATTGTTTATGGCAAGATCTGTTGTTTTCAATGACAAAAAAAGTTTTAAAAAATGGCTGGAAAAGCTGCGAGTAGTAAGACGTTCCCACGTGCTCCAATTACTGCGCTAACTTGTGAATCATCAGCACTGGAACAGTGGAATTATGGGCATAAATCCACGTTTAATTATATCAAATTCTCTAATATTCTTCATATGTCTGCTAAACAGTTTAATTCAAAAAAATTTAAACATATGAAATAATAAACATATTACCTTATTTTTTAATAAGAAATAATATTAAAATAGATGTTGATGTTTTACTATCATACATAAAGGGCGCCAATAATCACAATTCCGTTATTTATTGTCCGATTTTATTCAAACAAAAAGTAAATTTAATAGCATCAAAAATACTACGAAATAGCAGTGTTTTATTTGTTTACAGTTGTTTTCATTAATGTCAAACGATAGTCAACTTTTCTATTTTAAATGAAAACATATATATGTTTTTGGCTATATTCGGATTGGATTTTGTTTTCTGAATTCAACGATGTATAACATGTCTATTTTTGATAAATGTTTATTGAAAGCAAAAATTAAGCAATAAATTTCATCCTTGTCTTCAATTATTTATAAATTTTCTAGTAAGAAAAATTACGTCAATAAATAACGTCAATAAATATCAGTGTGAGTTTATTAAATCTTCTTTATTGTCCTGTTTGAACGTTTTGCCACAACAAGAATCTAATTTTTGTAAAAATAAATAACAATAAGTTAACGAGTTACAAGTGTTCTTTGAATGTTATGAAAATCGTCTTCAAGCGGTTCGTCGTTACAGTGTTTGTTTTCTGAACAGATTCGAAAATATTTCGGAGAATTGAAACTAAATTGAAGCTAAAGCACAATAACGTAAATTCTCCAAAGATACGGAATTAGAAGTTCTTCTTGCAGCACAAGAAAATTCACGAAGTTCGACTCGCGAAATTGCACATAATATTGGGGTATCAAAAACTACAGTCAATGTTATTTTAAGAAAACACAAACTTAAATCGTACATAGCTCGAAAAATTCATGCATTAGAACAAAATGATCCTGGCCGAAGAATACAGTTTTGTAGTTTTTATTTAAATGCATTAGAACCCGAATTTTTACAGAATGATAATTTGGTCTGATGAATGTACTTTTAGCAACAATGGTATTTTTAATAGGAACATACATCGACGATGGAGCCAAGACAAACCGAGATTTTTCATTGATAATAATTTTCAAAGATGTTTCAGCGTAAATGTTTGGTATGGCATTTTGCACGATCAATTAATTGGGCCGTATTTAATAGATGGTTGCCTAAATCAAGAAAAATATCACACTTATTAAATGAAAATTTTCAAAACTTTTTAGATGAATTTATTTTGGCAGATTTAAATAGAATATTTTATCAACAAGATGGGGTTCCCGCGCACGACGCCGGAGTATATACTGATTGGCTGAATACTCAATTTGGAAATAGGTGGATAGGAACATCCGGTCCTATCGAGTGGCCTGCGCGTTCACCGGATCTTACGCCCTTCGATTTTTGGTTGTAGGCTTATCTATATCTTATATATATATATTATCTATTGTAAAGTGTTTTGTTTTGTTATATTTTACAGAGTGGCGGGCAATTTTAACAATTATTGTAAAGTGTTTTGTTTTGTTGTTTTGTATATTTGACATATTTCGAAACTTTACATTTTCGGAAAATATATAAACTGCAAAAGAAGGGCTAAGAATATGAAAGTAACTTTTAAACAAAGAACAATTCAAACGACCGCCAAACACAACCGAAAGAATACTATTAGTTCTGTTCTAGTGGTGTTGGTAATTTAGTTCTAATTGATGAAAAAATAACCGAAGCAAAGTATGTTAACATTCTTCAAGACAATTTGTATTCTTCTGCTGGAAAACTGAAGCTTTTTGATTAATTTATCTTTCAGCAGTGTAATGATCCGAGTACATCAGTAAGATTGCAATAAAAGTGATAAAATGTCAGGCTCGAAGTACAGATATTCATCCAATAAAGGATTTTAAACAACTAAACTGCTGTTCAATTGAAGTGGTCCACTAATGAAAAAATAATATAAATCAACGTGTTTCCAAAATAAATTAACAAAAAAGCAAAAGGCGGCAGGAATATAACAAAATATGTATTTTTTAACTATTAAAAACCATTTAAGCACTAACTTAATGATAAGAATGAATAAATTGTTAAAAAATAAACTTAAGTGATAATTCAAAAAAATAATGTTTTAACTAAAAGGAAACATTTTTTACATAAAAAATAACTTTAAATGTGGCAACTTCAATTTTAATATTTTGTAGGGCCCCCTCGAGCTCATGACACAGCTAAGCATCTTCTTGGCATGTTTTCTATTAGCGTATTGATGAATTCTTGCGGTATTCTTTCCCATTCTTCTCGCACCGCTTCCGTGAGTTCATCTAGCGTTGTGGGAGGACGAGCACGAGATCGCAACTGTCGATCAAGTTTGTCCCAAACATGCTCGATGCAATTGCAATCTGGAGAATTAGGGGGCCATATCATTCTTCCAATATTATTGGTAACAATGATATCCTCGACGATGTGGGCTCGGTGGGGACGAGCATTATCGTCCACAAATACGAAATTTCTTCCAAAATTTCGGGCAAATGGTACAACTATTGGCAAAATACATAAGTCCCTATACCTCTCTGCATTCATGGATTGATTTCTCAAAACCACCAGCTCGGTGCGACCGTTAAATCTTATGCTACCCCAAACCGTAACACCCCCACCTCCAAATGGCACACGTGGGGCCATGTTTCTTTCAAGATACCGTTCTCCACGCCTCCTCCACACTAAAACTCTACTATCAGAATGATGTAGAGTGAATCTGGACTCGTCAGAGAAAAGGCATCTTCTCCAGTCGCGGGCCTCCCATAGTAAGTGATTTGCAGCCCACTGCCTCCTAGCGATCTTGTATTGCCTGGTCAACAGTGGGCATATGGCCCTTCTTCTAGCCCTTAAACCAAACTCGTGCAGCCTTCTTCTAACTGTTAGATTAGATATAACCACTCCTGTAGCTGCACGAAGATCGTTATTCAATGTCCTAGACGACTGAACTCCATTTCGTCTGACCTGGAGTCTGAATACTGATCTTGTGCAGGAGTTGTACTCCTCCGACGGCCTCCCCCATGAGTAAATCTTACACTACCACTTCTACGAAATCGTATTGCAACTCTATTAATGACACTGTGAGATACATTATAAATTCTAGCCACTTCTCTGTTGGAATATCCATTTTGTATTAATCTTAGGGCTTTGTTCATAATATATTCACTAAGACGCGGCATTTTGATTAATTTAAGTTACTTAACCCTAGTTTTAAATCAGCAACAAACTGACAGATATAAACTAATATCAAAAAGTCAATGCCAACCTAACATTTTGTGTGAAATATTCCCCTAACTTAAAAACATATTTCCATTAGAATTTAATCCAATAAATTAATAAAGTATCATAAGTTAAAATTTTAACAAAACGAACATTATATTCGACTTGCTGCGTTAAATAAACTATAAAACATTTAAATTCGTCATGCTATGCATTGCTAATTACTTAGACTAAGAGTAACATCAAACTTTTAATAGTGGACCACTTCAATTGAACAGCAGTTTATTTAGGTGATAAAATTTATGGGTCGGAATATGTTGTAGGAAAACTTCAGTTTTTCAAGGCATTTGTTGACGCTTAGAATAATATTCCGCATGAATTATTAAGAAAGTTGGTTGAGTGTTCCGTGATGGCTTCAAGCAGTTTTTTAAATAACGCCTTTTGTTGTTTATATATTGAAACCGACCATTAATATTTTTCTACTAAACCTTAAAACTAGATACTCGTCTAAAGTCCATTCATTAAAGTCTCTTAGTTGTTTTAACAGTACTAAACTTATAACACTCACTCGCGCACAATACTCTGCTTTTACCACAAAACACTTCATGGGTTCGAACAGCTCCTCAGTCTTCGGACAGGATATTGATTATCCGGCAGTTGAAGAGCTTCTGCATTGAATGCGCAGGGATATAATACGAAATATTAAGATATAAGAACTACTTAAGTATGTAGATTTTTTATTTAAATTTATGGTGCGAATACTGTTGAAACTATTTTCTTCAGGTTTCCATATAATTACGATGTATATGTGTAACCTAGAGGATAATGTACTTATTTTTCTTCGTCTTTTTTAAATATCTATTGAAGTTGTTTGAATTTTCATTGAAATATACTCATAAACTTCACCAACATATTTGTTTTTTAACTAAATACAAAGGCATAAGTAGTTCTATCACATACTGAATATGCCATCATCAATTCGATTTTCCGAGGGGCGTTATTATAAATTTATTTCATATTTATTTTGTATTAGTTCCATTTAATTCAATTTTTATATTCTATATTACATTTCTTATATGTGAATCGATTTATCGGTACCCATACTACAGACTTGCTGCGTCATTCTCAGGACACGGACATTGTTCATAAACAATATCTGAAGAAGGCGGAGCATGTTGAAGAATAATCACAAAAACGATTAAAAAAGTGACCCAACTAGAAAACATACAGACGTAAGTAACAACGTTTAACACACCTTTATTTTGAAAGGAACATACGACGGCAAATCAAATTTAACTTGCATTTAATTTTTTTCTGAGCATAATTGAACAGATGCTGCAAAGCGGTTTTACATTCATCGAAGTAGGCATGTTAGTTAACGCCATAAGCTACTGCAACTTGATTGTGTAAATGCTGTCCTTTGGATTAACAATGTCGTCCAACAATGTGTCCAATTCTGTTGAACAACGTATAATTATTAAATTTCGTTTCGAGAGGGTGTAAAAGCCACTTATTGATTATCAGAGACATCGTAAACAGTTGAGTGTATATGAGACTCAGAACAGTTTTCGAGTGATGTAAACCCTTTCAGGATAGTCATAAACAGCTGTCGAACTTGCCGCATGCTGTCCATTCAGCGTCTGCTTTGAATCTGCGAAAACTCCGGCATCGCAACGAGTATGAAGGCGAGGACTTTCTGTCACATGTTATAATATCTGACGAGACCTGAATGCACCATTATATTTCATTCCCAGGCAAGAATGTTATCATGGAATGGCGTCACACAAGCTCACCTCCGCCCAAACAAAAAATTCAAAACACAACAATCAACTGACAGAGTGATGACGACTTCATTCTGGGACGAAATTGAACCAATTTACGTCGATTTGCTCGAACGAAGAAAGACAAACATATGAACAAACAGACGCGGTGTTATTTTCCTATAAAATAACGCCCGTTCATATACAATTCATCTAACGAACAATACATTGCCTTTTGTTTGAAAGTACTGCCGCACCTTCCACATACTCCGGACTTAGCCTCGAGTGACAGTCATCTTTTAAGGCCAGTTAAAAGCTCTTGGGTGGCAAGAAATTTTCCTTTAATGAGGAGGTGAAAAATACGGTGCAAAATTGGCTATGTCGTTAATCGAAAGAATTTTTTCAATTGTAATACAGAAGCTACCGGAACGATAAGGCAAGTGTAAAGGTAGTTGTTGCTTAAGTTATGTATGATACCTTCAGAAGCTTTCCTGATTAGAGACGGCCATTCTTTTTGATGACGGTTGGTAACAATGCATGCACGCACTAATCACCTTGAGAGTATTATATGTGCAAAAATTAAAAATGTAAATCTATTAAAAATTTTTATTATATTAGTTAAATTTAAAAGATAATAGTACTAAAGATCGTGCTGACAGTGTTGTCCATTATTTTGAAGAAAATCTCAAACTCTGCATTTCATGTTCTCAAAACAATTTACCAGGAGTTATGGGGTTGTTTCAACACAGGAATCCTTAATAGCATTGCAAAGCTGTGCAATTGTGTGATGTCTGATGTTAAAAATGGTATTCTTTAAATATGGAAAAATAAAATGAACTAAAATTCTAAAATTGTCAGATCTGGAGATCTTGGGGGAAAATTCATAATTCTATCGTCGAAAAGAAAGCTATTATATTTCATATTTGTGAAAATCCTTCTGCATGTTCGTTATTATGAAGTTCATTAATAAAAGGTTGTAATAATTCATTTTGATATATTTCAGCAGTTACGGTTTGGTTAAAAAATATAGGCCCAATAATTCGTATCCTTGAAGCTGCTAGCCAGACCCCTATTTTTTATGGATGTAATACAGTTTCTATGAATTCGTGAGGGTTTTTTTCTAACCACATTCTCATATCTTGCTTATTTAAATAGCCAGAAAGATGAAACCAAGCCTCATCAGAAAAAAAAACTTTTGTCGAGAATGTTGTCCTTATTTATTTTATGTAACAACTATTGACGTAGTTCTCGTACCAAAATCTACATGCATGATTTCAAAAAATGCTTGAATTTTGTATGGAAACAAATTTAAATTCTTTTTTAAAACGGTATCGAAAATGAACTTCTTGAGAAAGCCTTGCAATTAAATTTTTATGTTAGTTGTTCATTCGACGCCGAATATCCTCTAGCAATCTGCGGTTCGTTTTTTAGGTGCTCCACCGCCAGGTTTACGAGCTATTGCCCCTGTTTCACAAAATTTATCAATGGAAGCATGAGCATGGCAGCAGCTGTGCATAAGTACCTGGCAGATTAGGAAACTATTGCCAGAAATCATGCGAGCACTGATTCATGAAATAAACCCATTCGCCATCATCTAATTTTCGACCACTTCTAAAGTAACTTTCAATTATAAACTTTTTTGTATTGTAACTCTAACATGTTAATAATAAAATAATACAAAAAAAATGTAAGGTTTTCTAATATAAGTTTATCACTGACAGCTGTCACAATTTAACTCTTAACTACAAGTATGTGTCTGACAGACACATACTATTTTTACTTTTGCAATACTAAACGTAATAATTCTTTTGTTTACCCCGCCCTCTAGGTATGTTCGATGCGTGACTTGAAGTGACAGTTAATGCCAAATACGGCTAGTTGCGATTTGTCGTTTGTTGAGCACAGGCCAATTGTGAAAAGTTACGGTGTATGATAAACACATTCTTCTAGAAATGGTTATTTTTCAGAATCTGTGAGGCACACATACTTCTAATAAGTGAAAAGCTACGGTGTCTTGTAGACACATAATATTCAAAAACGTTCCTATTTTTTCGTTATCTATTCGACAAACATTTTCAGACACGAAATAGAATATATTGATAAGAAAATCTACCTTTATATATATCGGAAACATTTTTAGGCAAACTTTTTAGATCTTGTGACATACACACAGTAGATGCATAGCTATGATTATTCTTCTATTCTAACTTCGAAGCGAAAATTATGAAGTGTTTAGAAGGATTAGAAGCAGAAGTAGATTCCACTTTAGATGAACCCATAGACGATTCGGACGATGATCAGATTACACAGAACAGTCAATAACACACCAGAGAATTGATAATTCTGATGAAAATGAATATGATAGCGCTACAGATGAGAATAATACTGGAAACATAAATACAAACATATCTCAAACTATGCAAGAAAAGCCTGATACATTACCTAAATATTTTTTAACAAAAAAATAGATTCAAATAGAGTAGGAAGGAGCATCTAACTAGACTGAAAATAGCTCAATACAATATTGTGAAGATTAAATCAGGAAAAACTAATACCTTACGACCGTTAGACCCTAAACCCCAAATGGAAGATATTTGATCACATTTATTTGATAAAGAACTATTGCAGGAAATTATTGTCTGGACCAACATCAAACTTGAGGCTGTAAGATTAAAAGTGAAAGAGCACCAACAGTCTAATTATAGAGCTGCAGATGAAATAGAAATAAAAGCACTTTTGGGTCTTCTGATATTGACAGTAATTTATAAGTCTAATAGCGGAGATATTCTAACACTATTTGCAATGAAAAGTACAGGGTGCCCAATTTTTTGTCCAGTAATGCCTGAAAAATGATTGTAAATCCTTATATTGACTTTACGCTTTTACAATTCAGCAACTAGGGATAAAAGGAAAAAAAGGCTTTTACAATTCAGCAACTAGGGATAAAAGGAAAAAAAGGCAATGCATCAGCTACAGTATCAGGCATATTTGAACGCTTTGTGAACAATTGTAAAAAATTTTTATTCCTTTGGAGTCGATGCTTGCATTGACGAAATGCTTATCCCCTTTCGAGCCGCTGTAAATTCAAAGCTTACATGCCCGCAAAGTCAAACAAAGGAGGTCTCAAAGTTTTCGCGCAAACAGACGCTCATGCCAGTTATTTCTTTAACGGGTATCTTTATGGCGGAAAAGGATCAGATGGCTTAGGTTTCTCAGATGACGAAAAGAAATTCTCAATTCCCACACAAACCATACTTAGATTTATTCCGCCAATTGTTAACAACGGGAGCATAACTGCCGACAATTGGTTTTCTTTCTCAATTGAATTAATAGACGAGTTGCGAAAACAAAATCTGACGTATGTTGGAACTCTCAAGAAAAACAAAAGAGAAATTTCCAAAGAGTATTTAGCAGATAAATCCCATGAAGTCGCTTCTTCAATATATGGGTTCAACAACGTCATCACTTTACTGTGCTACGTGTCCAAGAAAAACAAAGCGGTTTTTGCTGGTTTCCAGCATGCATCACTGCAAGGCTACTGACATGGAAATAAATAAACCTGAAATGATAGGGTTTTACAACACAACAATAGAAGGGGTCATATTTATGATCCATGGGATCATGGATTATAAATGTGCCAATTATTTAACTAATAGAAGAAGCCGACGATGGTCATTAGCTGTATTTTATATGTTGGTAAATATATCAATGACAAATTGTTACAATTTAATACCTATGAAGCGATTTGCTTTTACGGAAAATTTAGCTATGACTCACTCTTCTTAGACTACAGCTAAATAGTAGACTCTCTATTCCTAATTTACGAGAAGATGTAATGGGGCCTTTATTCAGAATACATTCGAAAATAACAGTGATAAGCCTCAGACGGCTGCTACCGATAAACTTGAAAAAAGCGGAAGTGTAGCCTCTGTCCATACCCAAAAGCGAAATACGGGTTATAAATGCATAAAATGTGAGAAGCCGATTTGTCTTGAATGTTATAGAAAATTATGTGTAACATGTTGTGAAGAATTATAATTTATAAATAGAACACTATGCAATCCAAAGATATAATTTTCCTTTATTTGAATTTTTATTATAGTCTACGTTTTTATATATTTTTTATAACTTTTAACAATGTTAATAATATGAATAAATATTCATACATATGGTACATATCTTTATTGTTCCACATTTAGGGAAAATTCTTTTTTTTTTTACTTACAAGGATAGCACCGAGTATATATATATATATATATATATATATATATATATATATATTTATTTAACTAATAAAACAAAATGTTGTAGTGGAAAATTATTTTTATTACTGTCTTTTCAAAATATTCGCCTTTAAACCGAATGCATTTAAACATTCGATAAAACCAGTTATCATAGCATAAATTCCACTCTTCTTGTGTTATTTCAGATATAAAGTTTTTGAAGCTCTCCATTGAATCTTCTGGGCTTGCAAATCGCACATCACGCATTTTATGCTTTTGTCTTGGAAATGGAAAGATATCTGAAGGTGCCAGGTCAGGACTATATGGCGGCTGATCTAGTAATTTTAATTCTGAAGCTTTCAAAAATTCGTTTATGTGACGCGCAGTGTGACTCGAAGCATTGCTGTGATGAAGGACAATCTCCGAACTAGGGCGTCGTAAACGAGCCTTTTCAACAACATCTGGCAGATATACTATCGTGTACCATTCCGCGGTAACCTTAGGTTTATTCTCAAGCACAACTGTTGTGATAGGTCCTGATTTTGAGAAGAAACTGGTTACCATTTTCTTTCCAACACTTCGACATTTTTCAATTTGACTGGATTAAGTTCTGTTGGAAACACCTATTGAGCCGACTGCCGTTTTGATTCAAATGCATATAACCAGCTTTCATCACCAGTAATGATCTTGTAAACTGCTTTGGACCTACCTCCATCATATTTTATAAGTGTTTTTTACAGCATTCCACTCGGTATTGTTTGTGTTCCTGTGTTAAATTATGAGGTATACAACGACAACAGACTTTCCTCACAACCAAATTATTATGTAAAATCTTGTTTATTGCAGTCATGCCAATACCCAAGGTGCTCCTATTAATTCTATATGTGACGCGATTGTCGTCTTGAATCATTCTTCGTACGGCGTCTACATTTGTTTCAGTAACGGCTAAGATTGGCCTTCCTTCGCGAAAATCGTGACTATGTGAAACACTTTGAAATTTAAATTCGTTATACCAGTTGTAAACACTCCTCTGTGAAGGCCAAATGATCGCCAAATGCAGCACGAAGTCCTGAAATATTTTGTTCTGGAGTTAAAGAACTTTTAAGATCATAGTAAATCATGGCTCTAAAGTTTTCTCTCGTTAAATGTATTTTTACTGCAAACTACTCGATTTGAAATTAGCTTGCAAAATAACTGTTGCAGTTATCAAAGCTAAATTCGAACTGTCAAAATAGAAAACAATAAACATTTGTTTCATAGCATGTTTGATTCCTTTGAGTCAATAGAAATATTAGTTTGCAGAAATAATCGGTGCTACTCTCGTACGTGTTTGAGAGACACATACTTCCAAGAATAGACTAAAAGAGGATACCTCTGGTTAAGGGTTAAACTACAATTTAAAAGTATCGCAGAGTCTTCAATCTCACTAAAGAAAATATTTAAGAAACAGCCTACTCTAATCAGGAAAGTTTTTGAAGACATGGTAGATATAATAATAATTTGTAGTTTGTATCGACCAGAAAAAATAAAATACAGGTAAAATTTTAATCACTATTTTTCTCTAATTAGTTTTACGAATGCATCTAAATATTTTATCCACCCACATCCGCCTGGCTTGTTTCTGCAGTAAAATAAAATATATACCCAGTGCGAAACCGTGAGTTGCTGTTAATACACAAAATATATAAGAAAAAATTAATGATTCAAACAAATTTGCCATTAAACCAAATATCCATGTAAATCCCATCAAAAAAAATAAAACAAATGAAATGCTAATTTTATTATACTCAATTCGAGGTGTGGGAATTTTAAGATTCGCACAAAACAACGAATCTATTATTTTTCCAAAGAGGATTAAATTAACTACTATTACAAACAGTATTGGTAAAACTAGGGCGCCATAAAAGCTCTTACCTCCGATAAAGCATTTGTAATCATCAATGGAGGTGTAAACTATAATTACTATAGGGATAATAGGTAGCAACCATGAAAACACACAAGAATTTATAAGAATATTAGATCTACTGTAAACGAACACTGCTACCAACTTCAAATATTGCACATAACTTATCACGAGCATCCAACAAAATTGGACCAATATTATATAGTGTAAAAGTATACCTATTAATTTACATGGAATACTGCCTATAGAGAAGCCTATTTCAAAGACGAACAGTAGCAAATGTTGTATTAGAACGGACGCAGAGTAATTTAGAAGTACGATTGTACTTAATCTTTCCCGCCACTTCGAAAATGCTAGTGCGGTTATTATTATCAACAAAGTACCAACTATTGACGAAATGGATGCTATATAGTTAAATAAGTGTAAAGATTTGTTCCACGGAGTGTGCAACAATATACTGAAATGAGTCATATGATTAAAGTAGCAGAGTCTGGATACTGCGTCGAAACTGTTTTCCCCATATTTCCAACTACCAAAAATACTAGTTTCTTCCTTCGTGCCGTATTCCCAATAAGCACAATCAAGGTCGGCGCCAGTTAAATTAAAATATATTGGTATCGTTATATTAAAGGAAGTTATATCGACATTGGGAATGAACATACTCAAAACATAATTTACATCAAAATTTTCGTTTTGTGGATCAAATAAAGCATCATTTAAATATAACGCAGTAACTAAGTGCATATCTTGTTCGTTATCTAAATTATTTTCCAACGTTTCGATCAGAGATGGCGGTAAAAAAGTTGCAATTACAAGGTTTTCGAAACTAATCTCCGAAAAAGATGTTGCTTCTTTCAAGCTATTTATTAAAAAATTATCATTTTCCTTATATACTGCAACGCCATTTATTCCACTTTTTCCAATATTTACAACTTGTACCAAAATTAAATCTGTTTCGATTATTACTGCGTCGTAAGAATTATTTTGTTCACTAGAATTACTATTTACAATAATTTCGAGCATCAAGTCTAAATCGTACAAAATAATATCAGTAGAATTTAATGTTACTTGTGCCTCCGATAGAACATCTACAGGAAAACTCATAATTTTATTAACATTTTTGGTAAACTTGTGGCAATCAAATAAATCGCCATTATAAACAATTTGTGTTAAAATGTCAGCAATTAAAACAACGTCAAAAGGTATTACTTCGGTAGCATTTTCTACGATGTCAGACAGTTTGGTGTTACGATCTTCAGAATTTTGTTCGGAGTTCAAAAGAGCTTTCAGATTTTGAGTTATTGGCGAGGGATTTCCTAAAACTATACTTCTATTAAAATCACCCCAATATGCTCCATCTGCATAAGAACCCAAACATTTTCTACTTATTGGCAAACCTTTGTGATCTACAAGTAACACCTCAGTAGTTGCAATTTTACCAATTTCGGTGTTTGGGAACGTTAAATTTGTAATGTCGTCTATGGTACGAAAACATAGTTCTGCAGATAATAATGAAAAAATCGTTATTGTGCTTGTATTACAAGATATATATTGTGATAATACATTTTCAATTTCATCGTAAATTCTGGCTTTAGTCGCATTTGAATTCGAATTTATGCGATAAGTTAAATTAGAAAAACTGTTGTTATGTATAGGATATACTCTTACAATCGATAACTCTTGAATAGAGATATTAGCAATCTTAAATATGTTGAGTAAAATTTGACGAGTGAACGTTACAATATTGTAAGGAATAAATGTGTAACTACTGTCCAATCTAACTGTGACGTTAAGAATATATGAGTGTAGTGTGTCGTATTTGAAGGTAAACTCTTTGCTCTTATTAAGCTCCATGTTGGGATAGGTGAAATATTCGCACCAAAACATACCTCCATGTTCAAAATTCATTGTATACACATCTCTGTTGTGTTGCAGTATAGTCAATTCATGCTGTTGCCAAAGTTCTCTAAATGTTGGGTGTGGATTTTCAGAAAAGCAATACAATAATAACTCGTTTTTCTGAGCAATCTTTAAACTATTGCTTATGGTTACATAAATTAAAGATTTTTTCTGTTCTAGATGTATTTTTGGTAGTGGATATTCATTAAATCTTTTAATACATGTACGGCAGTCGTCGTGACAGTCTTTTGCAGATTCACATAAAAACTTGCCTCTATATTTTACGCATTTACATTCCGAATCACATATTTTCAGATAATTATCGCAGAAATTATATTTAGTACCATCATAAAAACACAGACTGGTGGCATCCCATTGACTGCATTCATGAAGATATATACCAATAGTAGGAGAACAAAATTCTTTAGTATAATCACCAAATTTCAACGTTCTTACCACGCATGTAGTCTCACGGCTCGACTTAACTTTTGAATCATTTAAGTACGTAATTAATTTTTTAAATCCAGGCCCAGGTTGCACCATTTCATAATAACCATATAAAGAATCCCGTTTTGCTATGTAACTTTTCTCTCTCACAGGTATCATTTCGTTAATTTGGAAATAGTCATAGTATTCACATTTATAAGGAAAACCTATGTCTTTGCTTTTATAACAGATATTTGGCCAAAAATTACATTCACCCAGTTGCATAAAACCAATTGGACATTGAAAATTCTGAAACAATAAGCAAAGTAAACATATAACATAACATAAGTCAAACATTATCAAGTATATTATAACTAGGAATCAGCATTCAAGGGTACATGACGTCAGTACCAGGGATGGATTATGAACCCTGATTTAAGTTCAAATGATAGTAAAAACAAATTAGCATATCGATGCGACCATTCACATCAAGCTTTGATACAAAATAATACAAATCTGTATAAAAACAAATTTGTACCTGTATATACATGGACACACAGTACGTATTTACCAGCGTTAGCTTCAACCACTATACGTACTGCGTGTCCATGTATATACAGGTACAAATTTGTTTTTATACAGATTTGTATCAAATGATAGTAAATCATAATAATTGTTCCATATGTTCATGTGTTGTCTGCCACCGTAAATCGATTTATACTCGTACATTGAAAACGACCGTTCAACATCTGCCGATGAAATCGGGGCATATTTAAAGTAGATATATATTTTTTTTAGTGACGGCACATTTATCCTCGGTTCGGAAAAATCTACTTCTTTACCATCAAGCAAGTCAAAAATTCGACGTACAGTACAAAATTCTGAATTGTTATTTAGAACTGCTTCGAATTTTCTTTTTACATTATCAGCATTAGCTCCAGGTAATTGGGAAGGAATTGACTAAGATGATATACAACATTTAAGGCATTACTTATAGAATACTGTAGGTTGGTCGAAGTAACCTCTATATGGCGAATGGTTACAAGTATTCTGAAACAATGTCCATGAATAGTGGTTAAATCTATTTGAATATTTGGGTCCATAAATACTTGTTGAGCGAGTAAAATAGAAACAGCATCATTCGGAGCAAGTAGCTGTAGTACAATTGATTTGAAGAATATAATTATACTTTTAACGTCATCAAAATGCATGTAATAACAGGATACTGCTTCTATCCACGTGCCCCAGCGCGTTTTAATATAATAGGTTCTGATGGTGGCTTGTGGCAGTTTTTTACGAAATAAATTCTTATGCCTTCACTAAAGCTTTTTTGACAGAAGATATCAATTTATCTGCATTCGGGTAGCATTTTCTCACTTCCTCTGATACTCAGTGAAGAGCATGTGCGCAACATACGATATGCGTCATACTACTATATATTTGTTGTAAGAGCTTACCAGCTGCCTTCATGTATGCATCTTCATCTGTTTCAAATAATAACACTTTTTCTTTATATATATCGCGCATTTCATCCCATAGCGATTTCAAACACGAAGATACCTTACGTAAAATAAATTCTGCATTAATTGTTTCGATTCTCTTAGATGAAAGCAGATGTATAATAATAATGCTTTATTTCAAAACAACATACAATAAATTGAAAACAAACAAAAGTACTACATATGTGTTTGAAATATGTCAAAAGTGAAAAATATTACATAAAATAATCATTTAGACTATAACAATTAATTTGAAGAAGATAATGCCTCACTCGGATTAAATAGGCCGAAATTTCTTAAATTTCTATTATCATTCGGCAGATTATTGAAGAATTTACATCAATTATGATAAGTCCCTTTTTGAAACATTGCAGTTTTATGAGGTGTCGATAGTAAATAATCGGTACTTGTATTTGTATACAAAGCGAAGAAAATCATAGATATACAAATCATAGAAAGTAAACAAAGAGTTATTTTTGAAAACATCTCTACACGAATCCCTATATCCCATGGCGAACACTAACCTAATTGCATATTTTTGCATTGAAAATACGGGCTGTGTCCCGGTCGATGTACCCCGGTAGATAATTCGGTAGCGCATACAAGACACAAAGTTACTGTTGTAAAATGCTTTCACAACCTGGGGAATACAAATTTTATGTAAGTTCTTTATAGCGTAACATATTATAGAGTAATGTATAGAATTCACGGTTGGCTCTTGGTGAAACATGATTAATAATTTACTAAATAAAACACTTGGTATATTTGTTTCACAAAATGTATTTAAAATATATCTGACATATGTTTCGACTTATACAGTCATTCTCACAGAGTCATGTAAACTAAGTGAAAAGAATACTCCTACCCATATTTATGGCTTATTTTTTGAAAGTTTTATTACAGCATCGATTGCGGGGGTATTTGAAAAATCCAAACAAACACGCAATTGGATTGCGTGTTTGTCCTCAAAACAGGCATCAGTTTTAGACATTATTTCGCCTTTTGACTTGAATATCTGTTCAACCAGCCATACTTTCAAATTAGGGAACAAGAAGAAGTGACTAAAGGTTAAATGCAGAGTAAGATGCACATAGGAGCAATTCGTGAAGTAGATCAAACATTTTTGCTTGTTCAATTGTGATGAATGGTCTGATGCATTGCCATAATGAAAAATATTTGTTTATTTGCCAAAAATGGTTTGTTTGCTTTTGTATTTATTGTCTGTCCAACTTATTCGATAATACTACAAAATTCCCCCCCATAACTCTCTTGCAGCCAGCTAATATCCCGAAAACCAATAGCAATTACCCAGCCATGAAGCTCTTCTAGAATACTTGACTATTGTTCTATCCCGGATGCGTTCCAACATAGCTTCAATCATGTTTATCCAAATATTTGATGGCAGCATATAAGAAAAATGCCTAAAAGCCATGAAGCCAAGTACATTTACTGTAAAATTTCTCAAAACGAGAATTTATGTACTATCGTGAGCAATTGAAAGTTAACACTTTATTATGTTGGCATGTCGAAATTTCAAAATTTATCTAATGTATACAGTACTTTTGAAGTGTCAGTGTCAGCATTTAATCATAACATAAATGACATTAGCTTGACAATTTGGTAAAATTTACGCAGCTATAATAGTGCGTTTACTTTCAATTGCTCACGATAGTACATGTAAACGATATCTGACTTTACCGCACTGTATACGCTGTACACTTTTTAAGAACAAACGTTGTATAAAAGTTTACAATTTCCAAAAACTCTTGTTTCTATTATGCTAAATTAATTTTCACTGTTTTTGCTTAACTTTTATACTTGTTACCTGGAAATAAATAATATAATAATATAATAATAAATAAAAATACATATTATATGCAGTGACTGTTAATCGAGAAGTTTACCGTTTTCAAGTAACAAAAAAATATACCAAAGCAAGTTATAAATTTAAAATTTTTACAGTAATTTCGTAGTGCACAATTAGAAAGACAACAATCTTGCACTGAATTGTTTGCAGTCGCATCCTGCACCGAGGAAAATCGGGAAGCTTGTTGCGCAAACAAAAAATCAACATAATGACTGATAGTCGGGCGGCTATTAAAGCCATTTTGAATCCATCTACTAAACTGGTGAAACATTGTAAGCAAGTCCTCAATAAGCTGACACAAAACAATACTGTGTCACTGATATGCTTGCCAGGACATGAAGAGATTAAAGGCAATGAGCCGACTAACTGGACAAGCAAGGTTCTAAGAGGAACTTCATAGGACTAGAAGGTGTGTGTGTCATGTATTACACTAGAAAAGAGATCTGGTAATTGCTATAAAGAGAACTTAAAAAGAAACAGAGGCTACCGGAAAAGTCAACTCCATCCTAAGACACCACTAGAGGAGCTGTCAGCCAACCTAATTAGTAGTAATAAAACAGAAATTTAAACCATTACCGAGTTGATAACCGGACATTGTCCTTTAAGGAAGCATCTGTACCGCATGGGCTTGGTTAGCGAGCGCTGGTGTAGGAGATGTAAAAAGCAAGAGGAAACTAGCATTTATATAATATGCACTTGTAAGAAACTGAATGGGCTCAGACAGAAACATTTCCGAAGAGATCTATTGTATCTAGCGAGGGTACTCAAATTTCCCCTGAGGATGATAGTGTTTTTTTTATCGAAGATATAAGACTATCAGAGTGGAACTGAGTGGTCTACTGGGAGTGATACAAAAGCACTGTGCTCAAATGCCTGGACTTACTGGCGTCCAACCCAAATAACTAGAAGAAAAAGATCTTGCAAAGAAAATAATTTTTGATATGAGTAGATTCTTAACATTAATTATGGAATACGCAAATGCACCATGCATTCCTTGGTAAAAAATCGTAAGCAAATATTTACTTACCCTTTTAAATGCTCCAGCTGGTACCTGATTTCTACTGGTGTTATTATACACAACTTGCAGCCAAATAGTTGAAGCTTCTTGTACGCTCTCTGTGGTATAATGGTCATCTGAATTTGAAGATAAGTTCTGTAGTATTTGATTTTGTCCAAACATTCCTTTAAACTAATTTACTCGTGTTAAATTTAAACACACAAAAAAGAAAAAACATCCTAACGTACTAATTATATTTTGGGTTTATAGTTACTATTCATATTACAGCAATAATTACAGCAATTAATATTGATGTAAACCAACGGGTGTTCAAAAAGTTCTTACGTCCCGAACCGTCATGGACTGCAAAACGCGTTTCTGTACTTAAATTTAATTAAATAAAACATCATTTAAAGTCTCACAGAATTGTCATTTATTATGGTACTTTTTTATTATGGTATTAATCAATTAAATAAATGTAAGGTATATGAATATTAAAAACACAAGGACAATATATTTTATTCACTTTATCACAGCAGATGTTGAAAATGTGAAGAATAAATGACATTTAAGAAAATGTAGTATGGATCTATCACAAACATGCATTCCCCAGTTGATAACCTCTCGGGGTGTATCACCTGTTAGTACCAATAATAACATCAATAAAACAGAAACATTAATTCAAACTTTTGACATGGTTTTGGTGGCTGTAAAAATCAATTAAAACGAGGGACAATCTTTAAATAAGATCCGTTTTTTAATAAGAAGAAAAATACCGTATATATCATTAAGAGTATATTATGGGACAAGGGGTTGAAACAAAATTTCAACGTTGAGAGTAACTCGAGATGTTGAAATTTTATCAGCCACAAGTTGCATATACTATTTTTTGCACGAATTTTTAAAATAAACGCTAATAAACCATTTTTTTAATTATTTTTGATATACATATTTAAAATGTAGTACTTTTGTATTTGTTAGAAATTACACCGAAATTACTGCGAAATTGCAAATATTTCTATAACAATTGGAAAAGACCAATAATACTTACATAATTAATAATTATTAAAAGTAACATCACTTGCAAAAAGGACCGTGCGTACCGCATTGTATTAATAAATTAACTATAATAGATTGCTTTGTGAAAACTGAACTGTATAGATAATTATGTCTAAATATTTATGTACATGTTAAATACATTTGGACCGTCATTTGTTCCTGATAAATTCCAATTAATTGTGTACACATTAGTTAATAAATACAATATGGTACATCACACACAAGCAATTGATTACAGTATGAAGGAAACTAAATCAATAAACAGTTTTCTTATTAATATATAGTTTAGAAGTTAATAGTGGTAAAATTAAGACGTTAACTACGCTAATATTTTGCAACATGAGCATAATAATAATAAAATTTAATACAAAGCACAGTGTGATTTTGTTTCACCAACACTGTGCCCTCTTCAGGCTAATAGGTCAATTCAATACAGAACAGAATATATTCTAGTCCACTAAACTAATTGAAGGATGGGGGTGTTATACAATAAGTTTAATATTTGAGAATTATTCAAATCTACTTCATTTAATCATTTAATTAATTATTATGTCTTTTTATTTCTATGGTTTCAGGTAATTTCAATTTTATACCTTCATTTTCTTAATTCGAAATAGTGAAATCTGAACTGAATGAATGATTACAAGCACATTGTTTCCGACAAACTTCATTACAAAAAAATTTGTGCGAGATGGGTGCCAAAAATGTTGACAGAAGAACACAAAAAGAAGCGTTTGGCATATTCTTTGTCATTTTTGGAGCGCTACGATAAGAGTGATGAGTTCTTGAATCATATTGTTACCGGTGATGAAACGTGGGTAGCGTACTACACTCCAGAGACTAAACGTCAATCCAGTGAATGTCATCACTCAAATTCACAAACGAATCCACGAAAATTCAAACAAGGACCTTCGACACGGAAAATCATGGCCACGGTCTTTTGGGATCGGAAAGGCGTTCTTCCGATTGACTTTCTGCCAAGAGGAATGACCATAAATGCTGAGAGATATTGCGATACACTAACTAAGCTTAGGCGCGCTATTCAAAATCGCCGGCGGGGACTTCTGTCTAGCGGCGTCGTGCTGCTTCATTATAACGCTCGGCCTCACACTGCAGCAACGACAAAGACGCAACTGTACAAATTTCGATGGAAATTACTGGACCATCCCCCCTACAGCCCTGACCTGGCACCATCAGACATTCATGTTTTTCCTAAACTCAAAGAATATCTTGGTGGAAAGCGATTTGAAAATGATGACGTGTTGAAAGAAACTGTTACTAACTGGTTAAATGCTCAGGCGGCAGAGTTCTATGGTGAGGGGATCCAAAAGCTAGTGCCACGACTTAACAAATGCTTAGATATTCTCGGCTGTTGTTGCAGATATATGCTTAGATATTCTATGTAGAAAAGTAAAAATATGTTCATACTTCAGTTTTTGATACAATTTATGTTCATAAATAAATTTGCTGTTACTCCACTTAAAAACGGTTCTTACTTTAAAAATGCCCCTCGTATTTAAATGTGCAGCATAGTTAGAATCTTTTCTGTTGTTATTCAAACATCTTCTGTGTTCTGATATTCTTGTTTCCTTAGATCTTGCAGTTTGTCTGATATATATGTTAAAGCTATCACCACAAGAAAGCTAACATACTCTAGATTTGTTGAACTTATTTACAATGTCTTTCATTGTTTTTAATTAATTTACCAAGCCCAGTATTCATTTTAAAAGCGACATCTAAATCATGTTTCTTAAGTAACTTACCTATTTGTTCGGATTCTTTGTGTATATAACTTAACAAATTATATTCGTTAGGCTTTTGGATAATCGAATATATCATTTATAGGGCTTTTTTATGTTGTTGTTTACTGCGTAAACGATCTATTAAATAACACTTTTAATCATTATTAAGGGCAATTTGCTTTATAATGTTTAATTCTTTTTGGAAATTGACAGTGGTGAGTGAAATAGTTAATAATCTGGATATCATACTATTATATGCTGCTATTTTTTGTGTAAAAGGGTGACAGATAGAAATATGTATTGTAGTATCTATACGCGTGGATTTATAATAAATTGCATATTCTAAACCATTATTAATTTTATAGATCGTTAAATCTAGAAAGTTGAAGGGATTATTAACTTCTGGTTCAGTCGTGAATTTTATATTATGATGCAAACCGTTAATAAAAGTGAAAAAACCATTTAACTGTCTATTACTCACTCATACAGACACAACTTTAAATATTATGTTAATCCACGTAGCCTCGTGGCTAGTAGCAGATTACACATATACACGCATAGAGTTTCCTTCGAGTATTTGGATATTTACATCATACGCTGGTCAGAACAAGGTAAAGCCCGAAACACGTGTAACTCTCCAATGCGAATTGAAATGCGATGTGTTTCTGTATATAGATATGTTTTTAATATGTATATATTATCGTAATTATACAATTAATGTTATTTAAACGGACATATTTTACATTGAACACAGTTTTTGTCAATAGACATAACCTAAAAGAACACAAAATAGGTACTTCGCTAGTCTCAACCTATGACTGCTATTGACTATTATCGTAGGAGAAACATAGATTTTCTTCTCCTTGTGTTACGTAAATGTATTGACAAATATACTACTGAAAGTATAATTCGAAATGTCTCGGAAATATGTTTGATAAAATATTACGAAGGAAATAATTCTGTGACATTTCAAGTATATAAATTTTGATATACATATTTCATTTTAGTTCGATGTCACAGATTGCAAAAATATATTTGAAAGTTACGTATTGTGTGAGAAGTACCTAACTTATAATGTATTTAGTATCTACTTAATCTACGGTGTGATTTTTAATGTTTAAGGGCAGTTTAAATTTCCCGTCGTAGTTTTTAGTGTATTTGTATTTATTATAGTTTGAAGTTGGCTGCTATGTTAAACATCTTAATATCATTGTCAAAATTTCAGTGATAACCCGCTAATTATATTGTTTGGTTTTTGTTTTTCACTATTTGCTTTGCTTTTATATCAAAAACTTTTCTTAGCAGAACTACTGTTTTCTGTTTTTTTGATATTTAGATAACTTTAATAAATGCTTAAGTCAATACAATTAAAATAATTGCCATTATTTTTAATACATTGTAGCAGCATATTAGCGGAATGGGATTGTGAATGGTCATATTTATAACAATCCTCCATGGAGAAATTTTGTGAATCCTGACCACATTGTTTCAAACAAAGTATTTTCGCAACGTCTACATAGGATTGTGCATTAAAATTGTATTTGTAAGGGCAAATTCAGCGTACGAGCAACAGTTTTAACGGAAGATGTCGTTGGTAATGTTAGATAACGGATTGAGACAAGCTCTAAAAAATAAATTTTATTACTTTCATGACTAATTTTATTCGTTCTTTCTTTTAGGTGTATCGTATACTACCACTAAAAACGCATTCATATAAATGAACAAGAACTCCAACGCATATCTGCAACAGTGACAAAGAGGAATTTTGAAAATTTACTTTGAGCGATAATTTTCGCTTATGGTTAAGTCTACATTTATTTATTGCATAATGATTTCCTTGAATTTTTATTTTGCTCTCAATCAAATAATTCGTTTTCGATTCTGTGTCGGTAAACAAATTGGCAACAGATGTCTTTTGTATTTATATTGTATTGGAATGCATTCGATTTTTGAGGCATGAATTATTCAGAATAATTGAAACATACATGAGTGGGTAAAACCCCACCAGTTTTGTATAATACAAAGGTATTTTTAATAATATAAAATCTTATTAAAAATCTGGTGTGAAGAACACGAATACAGGTTCACTATTAATATTTTTTGTGAACGTGTCCGAACATATCCCTCCCCAGAGACGCAGATACGTATTTCGCCTTTCTACAGGCTCATCAGTACGCCCCTGCTGCAGAAAGGATATCTTCAGACACATTCACAAAAAAGAACCACATCGCCATATCATAGAAATTATCCAGACCGAGCGTAGAAGAAAATTCAGCGCTCCCTGTTGTCAGACAGCCGAAGTACCTCGCCCTGTCCACATAACCAATGCGAACCAACGACGCCCTTCTAAAGATGGCGCAGCCGTGGCTCTGGAAACTGCATTTTGTCTGTGTCTTCACTCATACTACGGACTAACCGCATGTGTAATGTATCAGAATAATTGAAACATACATGAGTGGGTAAAACCCCACCAGTTTTGTATAATACAAAGGTATTTTTAATAATATAAAATATTATTCAAAATCTGGTGTGAAGAACACAAATACAGGTTCACTATTAATATTTTTTGTGAACGTGTCCGAACATATCCCTCCCCAGAGACGCAGATACGTATATCGCCTTTCTACAGGCTCATCGGTACGCCCCTGCTGGAGAAAGGATATCTTCAGACACATTCACAAAAAAGAATCACATCGCCATATCACAGAAATTATCCAGACCGAGCGTAGAAGTAAATTCAGCACTGCCTGTTGTCAGACAGCCGAAGTACCTCGCCCTGTCCACATAACCAATGCGAACCAACGACGCCCTTCTAAAGATGAATTTACTTCTGAAAATATTACTCTTAGTCCATAAACTATAATTATTAATGTGCTCCTTATATAGTAATGAACCAGTCGATATGAGACGCTTGTAGCGGAAAATAAAAGAAACATATACTAAATGCTACTATATAATATACTTGAATAATTTTGTGTAGCGGTAAATTCAAACTGTCTTCAGACATAAAAAATCACTCTGTTATGCTTAAACACTATTAAATAAAACTAAAGTAATTTAACAAAACTAAATAACAAGAAGAATTATAAAAAGGAGAAAACATTTGGAAACAAGAATACCATCCTAATCTTAAAACATTGACCGCCTATTATTACACGAAAATTACCTCAAGGTACTCATTTTTGGTCAGCCTATGACGAGCTGGGACCGAAAAAACATCATTGATACTATTGGCTAGACCGGCGTTTGAACCCGGTTCATCAAATTCATAGTCTAGTCGTCCACTAACTAAGAAGAAAATTCACATAATCGGTATCCTTGAAATAAAAAGACAAAGTATGAAAAATGGAGAGATGTAATTATATAGAATATAAATCCAAAATATTTTTCCAAAATTCCAAAAATATTTTAAAAAGGTTTGCCCCACATCACTGTACGATCGACTATATTATAAAAGACGATATCTTAAGGTGACCGACAGTAGCAAAGAGAATAGTTTTGTTATTGTCCATCTCATCCAACTATAACATATGTGAGATATTTATTATTTATGCACATTCTGAATATTATGAATTCATAGGCGTCACATAATACAATTTTCAGTGTGTTTTTAAGTTCGGTGTCATTAATATTTTAAATTTATGTTCGATATAATTACATCATTCATCATAAGTTGTCTCTTCATTTCAAGGTCAGACTGTATTACTAATAATTGGAAAACTATTTCAATCTAATTAACCTACAAATAATTATTTGTAAATTATAGTGTCGTCTGATAGGAGACCTTACAATGTACGACGGCAGATTAATATATCTCCAACATCTCCAACAACGCCATTGTGAGAGTAGTAGGAATAGAAACGAGTTCTAATCTTCAAACAGCAATTTCGAGTATCTCGTCTTTTTTCGTTTTTTTGTACCAGCTGGTCGAACGAAAGGTCGCCTTTTCCGACATAGTCTCTTTCGTCCGTCAGATGTCACTTATTAAATAATGCCACCTTATAGGACGAACCTTGCTTTATCTTGTAGGCGATTTCAGTGTAAATGTATATACAGATACAAATCAGTTGTTTAACAGATTTGTATTAATTTGTATACATTGCTTCACTAGCTTGACTGATGACGCCTAGATCGCAGAAACACGTGTCTTAAGCAGAAGTAAATGCTGAAAATACGAGGTGTATTGTCCATGTGTACAGTTACAGATATGTACATTAATTACATGTCTGTTTCAATTGTAAATTATTTTTATAAACATAAACGTACAAAAAGTACGATTTACGAACCCTACAGCTGCAGCAATTACATCATTTTATTTATTTTCACCTTTTGGTTAAAAATTTTACCCTAAAACATCCAGTGGGCAGCAACTGCGAAAATGATAACACTGTTATTTTCTTAACTCTGGAAAAATTTGTTCAAGTAGGTTAATATCTTATAACAATAATAATGATGGTAGTTTTTGATGATATTTTAATTACATGTAAATAATAATCATTTTATTGTTTAAAGGCAGTTAGCAAAGATGTGAAGGAAAGAAAATATTGCTGCTTCCGTGGCTGGTTTTGTCACAAAAAGAATAAATAAAGTGATCAAGCGTGTTATGTCTGCATAGAAAACATATACACGAGAAATACAGATGACAGTCATTTAAAATTTACGACAATGAAAGAGTACAGTGTAACAAAACGATTGAACTATATTAATGCTAATTTATTCACCTCGTTAATACAAATATACAGTTAGACAAAATATTTATTGTCAGAAATAATACATAAACAAGTTTTTTATAATTGTTTGGTTGAACATTTCAAAAAAATATTAAATTTAAATATTGTATTCACATGGCGGACACTATACAATATATCATTAGAAAATTTGTGGTAGTATTAATTTTTAATTATATCAGACATATAAACATAATTTTATTAGGCAAGGATAAGCAAAATATAAATGAGCCAAACAATCGAATATTTCATAATTATAAATAAATTTAATGTTAGAATTTAAAAAAGAATATATTTTCTAAGAACATGCATATGTAATATTTTTTAAGAAATATATTTCAAAGAAGTTGAAAAAACATTGCAAATATTTGTAATTAGGTTGACTTGTAATTCTTTCACTATAGCATTAAATACAAATTAAATTACAGTGATTGTGCAGTTTAAGTTGTATTTCAAGTTAAAGTGGTAAAAGTCTAATACATCATTTAAAAATTGAAATAAATCTCCTATATATGCCTTTTAAATATAGTTGTCCCCCAACTGCTCAGATGGCTCTAATCTATTCTCGAAATTTAACATTATATGTCCTTTCTATTAAGGTTATCTATGGCACTAGCAATAGAACAAAACCTTTGACCGCATTAGTTGAAGAATTGTTAAATCTACGCAAGAAAGCTGAGGTAAATTATGAGAATATACAAACTATACTCAAAGAAGTAGGAAATGGGTACTTGAAAGCAATCACCAAAACAAATCGAATCAAATTATTAAAATTTGAAATAGCTAACTAAGTATTCGTTCCAAAATCTTACTTTTGAATTCCAAGAAAAACCAATTGTTAAATATTTACATTGTACTATAATACAGAGATAAAATAAAATTACCATGTATATAAGATTAATGAGTATATATATATATATATATATATATATATATATATATATATAGTGCCTACACATAATAAAAGTAAATTATTTTCAATATATGCATTTCGTGTCCTCCATTTCCATTTCGTGCAGCTTGTCCTAGTAGTAACACATTATTAATATCAGCAGCATCTGCAAAGAACTAAAGTATTAGCTACATTCATTGTTACTGCAAACAGTGATTTTTTTTTCTTTGCCTACAATGGACTTACCATTATTATCATTTTCTTTGTATTCAATTTCGTGACCTTGTATTGATATCCCAGCATTTATTGCAACACAACATGTATGAAAAACTTTTGCTGCTTGCTGTTCTAGTTGGATGGTATAACAAAACCCTGTGTCTAGAAAGACACCTAAATCTGCCCTATAGCACACCATTTGTTCTCTCTATACTGTTTCTGTTTTTGTTAAGTGTTTATTGAAATTTGCTTCGATTGTGCCTTCTTGTACATTAGCAAACAGTGTGAAAAGCCACAGCTCAAGAGGATAACCACTATCCCCTGTTTGAATTTGAAAATAAATACACAGTTCAGTATATGGGCATATATGTATCTGTTTGCCTATTAAATGTGTTAAGGTATCGCCATGTTCGTATTGCTCTCTTAAGTAATTTCTAATATTACTTGTTTGCCATATAGCCTTAAAAACCACTAATAGTTTTGGACCTTTTGAAACGTACCCCTTTTATTCCAGATTGTGGTAACTTTCTTTTCTCAATTTTTTTAATTTTACTTAAATAACTAATTATATATGTATACTTTTATTTTTAAACTTTATTTATACTGGAAACATATTAACATTTTTGTAAAAGTAAATTCTAAACATTTATATATGTATGATGTAAAATAAATTACTACCTTAAAAGTATTACAAATTAAATTGTTCTCTTAATTTCTAAGCAATTACCAAAAGAATAATCGAATATAATGTTGGCGGAAATGAAAAATCTTTCATTAGGCTTAACTAAAAAAATTATTGTGATACTTCAATCATATTAATATATAAAAAACTATTTCATTGTTTTTTATCACTTTATTACAATATAGAGTGAGAGCCAAAATGATTTCTTCATTTTTAATTAGCATTATCCAATTATATAACTTACCTATCGCAAATCTATTGATACTATTTGAAAGAGGAGTCCTTGGAGATATTTTGAGAGTTGTTAAAATGGAGCGTTAGAATAAACAACAACGTATATTTTGCATTGAATAATTTATTAAATGTCCAAACACAACGTTTATTTCATCAAAATTTTAATGTTGCCGATGTTCCCACCCGAACTGTTATTTCGTACTGGGTACGAAAGTTGTAAAATCATAGATTAGTAAAGGAAAGGAAATCAACCAGAAGAACAAAATCTGCATGCAATGCTATTAATGAAGATAGAGTAAAACAAGTTATTGGGCGTAGCCCTAATCGATCAATTCGACGACATCCGGCAACATTACAAATACCCAACGCAAGTACCTACACAAAGAGTTCTGCACAAAATGAAGCACAACTATACAAAATGGCAGTGGTAGATGTGTTAACTAATCGTGATAAACAATATAGCATCTACTCATGAGCGACGAAGCGCATTTTACTCTATACGGCACGGTAAATAAGCAAAATTATCGGTATTGGGTACAGAGCACTCGTGTGAAATCTGCGAAAGGCCTTTACATTCCCAAAAAGTTACTGTGTGGTGTATTGTAACATCATCCAAAATCATAGGCCCATATCTTTTCGAAAAAAACGCAAGAACAGTTCAACTTGACATTGAAGAAGGAATTTACTTTTTTCAACAAGATGGGGCGACCTGTCATACTGCAAGGATAAGTATGGAAATCATGCGACACTCGCGATTAATTTCTCGAAACGGTGATTTCAATTGACCGTCGAGATCTCCTGATATTTCTATCCTTGATTTTTCTCTCTGGAGCTGTGTAAAGGGCACAGTCTTCAAAAGTAAACCAAGAAATGTGGAGCATCTCAAAAGAATGATTTGGCAAGAAGTTCAGGCTATTCACCAGAAAATGCTTCAAAGAGTGATGGGAGATTTTATTCCACGCTTAGAAGAATGTCTGGCGTAATAAGGAGGCCATTTAACGAATACAATACAATACAATAATACAAGAAATAAAACTCTCATTCTTAACGTTTAAGTTACATTATAATTATTATTCAGTTTTGACATTAAAACATGTCATTCTCAAACGAAATTATGCGACGAGAGAAACATATGAAACACATAGAAACGATTATACAGGTACATATAAGCTACAACGAAAAATAATCCTAACCTTAAGATATAATTAAAAGGTAATTAACTGACTAGGGATAATTTCCGTAGTATTAACTACAGGGTGTAAAATATTAAGAAAAATATATTAAGATTGTTGTGGTTTAGTAAGACTATTGTACAGATTAGATGTAAATAGATCTACTTGGTCATTAAGAATAACGTCTTTGGAATTTTTAATACCTTTATAAATTTCTATGGATTTTAAAATATTTAAATTGAAATCATTTATTTGTGACAAAATTAAAAAAATTAAAAAGCGCTGGAGTTTGTGAGTTGACTTTCCCAGAGTGTGATAGCTTTTACATAGGTCAAACTGATTGTTCTATTGAAATTAGACATAAAGCACATTTACGTTCACTTAAAAAATACAGAAGGGAAAATCTTCTATGCAGCTAAACTAATTTAATAGTGTGGGTTTAAACAGTTGCACGGGAATAAATGTAATAATGGATAATTATTCAAATCTAGTTGATCATTTAATAAATTATTACATTTTTTATATCTGTTCTGTTTATTTCTATAATTTCAAGTTATATCTTTATTTTCTGAGTGTAAAATAGTGAAATCTGAATCAAAAGAATTATTACAATTACTTAAGTGTACAGCATAATTGGAATTATTTTTATTGTTATTAAAACACCTTTTGTGTTCTATATTATTGTTTCCATAGATCTTCCAGTTTGTCCGTTATATATCTTCTTCTAGATCTATTACCATTACAAAACTAATAGACTCCAGATTTGTTGAACTTATTTACGATATCTTCGTTCTTTTTAATTAATTTCCCTACCCTAGTGTTCGATTTAAAAGCAATATCTAAATCATAAGTTATTTATTTAGATTTTTGACGTACATAACTTAACAAATTATATTTGCTTAGTTTTTAGGTAATGGAATGTATCATTTGTAGGGTTTTCTTGTGTAGTTGTTTAGTGAGCAAGCTATCAATTAAATCACTTTTATAATAATTATTAAGGGCAATTAGCGTTATGATGTTTAATTCTTTTTGGAAATTGACAATGGTGAGGGGAATAGTAAACAATCTGTGTATCATACTGTAATGTGCGTTATGCGAGGCTACATCAGCCGGTGCCCTAAGCGGCGACGTCACCGACTGGGCTCGCCATAGGCCATTCCGAAATATTCGGGACCCGGATTATTCCTGAATGGCTCGATGACTATATAAACCCTCAAGGGGATGGATGATTCATTCATCAAGTAATCTTCGTGAACTTATTATCGTAGGAATAAATGTGTATATAGATACGAATAAATGCTGTTTTTTATAGTTAGTTATTATTTAGTGTACTTTTTATAAATACGGTTATCTTTAATTACCGTGTGTTTTATTAAATCGAACCGAACAGAAAATTTATCACAATACTATTATACGCTGCTATTTTTTTAGTAAAAGGGCGACAGGAAGAAATATATATAGAATAGAGAATACCATAATGCACTCATGGCTTTTGGAATCGAATCATTTTTTTATTTATGGTCAGATTTTGAATTTATTTGCGGATTCTAATCAAAACAGCCTGTAACTATGGGTCTAAATATTGCTTTAAATACTTTCGTTTTTGTATCTCGCGAAATTTCTTTGTTTTTTTATGAATTTCTTGTTCATCACATAATAGAGCTTTAACGTTTTCTCTATTCTCTGGTTGATTTCTACTTCTTGTGTTCCCTCTTCATCTATTGGCCTCCAAGATATTGGAAAGTCTTCACTTACTCTATTTATAGCCTGTCGATTTCTATATTTATGTTGTTTGATGCATCTCCTATCATCATCACTTTTGTTTTACTTCTATTCATTCGCATTCTGTTTTTTTAGCTCTGTATTCCTTATTTTTAAGTGATTTTGTAGTTCTTTTTCACTTTTTTCTCACATCATCTGCAAAAGCTCCCTCCGAGATGTCTATTATTATTTCATCCATATACGTTACGAAAAGCGTTGTTGGGCTTAAACTGCCTTCTTGTCTCAGACCGGTTTGGCGTTGTAAATGTTTCCGATTCTATATCATAATTAATGATGGTATTAACGTTGTTATTGTAAATTCTTCGTATCAATCTTATTATTTTAATGTTTACTTCTCTTTCTTTCAAAATATATCTTTTTCCCTTGGCGTTTTGTCAAACGCTTTCTCCAGGTCTATGAACGCTAGAAATACGTTTTTTTCTCACTCATCGCTTTTTGGGTTATCTGTTTCAGCGTTAAAACGTGATCCTGCGCCCTTCTTCCTTTTAAAAGTAGATTAAATGAGGCACAGAGTTTATTTAGACACTCTGCACCTCAGTTAATGTACTCTCCACTATGTTTCTAATTCTTCCATCTAAGATTTTCTCGAATATCTTCATGATTGTACTCAGTAGTGTTATGCCCATGTAGTTGTTACAGTCTCTTCTGTCTCCTTTTTTATAGATTGGTACTATTAATGCCCTGTGCCAGTTCTCTGGGAGTTCCCTTCTTTCCATATTTTATTAAGAATTTTCTAGAACAACGCCCTTCCTGCTTCTCCTATGCTTTTGATGCCTTTGGTGTTATCTGGTCATATCCTGGTGCTTTTCTGTTCTTTAATTTTCGTATTACCTCTTCCAATTCTTGCATAGTTATCTCATCTTCTATAAGATATATATTTTTACCATTTATTATTTTTATAAACAGAGACGTTCAAAACTTTATTTTACTGTTTTGCGTTTTTGAATTTAAAATAAATATTATTACATGTTATTTTGGTTGTTGTTCGTTTTCTATTATTTCCTTTGGCTTTAGTCGACCTAGAATTTGCGTGGGTACTTTATCGCATGTACGTCTTCCGCGCAACATATATTAACGTATACAAGCAGCCTACAAATCGCGGTGGCGCCCTTTTCAAATATAGATCACTCAGATTAATGACGTTTCGTCAAAGAACCCGCTTGTCTTCACTCGAGTTACGCTGTGGTACAGGTCTTGTGGGTTTAACAGCAACTCCCCCACGAAAGGTAAGTTTAAGGAGGGTTATTGGATTGCAGAAATTTAGTAAGACCAGTAATTATAACTAAAGGCTAAGATTATTTTTGATTGTAACTTATAATTGTTAGTAAGTTTCTCATACGTATTGGTAATTTAGTTCGAAAATGGCATGTTTTAAATGTCAAAATTGCAGTAACATGTTGTAATAAAGCGATAAGTAACAAAGTAATAATTTTGTGTGTATTAATAGATTTATTACTCACAAAGTACTAACAATAACTACGTGCATCTGTTTAAATTACTTCGACGAGCTACTGAAACTATTTCTTTTATAGTTGTCATTACTAAAACATCCACATATTTTTTCCAACCACATTCTTCTAGTGTTCTTTTGTAACAAAATAAAATAAATGCTAATAATTAAACCGTGCGATGCTGTTAGTATACAAAATAAATAAGAAAATATTAACGAACTGAAGAAATTAGCAATCAATCCAAAAATCCAGGTGAATCCCATAAGGAAAAATAAAATGATTAAAACACTTACTTTTTGGTATTCATTCTGCTTCGTGGTTATTTTAATGTTGGCACAAAAAAGTGAATGTACTATTCTAACAAATATTATGAAATTAAGTAGTATGATTACTGATATCGGCAAAACTATACCTAAATAAAAGCTGTTACCGCTTAAAAAGCATCTATAATCATCTATGGCAACATATACTGCTGTAGCTACAGGTACAATCGGCATTAACCAAGAAAATAAACAAAATTTAATTATGCTCATTACTTTATGCTTTTCATATACTACAACCAATTTTATATATTGGACATAACTAATAATTAACATCCAGCAAAATTGTACCAACACTATATAATGGGTGACAATTCCAATCATTGTACAAAGGAGGTTTCCTTCATCAAAGTCCAATCCGGTACTCAATAATAATATATGTTGTATCAATACGGTTATTGAATAATTAAGAAGAAGAACAGTTCCAGATTGCTCTCGCCATTTTGTGAAAATCAAAGCAGTTAATACTATTAAAGTCGTACCTACTATTGACGAAATAGACGCTATATAACTAATTATGTTCAATGAATCGCTAGAAGGCGCGTTTATTAATATTGAGAAATGGGTCATATGATTGAAGTTACATATCTTCAACGTATCATCGAAAGATTCATATTGATTATCCCAACTACCAAAAATGCTTACAGATTGATGATTTATGCCGTAATGCCAATATGCGCAAGTTAAATTATTCCCTTCCACGTTAAAATACACTGGTATTGTTTCGTCAAAGAAAAAAGCATCTAAGTTGGGGATAAACATGCTTACAACGTAAGTAGCCTCTAACTCTTCATTTACTTGATTGAATAAAGCATCATTTAAGTACAAGGCAGTTACAAGAGACATGTCACTTTCATGATCATAATTATTCTTTAGAGTATTCAGCAGACTGATGGGTAAATAAGTTGCAAATACGAGGTTTGTGACATTAACTTGTTGAAAAGACTCTATTCCTCTTAAGCTCTGTACTGAGAAACCATTATCTAATTTATAGACCGCCATACCATTAATATTACTATTTTCAATATTCGCTATCTGAGCTACAACCAGATCTGTTTGTATTATTGTCGGATAATAATACTCGCGGGTTTCCATATATTTTCTATTAGCATATGCTCCGAGACACAAATCGTAATTGTACAATATAGTGTCCGTAGAATTTAATATTTCCTGCGCTACGGTCAACACTTCGGAAGAAAATCTCATAATTCCATTTATGTTGTTGGTAAGTTGTATGCAATCGAGCAAATCGCCCGAGGAAACTATTTGCGTTACTATTTCTGAAATTAAATGAACATCTAAAGGTATCACTTCTTCGGCATCTTCAATTATTTCACCAAGTCCCTCGTTAAGGGCATTACCATCTCCAGTAGAATTTAAGAGAGCATTTAATTCCTCAGTTATTGGCGAGGCATCTCCATAGATTATGTTCCTATTGAAATCGCTCCATAATGCGCCGTGTACAAAAGATCCAGAACATTGTCTCCATACAGGTAAACCATTTATGTCTACTACTGTTGTGCTAGGAACTGCCACTCTGCCTATCCTAGTCGATGGAAATGCTAAATTTGTTATGCTATCAACTACTGCTAGACATAAATTAGCTGGCGATAGTGAAAAGTCAACGATAGAAGTTTTGTTATCGGATAAATCATACGATAGCATATTTTTAATTTTGTAGAAACTATCTTCTAAATTTTCATTAGGATTTACATTTATTCGATATGTCAAATCAATAAGATTATTATCATATATAGGATATAGATTTACAATAGAAATACTTGTTATTAAGTCACTATTAGCATATTCGCTAAATATAGCTAACAAAATGTCTCGTGTAAATGTAACAATGTTATATGGAATAAAGGTATAGTCACTATTTAAATGAACAGTTGCATTAAGAATAAATGAATTGGAGTTTTCTTGCTGAAAGATAAAATCATCTGTCTTCATAAGTTCCATATTTGGATACGTAAAGTACTCACACCAATACAAACCAGCATCTTCCGAATTGAATACGTATACCTTAACATCTCCCTTGAATGACATTTCTGTCAATACATGCTTTTGCCATACTTGTTCGAATGTTGAAACCGGATTTTCAGAAAAGCAATACAATTCTAAATTATCTCTCTTCGCTATTTTTAAAGGGTTTTGTACAATTACATAAATAGCAGAATTCCATCTCATTAAAATAATGCTAGGAAGTGGATAAGCAATAAATCTTTCAATGCAATCTTCGCAATTCGTATTGCAAGATTCTTGCGTTTCACATAAGAATTTACTTTGATATTTTGCACAATCGCAATTCCTACCACATATTTGCCTGAAGTTATTACAAAAATTGTACATACTGCCATCGTAAAAACATAGACTATAAACCTCTAAATCATCGCATTCGCTTAAATCTACATTATAATTTAAAATGCAATTTTCAACAGAATCGTCATAATTTACTGATGCAACTGCACATGGTCTGCATTCCGATTTAGGATTACTCAATTCTGTTAATAAATTTCTAAATTTCAAGCCAGGCTGTTTGAATTCATAATAACCATATAAAGAATTCTGCTGGGTTAGATAATATGTGCCAGAAATACGTGCATTTTGGCTTAACTGGAAGTAGTCAAAGTATTCGCAACTGTAAGGAAAACCCAGTTGTTTCCTACTATAGCAAAGGTTAGTCTCATCGCATCCAGAATATTTGCTAACTTCTGTATAACCAATTGGACAGTAATTATTCTGAAAAAAAAAGAACATTGAAATTATTTAGGTTCTTAATAAACGAAATGTTATTTCTGATTTTAATTAATCTTCAAGATTCATAAAATAAATAACAAAATTTAATGGTCCATATTTAAGATTTATTAGAGTATACCAGGTGTTCTTGATTTTAGTTTACAGACTGCAATTCCTCACCCGGTATATTTAACGAATAAATGTTTGAAATGAAAGTGTGACGTAGTTAGTTTTACATTTAGTAATCGCCTTATAGGTCATTTGAACGTCGACTTTTTTTTAATGGAATCCTCTATTTTTTAATGCAACATAATATTAACCTAGAAAACGCAAATAATTTTCGTCTGAATAATTTTTTTATTACTTTTGCAGTTTTTGAAATAATTATTGAGAGCACTGAGAGCACTTGCCTAGTAGTAGAAAGCTTTGACAAATTAACAACTTTCATGGTTGACAAATAGAATTTATATAATAGTTTGTTATTGTGCATGTTTACTCTTAGTATTATTGTTAGTTTTCTGAAGTTTTTCGTTGTTCTGTATTGTAACGGGTGATCAAATAGGAGCTACATATTTTTATTTTGGAATCAAGATAAAACAGTATAAGATATCAATATAGTTTTTTATTTATTTTAGATATTGGTTCATTTTTATTTAAAAATGATTTGATGTAAATGACCCGCTCTGGAATGTCTTAAAAATTCCATTCTGGAACACCAATTTTTGGTCACTTTTTCGCATAAATCTGCACTTATTTAAACAATTACACGAATAATCTTTATTTTTAGGTAATTGAGTGTTTGCGGTTTATTGGAGTAAACCAATGATTTAACATACCCTCCCAAAAAAAGTCCAATGGAGTTACATCGCATGATCTTGGTGGCGACGGCACATCGGAGTTTCTGGAGATTACGCGGTCATTAAACTTTTCTCTCAATAAATTGATTGTGTCAAGAGATGTATGGCATGTTTCGTCATCCTGTTGAGACTACATATTGTTCAAGTCGAAATCAACTAATTCATGCCACAACAAATCTGTAATCATACGTCTGGAGCGTTCTCCATTGATGGTAACTGCAATTGAATTTTCATTTTCAAAAAAATATGGTCCAAGACTCCAGACTATAAACCACACCAAATTGTTAATATTTGTGGATGTAAATGTGTTTCATGAACAGCATGTGGGCTTTTTCACTCCAAATGTTACAATTGTGCTTATTCACGAAGCAATTTAACCAGAAATGAGCTTCATCGCTGACTATGATCTTTACATAAAATAAAGGATTTGTTTCGAGTTGTTGTAAAGCGCAGCCTGCTAAATTTCTACGCAATAAATGCTCATTTGGTTTAAGTTCTTGTGTCAACTGAAATTTATACGTCTTGAAATGCAAATCCTTATAAAGAATATTCCATGTGATGCCATAAGAAAATCCAAGTTCTCTCGAACGACGTCTAATTGATTGTACTCGATGTTCATTCACACTTTTGTTCATAGCATCGATATTTTCAGCTGTACGTTTACATTTTTGACGAGCTGGATTCTTAATATCACAAATACTACCATTTGTCTCCAATTTTTTAATAACATTACTAATAGTAAGGCTCTGTAGATCGATTATGTTGACCATAAATTTCACGTAATTCGCGAAACGTAGCCTTATTTTTGTAATAAATTTTAGAAATTTCTAAACACTGTGCACCTGTGTATCTTTTCATGTTGATTTATCAGTCAATACTTAGGACAAATGTCAATTTTGAAGATAATTTGAAAAAAAAATGGCCGCTATAACGTTTATAAAATATATAACACTCACCTACAACCATTTTGGTGCTGGAGATTTTAGACCCGATTTTAAGTATGTCTTACATGGCGATATCAAAAATGTTACCCGTTTTCTTCTGTCAGCTCTAGTTCCCGAGAAGAAAAAAAACACAATTCACGAAAAAATATATATTTTATTGACATTAAACATCAAGAAATTGTCTTTTGAGTGATTTTCTAGAATGAAACTGACTCGGGCAATCTCGCATGATTCCCCAGCAATAGTCAGCCATCATATGACTGTCCCACCTTCCTTGGTATCTATTCTCCATTGTTTTTAGGTCTTGGTGGAAACGTTCCCCTTGTTCTTCGCTTAGATCTCCTAAATTGTGTTGGAAATGATATAGATGACTATTGAGATAGTGTAGTTTTATACTCATATTACAGCCTAAATCTTTGAATCGCACCAGCATTTCCTTTACTAGTTCTACATAGTTGTCAGCCTTATGATATCCGAGGAAATTTTGTGCAATTGCTACAAAAGATTGCCAGGCAAACCTCTCCACATCATTCATACAAGTCTCAAAATTAGTTGTGTCTTTCATCAATTTACGTATTTGAGGTCCATCAAAGATACCTGCTTTTAGTTTTTCAGTACTTAAACCAGGAAATTTGTGAGAAATAAACTGGAAACATTGACCATTTCTATCGAGAGCCTTAACAAATTGAGAGACGCCATTCATTGGGCTGATAGATCGTTAAACCCATGAAAGCCAGCAAACCACTCACATTACAGCAATACACAAAATGTTCATCAGATAAAAAAAACTTCAATAACTTTCCCTCTCTCGTGCGATATGTAGACACTCGAACATCTGAGGAAAGACAATTTTTTTCTTTTAATCTTGACGCTAGTAACTCAGCACGTTCCTTCGAAAGATCTAAATCTCTGATGAGGTCACTAAGCTCATTCTGCGAAAATGGCTTAGGATCTGATGTTATTCCGCAGTATTGAAAGTCATCATCTACTTGGGAAGAAATAGGTATTTCAGCTTCATCCTCCTGAGATTGCTGCACTACCTGCTGAAAAGTTGGTATTGGAACATTTTCTGAATGAGGAACAGGTCTTTGTACTGAAGAAATATTGGGGTATTTCCATTTATGGCGATTGTTTTTCTTGATGCCCACTATATTAATCATACAAAAGTAACAGTCGTCATAATGATTTTTCGCCATATCATAGGCACTAAAAACTTCCAAGACTTACGTTTCCCTCTCTCCCATTGTCGCAAATGTTCAACGCATATTTTACAAACACTATGAGGCACCCACACTTTATCTTGGTGTAGAATTTCAATACCGAAGTAAGCAAAATACAAACGATGCACTGTGTTTGTAATCGATTTACGCCGATTTTTCAGTATGTATTCACCACAAACATAACAAAATATATCAGGATCGTTAACACAACGTCTGGACGTACTAGCCATAATGAAATAGTAACACAAACTTTATCGATGATATTGTAATAATGACTAGTTACGAACAAGACCATAACAAGACCGACAACAATTCACAATGAGGGTAGTAGGTAAACTAGAGCTGATGAGTTAAAATGACGTATGTCAATATACTGTACATTACCTACTTTATCGACTATTCAAACAAACAGAGATACACCAAAAAAAAAATTTTTTTTTTGTAGGCCTGTGATAATACTTATTGGATAACCCTTTATTTTCACTACGTTCGATTTCGTTAATACTCAATATGCCTACTACATACGCACCCAGACATGTAAATTTATGGACAATGTAATATGAATTCCCGAGAAACAGCACGCGTGTATCGAGAACGATTTCTAAAACATGCGCGATATTCGAGTCAAAGATAAGAACTGGATCCTTTCCTAATAATATAAAATATAGGAATCTTCGAGCAATTGTTAGGAATGAAGAAAACATTATCAGCATTTTGATATACGTAGCGATAAACCCTCACGTTTCTATTCGTACTCTGGGAGTTGAAATTGGAATTAATAAAACCATCGTACAGCGAATTTTAAAAACACACAGGTACCATCCATTTAAAATTCATTTAGTTCAAGGATTGACGCTGAAATTGCACGTTTATATGCCATTTCCACAATAATGGCATTGGTAACAAGCATAATGTTTATTACACACGTTTGACCAAAATCAAAATCCACATTGGATAAGAATTGCACTTCGAGACAGTGTGGGAAACCAACGTTTGGTATGACCTCTTCAATGGTTATTTAATTGGTTCTTATTTTTATGAGGAAACCCTAACCGGACAGCGTTATTTAATTTTCTATAAAATGTACTGCCAGATTTAATGAAAAATATTCCTCTCGAAGAAGGTGCCTTGGCAACAAGATGCTGCTCCACCTCACATTGCAGGAGTTGTCAACGGTTATTTAAATATTATTTACCCTAATGGTTGGATTGGCAACAAAGGTCCTATTCCTTGTTCTGATCGTTCTCCGGACTTGTCGCCTCTCGATTTCTTCCTTTGGGGCTGTTTAATGGAAATTGTATATTCTGGGCGTTCTGTCAACTTGGATGATTTGAAGAATAAAATTCATCAAGGTTTCCAAACAATAACCCGAAAAATGATAAGTTCTGCATATAACAGAATGCCCAGTATGGAGGCTTGTGTGCAGACAAGTGTCTTTAGAAAAAACTATTGTTAGTTGTTTTCTATCATTTGCATCATTTATTAGCAAATAATGAATAAAACACCTTCCGCTCAAATAACGTTTTTCTATAACGTTCATAAAAGTTTCTCAATAATTATTTCAAAAACTGCAAAAGTAATGAAAAAATTATTCAGATGAAAGTTATTTGCGTCTTCTTGCTTGATTAATATTATGCTGCATTAAAAAATATAGTATTCTATTAAAAAAAAAGTTGAGATTCAAATGACCTACAAGGCGGTAACTAAATGCAAAACTAACTACGTCATTCTATAGACTTTAAGAGGTAAAGGAACTTTCATTTCAAACATTTATTCGTAAATATACCGGGTGAGAAGTTGCAGTCTGTAAACTAAAATCAGGAACACCGGTATACAATATCAGCTACAAATAGGGTAATAAGTTATTACCCTATTAGGAGTTTCAGACGGCCGAAGTACCTCGCTCCGTCAACATAACCAATGTGAAGTAACGACGCCCTTCACATTGGTTATGTGGACGGGGCGAGGTACTTCGGCTGTCTGACAACAGGCAGCGCTGAATTTACTTCTACGCTCGGTCTGGATAATTTCTGTGATGTGGCGATGTGGTTCTTTTGTGGTTCTTTTTTGTGAATGTGTCTGAAGATATCCTTTCTCCAGCAGGGGCGTACCGATGAGCCTGTAGAAAGGCGAAATACGTATCTACGTCTCTGGGGAGGGATATGTTCGGACACGTTCACAAAAATATTAATAGTGAACCTGTATTTGTGTTCTTCACACAAGATTTTTAATAATATTTTATATTATTAAAAATGCCTTTGTATTATACAAAACTGGTGGGGTTTACCTACTCATGTATGTTTCAATTATTCTGATACATTACACATGCGGTTAGTCCGTAGTATGAATGAAGACACAAACAAAATGCAGTTTCTAGAGAGATGGCTGTGCCACCTTTGGAAGGGCGTCGTTACTTCACATTGGTTATGTGGACGGGGCGAGGTACTTCGGCTGTCTGACAACAGGCAGCGCTGAATTTACCTCTACGCTCGGTCTGGATAATTTCTGTGATGTGGCGATGTGGTTCTTTTTTGTGAATGTGTCTCAAGATATCCTTTCTCCAGCAGGGGCGTACCGATGAGCCTGTAGAAAGGCGAAATACGTATCTACGTCTCTGGGGAGGGATATGTTCGGACACGTTCACAAAAATATTAATAGTGAACCTGTATTTGTGTTCTTCACACCAGATTTTTAATAATAGGATATATATATATACAAAGAATTCAAATAAATTTTACCTCAAAGTAGCCCTTGGAAATTATGATTATGTCTTAGCTTGTTACTAATTTTAATAGGAATTTTGTTGGTTATGAGATGAGATATTTGATTGAAATGACAAATGTCAAAATAATAAAACAAACATTTTTAAGTGAATGAAATATGTTTATTTCCAACAAACAAGCAAAATTTTATAAAAATTGTTCAAAGTGTCCACCACCTTGTTCGAAACATTTCTCACATCTTCTTCTAATGGAGGAAAAAGTGTTTTGTAGTATCGCATTGTCAATTCCATTAATTCTTTCAGCAATTCTGATTTGAAGGCCTGCAAGATCAGGTATCTGTACTTGATAAATTGAGTTCTTTAAGAATTGCCATAAAAAGAAATCACATGGGGTAATGTCACAAGATCTTGGTGGAAATTCATGTTCAGTGTTTAAACTTATCAACCGATTTTGAAAAAATTGCTGCAGAATATTAATTGTTTCACCTGCTGTGTGTGCTCTAGCTCCGTCTTGTTGAAAGTAACCCTGTGTTATTTCTTCGTCGTCAAGCTGTTCGATAAATGGCATAATAATTTCTTGTCGATACCTTTCTCCTGTTAAGGTTCCGTTAAAAAAAATAGGGCCAATAATTCTCCTTCGACTAAATTCTAAATTCTTCTAAACAATCTTGAAGAGAATACTGCCATTGTCCGTCAATCTTACGTCCGTTTCGAAAATAAGATTCTAGCATGAATGATTTGTGTTGTATAGTAAAAACCATGTTAAATCAATTTTAAATTACAAAGCAATTTTTGTCAACTATGCATCTGTCTAATTGACAACTAATGCAAATTTAAATTATTAATAATCATACGTTTTTAAAGGAATGGCCTACTAGAGGCAAAGCTTATTTGAACGTTTTATATATATATATATATATATATATATATATATATATATATATATATATATTGAAAGAGGGTTTGCGAATTAATAATATATAAAGTAATAGCGGTTACTTCCTTCCCCGCGACAAACGCTGCGTTCAAAAAGTCCAAGGTGAAGACCATGTTCATCATATTTTTCGACATTCCACCTGGAGATTCTCAAACGTTTGTTGCCGTACATCGGGCACGTTAGGCCGCAGTTGATCGAGACCGCAAATTGGATATTACTGCACGACAATGCACCATCGCATACGAGAATTCTTGTACGCCAATTTTGCCTCTGCGTGGCGCGACTGTTTTGAAACACACACTCTACTCACCAGATCTTACTCCTGCTGTTTTTTCCCGCTTTGTTTGTTCCCTCGTATTAAGGAGATCACGGTTTGTGGACATCAAAAAGATTCGGGACCGTGGGACAGCTATTCTCAAAACGGTTCCAAGAAAAGACCTTTCCGACAATTTCTAGAAGCTATACGAACGCTGGCAAAAGTATTCTCTGCGTTCATGAATTCTTTGTTGTAAAGACTGCAAGGCTACCATGTCCTTTCCTGAAGACCTATTTGTTTTTCGTTTAATAGTACTTCCCTGATGTGTTTTCAGTCTTGTGTTTAGAATTTTTGCATATTTCGTGATGCTGAGTCTAGAAGGCTAATTCGTCTGTAATTGTTACATATGTTTTTGTCTCCTTTTTTGAATATTGATACCACCTTTGCTTTTTTCTATTTTTTCTGTATTTCAGTTATTTTCCAGTATCTGTTAAAGAGGTGCAGCATAATTCCGCCGTATTTCTATAATTCGGTGTTGATACCGTCTGTTCAGTGGCTTTTCTGTTTTTAAGTGAGGCAAGGGCGCCTATTAGTTCTTTTAGATCTATATCGTTTAAGCCTTTCGTACCTAGGGATCTATTGTAGTTTCTTCTTCGTCGTCATCATACCATAAATTGTTATAGTGGTCGATATCTCTTTCGTCAATGTTGTTTATGCGAATTTTATCTCGTTCGGTAGTGTTCAGAGTTTTTAATACTTTGTATGCCAGTTCTTGTCTTTCATGAATATCGTCTTCAATAGAGGAAATAAATATATCCCAGTGTTCCTCATGAGCTTTTTTAATGATATGTTTTGCTTTGTTTCTTTTTTCTTTGTGCGTTTCTCGATTGTCTTCTGTGGGTGTATGTAGGAGATGTACGTACGCTTGTTGTTTTTCTCTAATTGCATTTTCTATTTCGATATTCCATAATCTCAAACCATGTTTTTTTCTTAATTTTCGGTTTGTTCCAAGAAATACTTTAGTATCCAGATTTCATCGAAGACACTAAATATGCCCTCCAGATATAAAGCAGGGATATCACTATTTAATGCACGTTTTTTGGGTATTATTTCGGGTGTCGGATTTCTGTGATCTCGATGACAGCCAGTTTGTCTTCACCAGAAATTTTCTGGTGTTTGCAATCAAATAGAGGTCCATCACCAACAAAAAATGTATAAATATAATCCTAGCTCGCGAAGACTGTCAGATAAATATATAGGTCAAACAGTAGCAAAAAGGTCAGAAAAAAGAAAACGAACTTATATAGAAGAAACAACTAACATAATCTCAGCACATACTAGCAGCAATAGGACCTACTATAAATTTTGATGAAACAGAAACAGTAACGAAATGCACATATTTTGTTGCTCGCACAAGAAGAGGAGCAGTTAATATTGAGAACAGGCCTAAACAACCTCAACAAGAGAGATGATGCCCAACGACTCCCTACCACACCGCACACAGCCAAACATAGAATATTAGGTCAATCACGCGTAGACAAGACAACCGTACTAGAACACTAGAAATGTCGAGCCGCTAAAGGTTCTTCTATGAACCAGATCTGAACGATAAGCAGAAACTGGTCTGTCTTTCCGGTTTTTTTCTTGAATTACGGCCTCGGCCGACATAGTTTTTCGCAGTAAATCTCAGCAGTGATAGTTAAAATCCTCGAAAGCAGTTCATAGTAGCAGACATCGTCTTCTCCCACCAGGTGCACAACATCAGTTTAAGGGAAGATTATCAGCTTTTGCTCAGGAGTCTTTTTGTTATTTAAGCTATTCATTTCTGTTCTTGATGTTAACATGAAGG